>CM076570.1:374052136-374471043 GCA_034641835.2 Pinus albicaulis
CATTTAGCCTTACCTAGATGACCTCCATGCTCATTCGGTTAAGCATCGCGACCATCACGAGCACCTTCGGGAGATTTTTCTACACTTCCCGTGTATTTTTTTCATTTGAATCCCCATAAATGTGGTTTCTCCCTTGAATGGAAAAATCCTTGGGTTTTTCATCTCTAAAGAAGGCATTCGTCTCAATCCCTTGAAAGTCGAGGTTATCGTTAATTTACGCCCTCCCTCCTCTTTATCTCAATTACGGAGTACGCGAAATATAATTTCCTATGTCGTTTCATTCCCAACTATGTGGAGCTTTCTAGGTTTACACGATTACTGAAACAAGGGATCCCCTTTACATGGGATGAAATTTCTCAACACTCCTTCGATGCCTTAAATAATGTTCTCATTAACGCTCCTTCTTTGCATCCCCCAAATTATCATCGTGACTATTTCCTTTACTTAGAAGCTTCTTTCGGTACCATTACTATGGTGCGGTCTAAATGAGGATGATCTGAACATGTCATCTATTACCTCGGCCATAACCCTTATGAATCTGAGAGACTCGATATTCCCATGTTGAGAAACTAACTTCGATTATGCTACATGATGTTCGAGCGCTTTCGAAATTATATTCTCACATGCACGGCTAACGCGTGATCTCGGTGCAATCCTATGACTTATATTTTGACACCGATTCTTTGGGGGGAAGTATTCAAAATGGATTGTCATTCTGAGAGTTTATGCTGCATTCATTACGCAAATCAAAGAAATGTTGATTTTCGGCCCCGAATTGATATGCTCCTTCCCTCTGCCTCCGCTCGTCCGTCTTGATGAGCACATTTCGAATGAAAATCTCTTCATTATCGGCCCCACTATCGATCCATGGTATCATGATATCATTGTATATATCCAAACCCAAACCTTCGATATCATTTGGACAAGTATGATCGTCGACGTATTCGACATCATTCTCAACCATATCATATAATTGGAGATGCTTTATACCGCGTCCACGTAGATTGGATTCTTCGTCATTTTTTGACTTTCGAAGAGACTAAGAGAGTGCTCAACGAATGCCACTCTGGGGAATGTGGTGGTCATATGTCTAGCTATGCAACAACTCAAAAAATCCTTCGTGCTGGTTATTTTTGGCCTTTTATTTTCAAAGACTGCAGTCTTGCCATCCATAAATGCCATGCTTGCCAGATTTACCAGCAGAAGATGCCTGCCCCACCCACACCCTTACACCTAGTTGTTACCGTCGGCCCATTTGACAAATGGGTCATTGAATTCATGAGATGTAACCCTCACTCGGCCAAGGGGCATGCTTATATCATCGTTGTTGTTGACTACTTCACTAAATGGGCCAAGGCAATGCCTACATATGCTGTTGATGGTAAAACTACAGCTCAATTTCTCTTCAATCATGTTATCGCTTAGTTCGGTGTTCCTCAAGCCATTTTCACCGACGATGGCTCTCATTATTGCCATTACATGATAGCTGAGCTGAATTCTCAGTTGGGCTTGTGTCACAACAGCTCAACTCCGTATTACCCTCAGGCCAACGGCCAAGTTGAAGCAGTAAATAAATTATTAGTTGTTATGCCTCAGGGCACTATTGGGATGCACAAGTCAAACTGGCATCTCATTTTGTTTTCAAATCTCTAGGCATACCTCGAAGAAACCTTGCCGATTGAATGTGAAATTCCAATTTCCTTCGCTCAAATTAGCTATCAAATTTCTTCCAAATACCTTGCCAGAAGAGGAATGTCTCTTGTATCTGGAAACTTTTGATGAAACTCGACGCTTCACCGCTTTAGTTACTGAAGAAAAAGAGAAACAGGTCAAAGCCCATTTTGATCAGACGATTTATCCATGTGCCTTCTCTGAAGGATACTTGGTCTTTCTCTATGACCAACCACAAGATAAGCTAGGGGTAGGAAAATTCGAACCTGTGTGGCATGGATCATACATCGTAAAACGTGTTTTTCACAAAGGGGCCTATGAGCGGATTGATTATGAAGGTAATCCTTTGCATAAGCCCTAAAATGGGCTTTATCTGAAGAAATATTATGCGTGATTTTCTCATGTAATTAGTCTTGTACATTACTGTGCTTTTCATTTTTGTACATTTTGGTTTGGTGTGCGTTTGCAAGTGGTTTTCTTGCTTATCTTGTTTTACTTGATTTGTAGATGTCTTTAACTCCTTATGTCAGTTTCGCTGATGGTGCATGTCGTAGTAATCGAAATATATCTTCTACGGCCTGAGTTATCTATAACCCTAATGGTGAGTTAGTAGATCTGAAAAGCATATGTTTAGGTCGTACAACCAATAATATTGCTAAAATAGTTTAGTTATTGAGCTTTTGTCCGAAGCAGTCTCTCTCAGAATTAGAGAATTGGTTGTTAACCTAGATTCACAGCTTGTTGTCCTACAACTCAATGGGCAATATTCCGTCAGACACCCTCAAATTTTGAGAATGTATATGTGTGTTCGTCTTTTAGAAAGAAATTTTGATTACATTACATATCATCACATTCCACGACATATGAATACATTAATAGATGCATTGGATAATTATGTTCTAGATATAGATTTGAGAAATTTGTAATCATTGCAACATGCATGGAATAGGAAAATAACACACACACACACACACACACATATATTGATTTGGTTTGAAAATAGTGTTCAAAGTACATCATAACCCCCAAAAAATAATATATGTTTTGGTACATAGCTAGACTCACGGGTCTCAGAAAAATTACAACTGTAGAAATAAAAACTAAATTGAGCAACGTGATGATCACAATAGCAAGCTACTGCTCGAATAACTCGAGTCAACAGTATGAATGTGATTGGATACTCCCACAGTATGTTGCTGGTACTAACAGGGAATGTCTCCCACTTGATCATACTCTGGAATCTCGACAGTCAAAGCGTCTAGGTTCTACGCAATCTCTTCTTCTACATCTGCTCCTTCCACATATGGAGTGGCCTCGAAATTTCTCACCACCCTTCTAGCGATCGACGACATCCCTGCTGGTCTCTGCAGTCTAACATAACAAACAAATAACATGTTTTACCTCTGTCATCCCAGTGCTCAGCCGCTGGAAGTGGTAAATCAGGATCACCTTGGAAATCCGTCCCGGAGTATGGCTAATCCTCCACCACAATCAACTGACGCCTCAACCATGTAAAGGAGGCCTTGAACGACATCTGTTGTCCACCTCCTCTGTGAGGCATCAGCTCTGCCCACCTCGTCAGTCGTGGCTCCTGTGGTAATGGTGCCGCTACCTCTACCCCTCTGGTATTGGAACAATGGTACCCATTCTAGGAAGATTTTTGTCAATAAGGATCTATACTCGAACAACTTCAATTTATTGTTTTTTTCATTTTGTGAGTTGATTTTTCATGTTTTCCACCACGGCCTCTGACCAGTTAAAAATGATGGGTGCCATACAATCCACCCAGTCTTTAGTTGAGCCTTGGTGGCCTCATGTGGCGCTTGCACCCCAGCCACATGTGTAATGGTATATAGCATAATTTGAGCGATAGATTGGCCACAATGCTTATTTCTATCTTCCCGCTCAAATATTTTGTTGCCTCGGGGCATGTTGTCCCAATGATCATGTCCATGCTTTCACCCATGATTCGGGCTCCAGTAAATGTGCTCGTGCCCCTCTACATGGGAGGCCAATAATGAAGTAAAATTTGGCCACTTCAATTTCAAGCTCTTGATCACCAAGGATAAATCTCTCCCGATCCGTATCCCAGATGCTGAACAAATATTGTAATAGATCTGGATGTGCTCTTATGTTCGCATTCATGAAGAACTTGAGGAGCCTAAAGTTCCTTAATGCAACAATACAATCTATGTCCTCCATGGATGCTTTTTCAACATCGTCATGATCTCTCTCTTTCCACTCGATCACCATGATTGCCTACTTTTCCTCCCTACAAACAATGTTCACGTGGTTCATTATCAGTATTCATGCTGAAAAAACTGACTTTAAATGGATTTTTGAGAGGATTTTTCTGCACTAGTGTGTTTTGTGGGTGGTGCGGCTGTTTTAAAAATCGCAGCATCGGTCGGCACCCTGCCCATTTTAAAAATGGCAGTCTGGCGCGATCCCGACATGGGACCACTGCGCCGATCCGCTGCGACAATCCTTTTGAAATCCTCCTCCAAAAATTCAAATCATGTCGTGAAAAAAAACAAAATAGGTATTGAAATGCAGGGAAGGAGTGCGCCTCTTACCTGGAATTGACGGTTCTTTGATTGGCCTCCCGGATCTCCCGTTATCTGCTCCTGAAGAATTGAGGTAAAAGAGGGTTAAAAACTTCTTCTAAGGAGATTGAAGATAAAAAGTGAAATTTTTTTCAATTTCTCTATTTTTTAATAAGTGTTCAAAGTCACTTTAGTGTTTTTATCATATTTTAATGATATTTTAATATTTTTTACCTTTAAAACAGGTTATGGGTTTTTTCTTTTGTAACGACAGGTTTAATTTCTTCACAGATGACATATTTATGAGTTCCAGTTTACTAATTTTTCAGACTGGATTAAAAATAAATGAAAAATTCACCCCCATGGAGTCATCTTTCAACTCTTTTATGACTCTAAACGTGAAAATATTGTCGGGTTCTTGATGTTTTGAACTCATTAAAGTTCACGAAATGTCATTTACCCAGTATACGTTTACCCCTTTTTCAGGCTGGGATAAATTATTTACGAAAAAGGAATACCTTAAATCACGATTAAGAGGTTCTCTCAAAAACAAATTTCTACCTTTTCGGGTATGAGGTAATATTTACGAAAAGGACCATCTGTATTTTTATTTTCGCCTTTTTTTTTTAAATCTCTAAACATGAAAATACGTTGAGTTCCACCTTTGTTGGGATCGTTAAAATTTAATGAAATTGGATCCATCATCATGATGACACAGAGTTCCTCTTTCCTATGGCTCGTAAAATGTACTAGGATGGATTTTTCCGAAGGACAAACTTATATGAAAATCATATGCTATCCCCTTCAAGCTTGTATACAAAAATAATTTGGGTACTCACCATAAATGGTGGGGGGAAATGGAAAGTATTAATTAGTTGTGTTGAAAGTATGTCACTCTTGAACATGACACATCCTTTGTTTTGTGTCGGGTTGGGGACATCCTGCATTTGTCACTTTGCCTCCATGGGTTTGGGAAATATGTTTTTCCTCTCATGCCATTACCACTTTTTGTCAACATGACCTATGATTCCATTTGAGTCAAATAATGCCAAACTCCATAGTCGTGTTGCCGATATGTTCAAGAGAAGTTCCTTCTACGTCTTATTCATTTCCTGGTTATCTGTCACTTTCTTTATTATCTTATTTCCTTTATCTCGTGTCGATGATGTGGGATGCATTATGACCCTCCTTCGATGGATCACTTCCTGTCGACTTGAGCTCATTATCTGAGAAGTTGATCTAGAGATCCCTTTTTTAGTACCTTAGAGCCTGTATGCCCTAATGGCAGGTTGTTCGCATCAAACGACAGGCTTACATCATTGGCCTTCGATCAAATGATTTCATGGGTGTTCGATGTTAGCTCCTTATTCACATCTCATGGATTGTGTTTCTAGTACCTTGAGGGACATTTTCATTATTGGTGGTTTCTCTCGCGCCTATTAAAAATTTACATCATTGAATGGTAATCAGGAGATTTTCTTGCATGTTTGACTTCAACTCATTTATTCACATGCCTGAATTTTTACTTGATCGGGTCGTGACGGAGTGCAAGACCCTGAGTTTTGTCTAATAAAGCCTAGACTATGATGCAATATGTATTATTCATGATTGTACACATGACTCTTTCATTTAGATGGTTGCGACCATACCTTGAGTCTATATTTGTGATCCTCTTTATTCATATGGTTGCGACCATACCTTGAATCATGTTTCATGATATTCTCATAGATGGTTGTGTCTATACCTCATGTCATGTGATTATATCATATATTTCAGTTATGTATATATGTGCTTCTTTGTGCAGTTTTTTCGACGACGACAACTTGGTCTTGGCACGTAATCGTAAATAATTTCACCCCTCACTCTCGTTCGGCCTTCATGCTTTAGGGGGCATATTTTACACAGAAATTTGTTATTGTCCCTGTACTCTTCGTTCCTGATCCTGGAGACCCCTCACAGTGACCCCTGTGTCTATTTTCCATCATAAAAATGGGCCATTATATCCCTTACAGCATAATGAGTAAACTCCTATTGACCATTCCTGAAGAATCTCCTAAAAAACATGGTTATCTAGAGCGGTGTGCCCTATGGGTGTATTTCTCACATCGATGACTCTTTTTTAGTCTGGGGCAATGCTGGTAGGCGCTAGCCTGCATCGATCCTCTTCTAGAAATTTTTTAAAAAATGGAAGTGAATCTTTGAGATATAGAAGCTTTGTGGTGGAGAGTTTATTGTTTGTTCCTAAGGATAGAGCTGAGCTTCTCCCTTTGGGCTTCTTGTTCCTAAAAAAGTGGAACCACCCAAAGGGATAACCCATTTTCCCACCTTAAGTGTATCCATGTTCCATCTTCCCTTGATATAATATGGACATACTCCCATACCTCTGCTAGTTAGAATAGAGATAGAAGAACAACAGAGAGATGTTTGTTGTTATAGGTATCGAGCGAGAGGTGAGACCTTTTGCCCCTTCATATCAAGTTGAAACGAGCGCTTTGGAGACGTGCCTAGATCCAGATCCATCGAAGGAGAGTTGCAACATCAAGGTGCAGGTTGTAACTCCCCCTCTCTATTTTAATATAATAAATTGATTTTTTATTTCCATTCTCGTCTTTAATGTACGATTGGATTCTTAGTTCTCCTTGATCAACTAGGTAGATTGTTTATGCAAGATATATGTTATGATTTAATGTTTTTTGTTGTTTGATCTCTTGTGCAGGTAACCAAGAACTATTGATGGCAAGGATATGGCTATGGAGCACGAAGGATCAAAGTATTCAAGTGAGGAACAACATTAGATTGAGGTAAGGGATCTATTCACAATCTGCATCCATTTTCAATCTAGGAAAGTAGGCTTCTAATTGTTCCTTGTTGTTACTAGTCCCATCCTAGGGCTAGATACATCGTCTCTGTCCTTAGAGAGGATTTTCCTTCATAACATCAGGGATACCTCTGGTATCCTGTATAACTTATTACCAAAATAAATAATAATAGAGCGAGGCCTAGATTCATTAATGGAATGATGCTTCCACAAGTATGGTTTTCCTAATAATACATCAGAAACTTCAAGAGTAGCTATATCACATAATACCTCATATGTGAAAGGCTTGATGTTATACGGAAGGCGACAATGTTGGATGACACAGAGATCTCTTCCTTGGTGAAGCCACTTGATGGTGTATGGCTACAGGTGTGGTGTGGTCGGTAGGCCCAACCGCTTCACGACATCTTCTAAAATAATGTTCTTTTGGCTCCCGCCGTCGACAATGAATTGTAGCGGCGAGCCCTTCACCTACATCTATGAGTGAAAGAGGTGCTCCCCTTCCTTTGTATCTTCATGTTTTTCCTTTTGGATCTTAGTGGTGGTTAATGTCGCAATGGGTTCTACGTCAATGAATTGCTTACCCTTTTCGGGTTCCAACTCACAATCATAACAGGCATCCATCTATGAGTCTCTCATCTCGGCCACCAGTGCCTGATTTGCGCAAAATTCATTCGTATAATTGTGAGTGTCTCACTATGATAGGCCATTGGATGTCTGTGATGGGTGAGGACTGCACCAATATCATAGTCAAAGGCATCTATCTCAATTTCAAATGGTTGTTGTAGGTGTGGCACAGTGAGTACTGGTGTAGATCATAGGTGATGCTTCAACTCGACGAACACCTTATGCTGGGATTCAGACTAGGAAGTTTTCTCTTTTTCCTCTCCCTTAGTAATCTGATTCAAAGGCCAAGTGATATGGGAGAATCCCAACAGGAACCTACGATAAAATTTTGCAAAGCCCAAAAAGATACGAAGCTCTGTTAGAGTGGTCGCGGCTAGCCAACCCCGAATGACTTGGATCTTAGTTAGATCCACATGCACGCCACCCTCATATATGATGTAACCTATATATTTGACATGGCTCATGCCAAAGGTTCATTTCTCCAAGTTGGTACAAAATTTGTGATGTCGAAGGGTTTGAAGGACATGCCGAATATGTTACAAGTGTTCTTCACAACTCTTGTCGGAGATGAGGATGTCATCCAGATAAACAACCACAAATGAGTTGGTGAAGGGCCACAAGATTTCATCCATTAGCCTCATAAAAGTAGCAGGGGAAGTTTTCAACCCGAAGGGCATAACCAACCATTCAAAAAGGCCTTGGAACCTCGTGATAGCCAGACTTTGATCGATGGTTCTGAAATACTTGGCCCACTTGAGTTGGTCCAGAAGGTCATCAATCCATGGGATTGGATGCATGTTCCTGACAGTGATTTTTTTTAGTGCCCAATAATCAATATAGAGCCTGTAGGTCCCATCACTCTTCTGTACAAGTACAATCGGGCTCCCACAAAGCGAGTAACTTGGTTGTATGTTCCCTTTTTGCAGAAACTCTTGGATTCTACATGATCACTTCATTTTAGAGAATGGGGCAGAGATATATCGACCCATTGGGTAGAGGTTCTTCGAGAGTTAGATCAATCGAAGCTTGACCTGATAGTGCAAGGGTACCCCTATGGGTGAGGAGAATATGTCCCTATATTCTTCCACGACCATGTCCACCTGCTTTTTTTGTGTGGAGGAACCCTTCCTAGGGGCCATGGATGTGGCTAAAATATTCCCCTTACTTTGAGAGAGAATTAGAAAGAAAATAAATTTCATGGTCTGGGAGATGACATTACTGCATTGCTTAGTAGAGATCAAAGAGATTTCGTTAGGTGGGGCTACCTCTGGTATCCTATATAACTTATTACTCAAAGAAATAATAACAGAGATAGGCCTAGAGTCAAACATGACATGACACTTCTACAAGTATGGTTAGCTTAATAATACATCAGAAACTTCAAGAGGATCCATATCACACCATATCTCATACATGAAGGGCTTGATTTTATAAGGAAGGAAACACTGTTGGCTGAAACGAAGATCTCATCCTTGGTGAAGCCACCTGATGGTGTATGGATGTGGTTTTGGTGTGGTCGGTAAGCCCAATTGCTTCATGACCTCTTTTGAAATGAGGTTCTTATGGGTCCTGTTTTTTATAATGAATCGTAGCAGTAATCCCTTTACCCACATTTGTGAGTGAAAGAGGTGCTCCCCCTCCTCTGGATTTTTAGGTTCTGCCTTTTGGAGCTTGATGGTGGCGACCGTTGCAGTGGGTTTTGCGTCAATGACTTGCTTAACCTTGTTGGCTCCCTTTTCAGGTTCCAAATTAGAATCATAATAGGCATATGTCTCTAAGTCACTTAGCTCTGCCATCAACACTTCCTTTGCATGGCATTCATTCGTGTTGTGAGTGGGGCTTTTATGGAACTCACACCACTTGTCGGTGTCATTCTTTGCCTTCCCATAACCCTTGTATTGTGGCTTCAAGGAGTTTCCCTAGGGGGTCTCAATCGGTCTTTATCCTTTTCTCTACAGCTTGGTGGCACCTTTTTTCTTCTTTGGGTTCACCTATCCAAAGTCTCTCTTCTTCTGCTTGAATTTTCACTCAGTTTTGGCAGCATATCAGTATGCTACACCAAGCAGGGAGATGTCTAGGAACTCCATTTACTCATGAATTTATTTGTGAAAAAAATCGTAGTACTTCAAAACCAGATGTTTCTCAAAATATTTGATACCTAAATTTGTGCTCAGGGCATGGAAAATATTCGTTAGCTCATGCACAACTTGGTCCCTCTACTGCCACAATGTAGTCCATTGTATATACATGTCTTCATATCTCCCGACGGGGTAGTACTATTCCTCGATGGAGTATCGAAAAGAATTCCAAGTGGGTGCATCCAAGAACAGTGAGGGTTACCCCTTGTCATTTTTCTCACAGTAGGTTTCCCACCATTACTTGACATGGGGGACAAATTTCAAGAGTGAAAAAGTAATTTTTTCCCTATTGGAAAAATCACGAACAAAAAATATCCTTCCAAAATATTTAACCATTTATTTATGATATCTGCATGTATCTTTCCTTCAAATGTGGGAATGCCAAAGTTTAATTGTACCTTAAATGGATTGGTGCCTCCATATTGGCTTTCGGATGAAGATGCATCGCTTGTGGGTATCCACTGAAGGATCTGGGAAAATTTATCCATCAACACATTCCTCTTTTTCTTAAGGGCCTCCTCGAGCAATATTTTGATAGTATCTCCTTCTCCCTCGTCTTTATTTTCTTCCACCATGGGAGGTCTTCATGGTTTGCGAGGTTGATCTTGCAAAGGTTCCACCTAATTGATCCCTAACTTGTTATACCTTGATTTTATTAGGGACATGAAAAGAAAAATAGAGAAAGAGAATATCACTCTGATATCACTAATCCGGACTTATGCGGGAAAGAAATAAAATACATAAATAAACAAAAACACGGAGATGCAACATAAATAAAACTTCATTTCAATAATATCAAATAACTTAAACATGCTTACAAATAGAATGGAAATAAACTAGCTAGGGCAATGGTAGCTTATCTCTGAGAAGATATGTGGCAACTACACGCCTATGAACTGTGTTATAGTGAGGCTCGAAGGCCTATTTATTATTGAGAAATAATGGAAAACCCTAAACATCCAAAAACCTATCCCTAGGAGATGAAGCGCCAAAACTATGGGTCATGTTTGGGTAAATTGGTACATCAACTTATTGGCGAGGTAACTTTGGCATTTCGTTTGACACACACAATACCTCGTTAGAAATATATATCTGAGGAATACAACTTTAGAGTGGAAAACATAGGGAAAACACCCATATTGGCCCTCATTTTCCAAAAAAACATCGTTTAGGTCCTCAAAACGGCTTCAGAAGTTTAGGACCCGAAAAATTGTCAAAAATAGTAAATTGTGCTACAATTAAGGAAAATGAAAAAATGAAAGAAACAATGGTGGGGGTCCAAGTGGAATAGGAAATTGGCCACCAATATCCACCTGGATAAAAGGCTCTGGTAGAAAACTAGATAGAGAAGAAGATAAAGGTGACGAGGAAAGATAATGGTGGAGAGTTATGCAGAAAGGAATTTGAAGAGTTTTATAAGAAGTGTGGTATAACACGACAGAAGAATACTCCATACGCACCTTAGAAAAACAAAGTTTTAGAAAGAATGAACAAGAAGTTTATGGAAAATGAAAGAAGCATGCTCAGTGGTATCGGGTTAGGACATGAATTATGGGTAGAGGGAGTGGTGACTGCATGTTACCCAATTAACATATCACCTTCATCAGTGTTGGAGGATAAGACTCCACATGAGGTATGGACTGGTAAGAAACCCTCTGTTTCATATATGAGGGTATTTGGATGTGATGTGTTAGCCACCTATAATATTTTGTTATAATAAGTGATTTATTCAGCCAATTTCTACATTTAACAACTCGATACAATTGGATCTTCTATTGGCGAGTGTTCTTGATTTGTGTGTCCATGATCCGATTAGTTGTGGCCTATTCCATGCAGTCTGGATTGAGCTCTGTTGGTGTCAACTGTTGTGCAATGTCTGATGTGTCTAACAATGGTGGAAAGTATGGTCGAAGGCGGTCCACATTGAACACTAGGTGCAGGCCAAGGAATGGGGGAATGATGAGATTGAAAGCATTATCTCCCACGAGCTTGGTGATGGTGTAAGGCTTATATCAGAGTGGTCGGAGCTTTCGACGGGCTTGGGCAAGGCATTCTTTCTGCAAATGCAACCAAACTTTGTCACCCACCTAAAACTTATGTGGCACCTGATGTTAATCATGTCGTTGCTTGTAATTGGCATTGGACTTATCCAAGATGTCATGCACGTGCTAGCGGATGTGTTGGATGTGTTCAATAAACATGGTTACTTTATCAACGCGAGACTGTACATGTGTGGATTATGTTTGTGTAGTCACATGAGACATGTCAACATTGTTTGGACACAATGGTTGAAATCCTAGACCCACCTGAAAGAGACTACTGCCAATTCAACTATGGAGAGCTATGTTATAACTGTGATGCACACAAGGGAGGCTCTCATCCTAGGTTCGTGGATGCTTTGAGGTGTACATGTGTAGTATGTGCACTATCATCTTGTTGACGACCTTTGTCTTGCCATTAGTCTTGGGATGGTGTTAACGTAAATTCTTAACGCAAGTGTACGAAACGAGCCTAATTTAGTTGTGCGTGACAAACAAATCTAACAACAGAAATGGTTTCTTAACTTTTTAGATCTACAAGGAATAGTTAGAACAAATGTTGCAAAAAAACAAATTTATGCAGTAAAAGAAGTTAAACAGTGAAAAGAAATAGTAATTTCTCCATGCATCCAACATACAAGACATGATTTAAAGAATTTTTTCATATATTATTACACCTGGTGAAGGGAACAAATAGATGTTACCAATCCCCCTCAATGGGATGGGTTCTTGGTTGTCCTCAATGCTTCAGCACCAGAAGTTTCTCTCTCTCAATGGTGCAGAAAAACCAAAATGTATGTTGAACTCAACTGGGAGCTCAAGTTCAGTAAAAGAAAATAGTAGCAACAATGAAAATGATCAAAGTGCGACAATGAAAAGTATCAAAGTGAAGAATGAATGGAAAAACCCTTGTATTTATAACAAAATATTGAGTTATCCTCGATAATGGCGAATAATTAAATATTATTAACCAAGTTGTAGATCTAACTATTTGGAATATTTTATTATATTTTGTTGGAGGGAAAATGTATTTAAATTGGTTAAATAACTTTATTTAGAAATAATAAAAAAATAAATGATTTATTTATCATTTCAAGAATGTGGTTAAAGAATAATAAACAAATGATGATCTATTTAATTATTCCTAGATGATTTAGTCAAATTTAACCAAGAATAATAACTAAATAATGATTTAATTAATTATTCATAGAGAAAAATAAGAAAAATAATGATTAGTCTAATTATTTCTCATAATTGTGTTAAATATGACCATGAATATTATTTAAACAATGGTTTAATTAATTATTCCTAGAGGAAAATCAAATAAATAAAGATTTATTTAATTTTTCCTCATGGGGTTTCTTGTTTAAACCATAAATAGCTTAATAAAATATGGTTTATTAAATTATTTCTTAAAGTGAAAGCAATTTTACTATGGTAAAATTGGTCTTACATGGTGTACTTTGATCCATCTAATTGTAAATGGTTAGATGACCAATTTTTGGTGATAACAGATTGCCCCCCAACATGCGAGTGTTAGGAGCTAATCATATGACCGGAGTACGTTGTAAGAATACAATCACTAGACACTAAAGGGGAGTCAGAGAGAGAGAGAGAGAGAGAGAGAGAGAGAGAGAGACGAAGCGAAGTGTTACACCATTTTTTGGTCATATAACTTGCTATTATTAGATGGACCTAAGTACACCATGTAAGACCAATTTTACTCTAAGTAAAATTGCTTTCACTATGAAAAATAACTTAGTGAACCACATTTATTAAGTTGTTTATGGTCTAAACTGGAAACCCCATGAGGAAATATTAAATAAATCTACATTTGTTTGATTTTCCTCAAGGAATAATTAATTAAACAACAGTTTAATTAATATTCCTGGTCATATTAACCCAAAACAGGAAAATTGATTAGATAAATCATTATTTATCGTATTATTTTCTAGGAATAATTATTTAAACCTTATTTAAATAATATTCCTTGTTAAATTTGACTAAATCATTTATAAATAATTGAATAAATAATTATTTATTTAACTATTACTCAACCGCATCATTAAAAAAATAAATAAATCATATTTAATTTCCAAATAAAGGGATTTGACCCAAGTCAAATTCTTTTTCCCTCCAACAAATATAATAAAATATTCCATAAAATTTGGATCTAGATTTGGTTAATAATATTTTAATTATACACCAATATCTAGGCTAACTCAATATTTTGTTATAAATAGAAGGGGTTTTCCATTCATTCACTACCTTTTGTTGCCTAAAGATCACTCTGGATCTATACTTTTGGTCTGACTTTGATCCACCATAATTTTCATATTTTGCTACCATTTTTCTTGTGAGCTCCCTTTGAGTTCCATTTTTTGTCTGGGTTTTCTACAACATCAAGAGAGAGGGATTTTAGATATGAAGTGCTGAGGACTTACAAGAACCCATCCCATTGAGGAGGACTGGTAACATCCTTCTATGTTCTCCTCCCAGGTGCCATTAATACAAAATTATTTAAACATATTCTTGTCTTTTCTATTGGATGCATGGAGCAACTCTTGTTTTTATTTACTGCTTAATGTCTTTTAATGCATAGATCTAGATTTTTGCAGCATTTATATTGGTCACCTAATTGCAGATCTAAAGATATTGGCAGCCATCTTTGCTATTAGGGTTGTTTGTTATGCACGACTAAAGTGAGCCTTTTTCGTACACTTGCGATTAAGATTCATACTAACAACTGGCGACTCCACACGGATTTACGATTACGACCGCTGTTGTTTTTCAGAACCCTGCATATCCAGCTGCTTCAAACCCTAGGATTTCTCTTCAACTTTCTTGTTTTGCTTTTATTGATGTTGTTTTTAATCTATAAAACCCTAAAACATTAAAAATTCTAACTTCTGTGTGTTTTTGGACCTATTGCGCAGGTGATCAACATCAGCTATATCTAAGATGACATATTCTTTTGAAACCTGCTCCCGAGAGTGCCAGAAGTGCAGGTCACACTTTTTGGGTGAAAACCTGCGACCTGAACCTCCAGGGCTCAGAAAATAGGCCAAAACTTGTGACCTCTGCAAAAATCAGGTCAGAAACTACGACCTGGACTTTTTGTGGGAGTTTTTTTGAAAGTTTTCTGGGTTTGTCTGGGCCTCTGTTCAGGGTTGTCTGACCTCCGTCTCCACCCGTTTTGGACCTGTACTTGTTCTGTTTTACTCAAAAAAGTGGGAACCTAGCCCCCTAGGGATTTAGTACCCTCCACCTTTTGTGGAAGAGTTTTACCTGCTGCAGGTTGTCTGAAATTTTAGTGTTCAACCATTTTTTCAGATTTGATATCTTACCTTCAGATCCACTTCATATTGGTTATTTATCCATCCAAAACACCTCCTTTAGTTTTGTTTGGGTTTTCCTCTAGGGTCCCCTCTGCTTCCCTCCAGGATATAGCCTTTCGCCACCTCATTTACAACAATCTTTCCTCTGATTTTTTGTTGTTTTTATGCACCTATTTCCAGTAGATCTAACCTTTAGATCATTGTCCCTCCCGACTTTAGATCTATTGGCTATTTTGGTGTGTTTTGACTAGATTTTTTCCCACCTATAGACTAGTTGTTGAGAGGCCCGCCTCCTTGGGTTTAGATTATTGCATAATTATCTGTTTATTTTATATTATTTCAGTTTCATATACTGTTATCTGCAGGTTTATTTACAGTTATACAACACACTTTTTATTTTTCTCTACAAACATCTGGGTTTAAAAATTAAAATTTACACACTTGACACACACACCCTAAGTGAAGACGAGCTTGGTTAACACCGCCAAGCAAAGACTTTAAAACATTGTAATAAATTGATCCTACACCTCTCTGCCCTTGTTTCGACATTGTAATCAATTGATCCTGCACCTCCTTGCCCTTGTTGGTCTCTCTTCCCTTTGTGCTGTGTTTGTGACGTCACCATTACACCTCCAAGGCATTTATCCTAGAGACTTCTTGGCCTTCATCCTCAGTTTACAGTAGGAATACTTACTCCTCCGCGTAGGATTCGAGTTAATCCTCCAGCGAGTCCGCACTCCGACTCCTCTTCTGGTTCATTGGGTTCTCCTTCTGGTTTCGCCCCCGGTTCTCCCCCTGTCACCTTCACTATGTCTGGTTCATGACCTAACGCTAGTGGTAGCCCCAACCCTAATGCTGGGAATACTACTAGTGGGATCGCAACAGGACCTACCCCGGCTACTCCCTTGCTCCCCTATATGGCAGGCCTCAGTCTTCCCGATTTTAACCAGTTGATCAATGACCCTATATGCCATGATGTTGGTTGGCCTGCTATGCCAACCAAGCTCCCTTTCAACATCCCCAAGTTTGAAGGTCTTGCTGGAGAAGATCCTACAATTCATGTTCGATCTTTCCACATGTGGTTTTTGCCTAACTCCATTATCGATGAGTCTGTCCGTCTTTGGTTGTTCCAACATACACTTACTAGAGAAGATTCTAAGTGGTATGTTGATCAGGCCTCATCCTCTCATACCACCTTTGTGACTCTTGCCTGGGATTTTCTGACTTATTTCCAGCTTCCCCTTCGTTATGACACTGGTACCGAAATTTTGTCTTCTTTCCGTCAATTGTCTGCGACCCGCCTATCCCATCATGTCTAGGAATGGCAGAGAATAAAGAGCCTATATCGAGCCCCTACCTTCGAAGACCGTGTCTACATGGACTGGTTCCTTAGATCTCTCTTGCCCGCTATCGGCAAGGATGTCGCATCGCATTTCCCTCAAACCGAAGAAGCCGCTCTCCAAATCGCCTTAAAATATGACTTGATCTACACTCAATCTGGTTATGTTTATACCGTTCTACCTGATTTTCCCAGACCCAGTGGTGCCAATGCATCGGAGGCATCTCATGCCATCGACAATATCATTGGAGCTCTTTCCCATCCATACGCTCAGCCTCCTATGGGCTATGGTTTTCCTCAAGGAAGGGCTAGCACCTCTAGCACTTTCCCCCTCCCGGTAGCATGTATCTAGGATACATCATGCCTCCTCCTTTTGCCCAACCTATTTACCACAATGATACCCAACCTCCCTATTATCTGTATCCGCACCCTAGTGCTCCAACTCCTCTAGCATTAGTGCCTCCACCTCCCTTACCTTCTCAACCCCCGCAACAACAGCCACTGCCCCTCAGGGGCAGTTGTATGCACAGCAGGGCACGACTAATTCCCCTCCTTCTAAAAAGAAGAGGAAAGGCACTCAAAATCAATTTTCCCCTGGTAATTCTGAACCTAATCCTCAAAGTAATGTACTTAACACTGCTAACCAGCAACAGGGCACTCAGCCCAAGCAAGACAGGCTTGTTCGCACGAATAAGCCTTGTTCATGTTGTCGTGTTTATCATCATTACATGTACGATTGTCCTCTTCTACCATAGATGCGGTAGATGTGGGAGTCTCAAGCAGCTCTGCGAGGACAACAAGCCTCCCCTTCCGTCCCTCCCAATCCCGCGCCTAGTCAACCGACTGTGTTTACTAATCCTTTCCCTCAGCAAGGAATAGTGGCTACCCAACCACCTGAAGGTCAGGTGGCCACCCCACCTCCTCCATATGGTACCTCCAATTACCAGATTCTCATGATGATATCTGACCAACCTATAATCGTAGACCTCAACCTTTAGACTCGGTCCCGTCAGTACAACAAGGCTCTCGCTACGTCTGCCCCCGAGATCCCTTCTTCAGGTTCTACAGAGCCTCTTTTGACAAATAATGGTCCTTTGCAGATCCCTCAGCCTAAGGCAGAGGTTCATACCAAGATCCCTAAGGGACCACTTCACCGAAATGCTTCTTCTGGCAAAGCTGCCCATTCGTATAGTATAGTAGATGATCTGGCGCAATCTCCTGCTGCCATCTCAATGCTGGAACTCCTCCAGTCGTGCCCTTCACAATGAAAAGCTCTACTATCTGCCATGGGCACTGTAGATACTTCAGATGATCACTTGATCGTCTTCGATGTTGACCGGTCAGAACATCCTCCTCTTCTTGCTTCCGTCGCCTTCCAAACCCCAGTTAAGATCCGGAACGCCAACGTTTCCCGTTGTATCATTGATGAGGGGGCATCCACGTGTGTGATGTCCACTTCAATTTGGAAGCGACTCGGATCACCTGAGTTGGCTCCTTCCATGATCACTCTTAGAGCGTGGGATGGCCATGCCTCCCAACCCATTCACTTGTTCCAGAATTGTCATATGACTCTTGCGGGCAAGACTGTTTGCGTTGACATAGAAGTCATTGATGCTCCCTTAGATTACAACATTCTATTGGGTCGTAGCTACACCTATGTGATGTCTGCTATCCCATCTGTTTTTCACCGCAAGATGTCCTTCCCTCATAACAGAAAGATAGTCACCATTGACCAGTTGACATATTACGAACCGAAGTCTCAGACCTCTCCTGAGTCCATTATCTCTTCGGTGGCCAATAAGCAAACCATCGATCCTTTGACCAGTGTCTCATCTGGAGTCTACAAAGACTCCTCTTTGCTTGGTACATTCCCTGGTCTTCCTCCTCCCGTCTCTGATTCCATCTCATCGAATGTTTGCATGATGCAATCATCTCGGGCTTCCCTCAAATAGCCCGCTTCGACTAGTCAGCAGCCTCGTCCTCCGCAGCCTACTCCTAGCCCTTCGATTCAGCCTTTTGGACCCCTTCCTCCTGGCCCTTCACCTACAGCTGGTATCCATGAGCCTCTTTATCCTTTTGGAACGGTTCCTCCAGGCCTTAACCATCTTGGAGTCGTCCCGCCTGGCCATTACCCCTTTGGTCAGATACTGTTTTTAGCTCCCCCTCCTGGAGTGTTCTCGATACCTGTCATGACTACCCTATCTCTTCGCAACCTGACCCTGGGGATTCTCGTCTGGTACCTTGATCCCCCAGCCACTACCCTGCCTGGTCAACCCAAACCTTTTCTTGATTTGACCCCGGTTCAACCGGTCCCCATGAATTCTCCCGCTGCTATAGTGCCTCAGCCACCTCAAGAGGAACCTTCTCCTATTGCGACAACTTTGGGTAAAAAGGGAAAAGCTCGCAATAAGGAAAATAAAGACAAGGTTGCCCCGACAAACCCTGCCCCTCCTCGGTGGCCAAAGCATACTATCCAGTGCGATTTGTGTGATGTTGTTGGTCATGCCACCCATACTTGTCTAGAGTTGCCTCACCTCAAGCCCATGGTCAATGAGATGTTTCCGGAGTCTGATATCCCTGAGGTCTACGTTAATATACCTGATTCAATCCCGAAACTCAAATCCTTGCGCAAAAATCACCCTTGCGCTTTGTGTGATTTCCATGGCCACTGCACTCACCTCTGTTCCCGCCTTGAAGAGTATCGTTCCTATTTGGAAGTGTTCTGCCAATTCGAGGCTAAGCATAACAAGTTCACCTCCCCCTTGTTTGCGAGTTTTGCTTCGGTAGAACCAAAGGACACATCCACTACTATTGACATTACCCCTCTGGATGTTGAAATGACAGAGTCTTCGGCCACTGTCCACTACCTATCATCATCTATGAGATCCTCGATGGAAGACCCCCCTGGGCCTTCCCCTTCTGTTTCGCCTGACCTCCCTTCAATGATCACCTTGGGCTCAACATCGGTGGATCCTTCATCTACTTGTTTTTCTGTCACCCCTTGTGACGATGCGCGTGTGAACCTCTCTTCTCATGATGATGAGTCAGGTAGCTTCGCCGCGTCATGTGGTATTTCTTCCACCAGTCACCCTATCTTCTATTATGACGATGACATTATGGAAGTAGTCACCACCCCTGACTTTATCTATCCCCCCTTACATCGAACCCATGCATTCGAACCACAAACACCTTGTGGCCATTACACTGACACTCAATGTTTGGGTAAGGGGGCACCCATATTTGAGAGTCTAGGAGAAGGAATTATCCACAACTCTCCTAGTGTATCTGGTCATGTCGACCCTAGTACTAGTATTCTTCCCCATTTAGAAGAACCTCTAGAGTCCCATATCACTTCATATCACTATAGGGATGATACCCCTCATCATTCTTTCATCTTACATCAACAACCCAGTCCCCTAGACATTGTTGTTGATCAACCTGTTGGTTTTCTAGGAGAGCACCAGTTCATTATCTCCAAATCCTTTCTTTGGGATAGTGACACCATGTATGCCAACCTAGAAACTTAAGTCCATATCTTCATATATGCAGTACCAAAAGATATTGGTAATCCTCCATTCCCTTTCTCGAACTGCATAACCATAACGAAAACAAATGGCACACCACATCATAAGAATCTGTTTAGATAGGTCATTTCTTGGGATACGTCGCAATTTTCTGCCCAGTACCTGCTACCCAGGTCGTAGAACATACCCCAAAAAGTGCGACCTGGCCTGTTCATGAGCTCTGGGTGCCTAAATTGAAATTTTGATCCACTGAAATGAAAGAGTATGGTTAGGACTCTTACCTGCAACTGAAGGATCTCAATTCCAACAGTCGGTTTGTCTGCTATGATCAGCGCAAGATTTAGGGCCTTTTCAACTCTCTACATTCACCACATATCCACTTGCAAATGAGTGAATTTGGAGGGAAAACGCCTTTTAATAAAACCCCTGATTTTTCTTTCACCTGCTGCAAGCAAACCATATCTAAGTTCAACAAACCGTCTGTGCCGTTGGAAAGCTGTCAATGAGCCCTCAAATGGGTATCTGTTAGTTTTTCGTGATTTGATACTTCACTAGGACACATTTTGTCCAAGAGGGTCACTTCACCACTCCTCAAAATCGAATTTCTTCACTGGCAACACTTGTACTTGGGGCACCACTTTGCCTCCATACTTGTCCATGCTCGTGTCGATTTTTTTCGTGAGTAACCATCTTGTACTCATGTTTTTATGGTCCCCATTGGACCTTTATTGTGTGGTAGCATCATCGAGTCACCCTTGTTTAGAACATTCGAGTTGAGTCATCATCGCATTCACGGAGTCTATCCCGAGTCCCTTTGTATCTCGCTATAGTCCTCCATCCTTCATTACTTGATTCCTCTCTCGTGTCACACATTATGGCCTTTAGTCCTATTGTCCCCTATCCCTCATGATATTATGTCAGTTGTTGCTAGGCCATCCATGCCCTTTATGCTCTAACAAGGGAAGTCGTCCGTCCGCTACTCAGTACCCCCCATTTCATCATCATCCCTGGTGTTAGTCTGTCAGTCGCTTTACTATTTTATCTTGTGCCTTAGTTGAGAATCTCTTATTGCCTCACCGATGGTAGACCTCCTTCTGTCGACATCAGATCATTCGTTCCAGAAGACAGGTCTAGATGGAGGTGTACCTTGGTTCCAACTTCCACTCTTGTTCGGTGCCTCAGATCAGGCAAAGGGACTCCTTACAACCCTTTGACTTGATTATTTCTCAGCTCCAGCTCCTTGCAGCATGATCAAGATCTGTATACTTGATGGTTCAGTGATGCAGCAGATTGGACCGGTGATTACCGGGTGTGTGTGAGATGTTCCAGCCCTCATGAGGGGTGGCCCTACAGGTAAGCCCCCACATGCCCGGATGACCTCTTCATTACAACCTTTGATGTAGCTCCATAGATTTGATAATGTAAGCCTAAGACGCTTGCAACGCATTTTTGTTTGCATATATCAGTCAGATTTTCAGAGCCCTTTCCTGTTTACAAGGGCATTTGGGTTGTATTTGTATCTCATGTATTCAGATATTATTGTATAAGTCCTGGCTGTTATCCCTGGCATAGTATGTATGTGGGATTCATTATCATATTTTTATTTGGCTCATGTTTATGCCAACATGTACTATATAGTTCAGTCCCTTGTTTACTAGACGCATTATTCTTTGTACTTTGTCTCGACGGGCATAGGTATGCCTCCCCCGCCGCCTATAGCACATGTACTCACTCATAAATGAGACTTGTCGCACCTGTAAGTCTCACCTCCTTAGGGTCTAGTCCTCTAGCACTTTGGTCTACCTTATATTTCTCTCTCTTTAACTTCCCCTTCGGTGTCTAGTGATTGAGTTCTTACAACGTACTTTGGTCATACGATTAGCTCCTAACGCTCGCACGCTGGGGGGCAATCTGTTACACCATTTTTTGGTCATCTAACCTGTTATTATTAGATGGACCTAAGTATACCATGTAAGACCAATTTTACCCTAAATAAAATTGCTTTCACTATGAAAAATAACTTAGTAAACCACATTTATTGAGTTTTTTATGGTCTAAATAGGAAACCCCATGAGGAAATATTAAATAAATATACATTTGTTTGATTTTCCTCAAGGAATAATTAGTTAAACATCAGTTTAATTAATATTCTTGGTCATATTTAACCCAAAACAGGAAAATTAATTAGATAAATCATTATTTATCTTATTATTTTCTAGGAATAATTATTTAAACCTTATTTAAATAATATTCCTTGTTAAATTTGACTAAATCATTTATAAATAATTGAATAAATCATTATTTTATTACTCAACCACATCATCAAAATAATAAATAAATCATTTATTTATTTACAAATAAAGGGATTTGACCCAAGTCAAATTCTTTTTCCCTCCAACAAATATAATAAAATATTCCATAAAAGTTGGATCTAGATTTGGTTAATAATTTTTTAATCATACACCAATATCTAGACTAACTCAATATTTTGTTATAAATAGAAGGGTTTTTCCATTCATTCACTACCTTTTGTTGCCTAAAGATCACTCTGGATCTATACTTTTGGTCTGACCTTGATCCACCATTATTGTCATAATTTGCTACCATTTTTCTTGTGAGCTCCCTTTGAATTCCTTTTTTTTGTCTGGGTTTTCTACACCATCAAGAGAGAGGGATTTTAGATTTGAAGTGCTGAGGATTGACAAGGACCCATTCCATTGAGGAGGATTGGTAACATCCTTCTATGTTCTCCTCCCAGGTGCCATTAATACAAAATTCTTTAAACATATTATTGTCCTGTCTATTGGATGCATGGAGCAACTCTTGTTTTTATTTACTACTTAATGTCTTTTAATGCATAGATCTAGATTTTTGTAGCATTTATCTTGGTCACCTAATTGCAGATCTAAAGATATTGGCAGCCGTATTTACTATTAGGGCTGTTTGTTATACATGGCTAAAGTGAGCCTTTTTCGTACACTTGCAATTAAGATTCATACTAACATGAAGCGAGAGAGGACAATAACTGAGGGGGTGAGACCTACAAAGTGATATAAGTCTCCATTTATGTTGGAGTACTTGTTCTCAATGAGGCGGGGGAGGTGTACCTATGCCCACCGAGATGAAAAAATACAAAGAATGATAATGGGCTCAACAATATGAGACTGAGCAATAAAGTACATGATAAATGGTACATGACATGCTGACATAAATGGGCCAGACAAAAAATATAATGGATCCCACATACATACTGCGCCTGGAGAAACATGATCCAAGACTGAATACAATAATATCTGAGTACATGAGACATAATAACAACCAAAAAAGGCTCGTTGAACAGGAAAGGGCTCTGAAAATGTGAATGGATCATCCGAATGGTACATGCATGCTATGGGCACTGCAAGCGGTTGAAACCGAACCCATCAAATATGTGGAGCTACATCCGAGGCTATAGCATAATCTGAGGTCATTCGGGAATGTGGGGGGCTACCTAAAGGGCACCCCCTCATGAGGTCTGAAACATCTCACACACACTCGAGAATCACTAGTACAATCTGATGGATCACTAGACCATCAAGTATACGAATCTCAATCATGCAATAATGAGCTGAGGCCAAGCGTATGAGAAACAACTAAGCCAAAGGGAAATTATGATTCCCTTTGCCTGATCCAAGGCACTGAACGAGATTGGAAGCTAGAACCAAGGTACACTTCCCTCTAGACTTGTCTTCTTGATCCAGGTGGATATTGGTGGTCACCCTCCTATTCCACTTGGGGCTCCACCATTGTCTATTTCAGTTTTTCAGTTTCGGCACATTTTACTATTTTTAGCAGTTTTTCGGGTCCTAAACTTCCGGAGCCGTTTTGAGGCCCTAAACGACGTTTTTTGGGAAAACAGAGAGCAACATGGGTCCATGGACCGATGTTGCTCATTCCAAATTTGTAGTCCTCGGATAGATCTTTCTAACGAGGTATGGTACGCGTCAAACGGAGATCGTATGCCAAAGTTACGCCCCTGGGAAGTTGAAACACCAATTTACCCAAACGGGGCCCATAGTTTTGGCGCTTCATCTCCTAAGGTTAGGGATTTGGCTGTTTAGGATTTCCCATTGTTTCTAAATAATAAATAGGCCCTCGAGTCTCATTGTAACACAGTTCAAAGGCCTGTAGCCGCCACATCTCTTCTCAGAGATAGCTACCAACACCCTAGCTAGTTTTATTTCCATTATGTCTGTAAGCAAATAACACTTCATTTCATTCACTTCATTTCATTAATATCAAAGAACTGAAATTTGCTTACAGACAGAATGGAAATAAAACTAGCTAGGGCGCTGGTAGCTATCTCTGAGAAGAGATGTGGCGACTCTGAGCCTACAGCTGTGTTACAATGGACTCGAACTATTCTCTTTAAACAATGGGAAATCCTAAACGGCCAAAACTGACCATCTAGGAGATGAGCGCTACGCCTATGAGGCCGTTTGGATAGGGTGGTGTTTCCAACTTCGGGGACGTAACTGGCATACGATCTCCGTTTGAAGGTGTACCCATACCTCGTTAGAAAGATCTATCCGAGGACTACAAATTTGGAACGAGCCGGTCCATGGACCCATGTTGCCCTCCGTTCTCCCAAAAAACGTCGTTTAGGGCCTCAAAACGGCTCCGGAAGTTTAGGACCCGAAAAACTGCTAAAAATAGTAAACTGTGCCGAAACTGAAAAACTGAAATAGACAATGGTGGAGCCCCAAGTGGAATAGGCGGGTGACCACCAATATCCACTTGGATCACAGTATCCCCTATTCCATCATCATCCCTGGTATCAGTCCATCATTCACTTTACTATGATCCTTGTGCCTCAGTTGAGGATTCATCATTGCCTCACCTTTGGCGGACCTCCTTCTCTCGACATCAACACATTAATTCCAGAAGTGATCCAGGTGGATATTGGTGGTCACCCGCCTATTCCACTTGGGGCTCCACCATTGTCTATTTCAGTTTTTCAGTTTCGGCACAGTTTACTATTTTTAGCAGTTTTTCGGGTCCTAAACTTCCGGAGCCGTTTTGAGGCCCTAAACGACGTTTTTTGGGGAAACGGAGAGCAACATGGGTCCACGGACCGATGTTTCTCATTCCAAATTTGTAGTCCTCGGATAGATCTTTCTAACGAGGTATGGTACGCATCAAACGAAAATCGTATGCCAAAGTTACGCCCCTGGGAAGTTGAAACACCAATTTACCCAAACGGGGCCCATAGTTTTGGCGCTTCATCTCCTAGGGTTAGGGTTTTGGCTGTTTAGGATTTCCCATTGCTTCTAAATAATAAATAAAATTCAGAGCTCATTGTGTATTATAAATTCAGAGGCTCAGAATGTCGCCATCTTCCGCATAGTTACCACGCTTCTAGCAGTTTTATTTCCATTCCCGTCTCAGAGCAACACTTCATTTGTTAATATCAAAGAACTGAAATTTGCTTACGTATTTAATGGAAATAAAACTAGCTAGGGTGCTGGTAGCTATCTCTGAGTAGAGATGTGGCGACTACAGGCCTATGAACTGAGTTACAATGAGGCTCGGGGGCCTATTTATTATTTAGAAACAATGGGAAATCCTAAACAGCCAAAACCCTAACCCTAGGAGATGAAGCGCCAAAACTATGGGCCCCGTTTGGGTAAATTGGTGTTTCAACTTCCCAAGGGTGTAACTTTGGCATACGATCTCCATTTGACGCGTACCATACCTCGTTAGAAAGATCTATCCGAGGACTACAAATTTGGAACGAGCAACATCAGTCCATGGACCCATGTTGCTCTCCGTTTTCCCAAAAAACGTCGTTTCGGGCCTCAAAACGGCTCCGGAAGTTTAGGCCCTGAAAAATTGCTAAAAATAGTAAACTGTGCCGAAACTGAAAAACTGAAATAGACAATGGTGGAGCGCCAAGTGGAATAGGCGGGTGACCACCAATATCCACCCGGATCATACTGAGTAGCAGACGAACGACTTCCCTTGTCAGAGCATAGAAAGCATGGATGACCTGGTAGTCACTGACTCGACTCTGGAGGGGATGAGGGACAATATGACTGGAGGCCAAAGCAGGCAACACGTGATGAATGCAACACAAAGATGGATGGAAGAAAGTAACATGAGATAAAGGGACTTGGGGGATAGACTCCATGAATGCGATGATGACTCAACTCAGATGCTCTAAACAAGGGTGACTCAATGATGTTTCCACATAGGATAGGCCCAAGGGGGACCATGAAAACATGAGAAAAATATGGTTACTCATGAAGACAATCAACACACGAGTTGAAAAGTATTAAGGCAAAGTGGTGCCCCAAGTACAAGGCATGTCAAGAAATTTGATTTTAAGAGGTCGCAAAGTGACCCTTCTTGGAAAAATGGCTTCGTGGTGAAGTGCCAAATTACCAAAAACAAAAGAAGACCCATTATAGTGCTCGGTGAGAGCTTTTCAATGGTGTTGATGGTTCGTCAAACCGAGCTACAATTTGGTCACAATTAGCGAAGGAAAATTTAGGGTTTTTCCTTTAAAAGGGTGATTTCCCTCCAATTTAATTCATTTTCTAAGTGAGTTGTGGTGAATTTGGAGAGGAAGAGAAGGCCCTAATTCTTACGACAATCATAGCGGACAAACCAACTATTGAAAACAAGATCCATCAGTGCCAGGTAGGTGGCCTAACCTTACTCTACATTTTTTTCGGTTTAGTTTTTCAGATTAGGTCCCCGGGGCTCTGTGGGAGAGCCCTACCCATCCTCATGGACAACTCACACTATTCAAGCCCTGAAATATAACCTGAATCGTAATATTCAGTGGGAAAAACTACAAGCTCACAGTTCGAGGGTAGGAAAAGTGTTAGTTGGAGCTTGAGGTGGGGTTTGTCTACTGGTTGAATGAGGGCCAGAGTTAGCAAAGTTGTGATGAAAGTGTCTTATTTCTGAGGTGGTGTAATATTCCTAATTTAATTTTTAGCTAATTAGAATATTAAATTTTGTCTTCCTTAATTAATATATGAATAAGAGGGTAGAGGGACCCATAAATCCCTTTAGTAGGAATAAAACCACTTCTTAATGTGAATGTGGACCAATGCATCTAGATGGGGTCAAGATGAATAAACCACTTCTTGGTGTGAATGTGGGTCAATGCATGTGGATGGGGTCAATTTGACCAAATCGAAAACACAATTATAGAGGTAGTGGAGATAGTGGAGGACAACACAACCATAATGGGAGGAAGTCTCCATGAGAGTAGCATCATTATTGAGTGGGGCCAAGGGGGAGGAGGCTCACAAAGCATATAAGGAAGGGGATGGTAGCCATAGAAGGCATTTTGAATATTGTTTATGTTTGGTCTTTTATGACTTTCTGCATGCTTCATCTGTTTAGCAGAGTCTGTTGTGTTGTTTAGCACAAGGGTGTTTCTGAGCAGAAATCCCACCCTCATCCTCGGGGGACTTTGAGTGCCCATTCAGGAGAGGTTCTTTTGAGCTTCATTCCACTACCCAGCATCATGCCAAGCTTCATCCATCATCAACAACATAGTCTCCTTCAGGAACTGCATTATTTTGCAGGGTAGTTGAAGTGGAGGGTCAAGTACTCAAGTTATTGAGCTTGTTTTCCAATGAGGGGAGCAACCCTTCATCCGAAGGATCAGTATGGAGGAGTAACAACCATTTTCACATCATATTAGTCACCTCCTGACAGTTTACTCAATTGCAGTGCGTTATTCAGCCCTAGGGCTGCATTTTTCATCTTGAGTATTTCAAGAAACCCTTTTTGGGTTATCTTGGAATTGTGATAAAGAGCCTAGATCTTCGATCCCGACATTTTTTGAGCACTATATCATCAGATCCATGTATTGTTAGTTTTCAGCTGTAGTTATTCTCAATAGGACTGCGTAGTCATGACCTTCCGACATTTTTTGTAGCAGCAGTGTTTCATGTATTTATGTATTGGGTCATTTCAAGCTTGTTTGCCTAGCTTGAGTGTCTTTTTCCTCAATATATTGCACTTCATTTCTGCTATTATCTATAATAAAATGCCTTAATGATCTGCTCATGTTTTGATGTATTGATATTAACAACAATTTCCAGATTTATGATCTACATTCCTATTTTTCAAGCTTTGGAATATTACAGTGGTATAAAAGCTCATAGACTTGGCTCAGCCTGTGGAAAAACCAGTCTATGACATCCGAAGATAGAGAATACATTACGGACTAGACAAGGAGATACAAAAACTGAGAACGCAAAAATTCGCTGAAATAAAAAGTGACAGTTTTACATTAGATGTTTCGGGAAAATGAAGATGAATATAAAAAATACGAGACATGGGTTTTGTGCAAAACAAACCAATTTTGTTTCCTTCTAAGAAGTTTTTCCAAATTCGGTCTGGATTGAGAGAAACAAAAGGTTCTCTAAGAAATAAAAAAACAGAAAACACAGAAATTCGTTGGGATAAAAAGTGACGGTTTTGTGTTAGATGTTTCCGGAAAATGAAGACGAATCTAAAAAATATGAGACATGGGTTTTGTGTAGAATGAACCAATTCTATTTCTAAGAGATAATTTTTTCCAAATTAGTTATGGATTGAGAGAAACAAAAGTTTCTCTAAAGATGATTTTCTCATATTTACTATGGTGACCGTTTTTCAAATTCTTCCAATTGCATTACCAGATTCAACTTGTTTCAGAGTTCACATCTGGCAAAGAATACTGTGTTCCAGTGGAGGAGGATAAAGGAAGTCTCCAATGGAAAAATAATTTTATGGGAAGGAGTTTTGCAATCTCTTCCTCAGAACTATGCAGGATCTCGCTAGGGAGATCAAGAAGATGAGAGAAGAGAAACGAAGGGAAACCCCAAGAGGGTTAAAAATGGAGAAAGTTCTGATACGTAAAATCATTGGTATGAGCAACCGGTATTGCAGCAAGCTTCACAACACTCCACTCTTCCTACCTTCCTAGCAGTAGGAAATGAGGCTAGAGGACCACAAGAGCAGGAGCTTCTTAGTGATTATTTTCTGGAATATGAATCTCAGTCTCAAAGATTCAAAGAACATCTGACTTTCCGGGAATTTTTCCAGATTAAGGATAATCGAAGACCTCAAAAATATAATAGAGGAAGAGGCTACACGCAGGGAAATGACCTACAACGTATTGTGGGTATATTTTTTCTACCTACTTTTGATGGGTCATTAAAGAGTATGGGAAAGACTTGGGAGCAGACAATTGAGCATACACTTGTTGATGAGACACCACCCATTGTTGAGGTATCCATTGATGGGGTATCTGGGGTTGTAACCGAGTTCTCTGATGATAATAGTGCATCACAGGTGGATGAGATGTTGGGAGACAACTCCAACATTGTTGAGGAGCCGATAGGTACAAAGGCCTCTAATGGAAGAATTGTTGGATGGCAGTCACATGCAGCTGACTAGTGAGCATGCCTTGCATATTGGAGTATCTATGGAGGAGGTTATGTAGCCATCCTTTGGGCTAACCCTTGAGGAGGTGCTAGGAAATATAGAGGTATTGGATAATGGTCACACATAGCAGTGCCATCAGTTTTAGGTCGACCTTCTAGCTTTGACGGTGAAGGCCACATTAGTACAAGAGGCTATCCTATGACATAATGAGGAGTTGGAGGGCATGAGAGTGGTTTGGGCCGAGTCAGCGGAAAAGTTGGTCCACATTGGGGAACATTTAGATTCCCTAATGGTGCAGTTAGAGGGCACATTAGAGTGTTAGAGCACCCCCCTTCAGGAATACATCGAGAGTGTGCAACACTCGCACAATGAAGGGACTATTATATGTGCGGGGATTATTTCATTTAATTATTTTCTCAAGGTTGGATGGCGAGAGGTAGTGAGCTGGTACCCCATAGAGTAGGCTAGGTAGCTGGATACATCCATGGCCACATTGCAGCAGAGTCCATGGATTACCAGGGGGATGTGAGGGCCAGATTACTATTGGGATCCAAGTGGGATTTCCCATCACATAATAGAGTCAGTAGGTGATGGTAGTCATTGCGCGATGGGTCTTATGCTTGGTCGCACACACATTTTCAGATATTTATCAGAGCCCTAGACATCCCTAGTGACAAGATGGTTCAATAGGAGGGTACACCCTTTTTTGGAGCTATCTCAGCATAATGATCATGCATGGGGTCATAGAGTGATTAGCCTACGTTGGTAGGAGCTGGTCCGAGGAGGAGGCATTGGTAGGCCACCAAACATGGCAGTGCGTAGAGACAATGCTCTCTCATGGGTATATGGTACACTTGAGCTATGGAGGATAGTAGTGAAGTCATTGTCATTGGCATATGAGGATTCGGGTCGCTCTGATCCTTTAGAGCAGATTGGGAGATGTATCCCACCTCATGGGGGGTTTACTAGCAAAGTGGTGGATATTTTTACCCATGCAGGATACATCGGTACATGATGGTATAGCCATAATCGATGGTATATGGTGGTGTACAGGGGCAGGTCGCAGCATACAATGGCATTATGAGGAGTGCGGATACACTTGGTGGTATGCAGTGACCCCTGATATAGCACAACAGACACTTGGAGCGTTACCTCCAAGGGGACTTATGGACAAGGGCATTAGGTGTACCCTGGGATGTAGCTCACCTAAGATTGATGAGAATACAGATGTAGCTCACCTAGGATTGATGAGGATAGTGTTGAGCATTTGGAGACACCACATTTAGCAGAGACAGAGCTACGAGGGTGTTATTGGAAGATCTGAGGCAGAGGGAGGCCTGATCAGTCATGCTTGAGTGATGCATATGATGTGGCAGAGATAGATTAGAGGGACATTCCTTCTGTATGTTAGGACGAGGACTCTTCTTCAGATGAGTCCATGGGGTCAAATGAGGATGCTTCTGGGGAGCATGAATAGTCATGTGGAGTTGATGATAGTAGGTCGGATTTTTCTTCCAGCATGCAGGGTGAGCAGTCAAAGGAATCGATGAGAGACATTCAGGATGATGAGTCACTTGTGATGATTCAGCATGAGCAACATATGGTGGATCATGGGGCATCTGAGGAGGATGTTATGCACATCATGCATGATAGTCCTTTGGGGGAGAGCTAGATAGAGGCTCACAATGAGCCAGTGCTAGACATGTGGCTAACCTTGGGGTCAACCATGGAGGAGGATATGTTAGAGATGGTGGTGCATCCATATTTGGGCCGACCCATTGATGAGGTGCCTGTAGATGTATATACAGTTAGCAGGACTGTAGTACTTTTAGGGAGCAACGCCCTCTAGGATTACATCGATAGGTCTTGCAGTACACCTTGCCCACTTGAGCCTATGATAGAGATAGGGGCCTTCCCTTTAAGGCAGTTCTCGTTGATAGGTGGGACAAAGAAAAATGAGTTGAGTGTGAGTTGGTGACCACACTCCAAACATGTTCTATATGCAGATATCACCACGTTGGATACTTCAACCGTGATAGACTAGCAGGAGATCATGAGTTGGTTTCCTATGGATGGTATGATATTCTTAGTTAGGTGCATAATAGAGCAGGGACCCGTATACATGACAGGTACTATGGTTTATATTTGGCAGTGGGGCACATGTCGACAACTCTTTAACATTCCATCTCAACTTCGGGAGAGCAGGATCAACATTGGATTGAGTCAGGGGAGAGAGGTGATGAGTTGGTATGCAGTTGGTGGGTCAGCTTATACATTCAAATATACAGCACAATAGGAGCCACGGAGCATTGATGCATGTTGGTGGTCTTCACCTCATGAGGCAGTAGCTATAGCCAAATGTAGTGCGCAGTCCTAGCTAGGGGACTTAGGTGATGATTTTCCATGGTGGCATTGGGATCTGGGAGGATTGATTGATGACAGGTATGGTGAGAGATCCATTTGGGATCCCGACATTGAGGGGTGTGTTCCAGGTAGCCTGACACAGGGGCATAGTCGCACTGAGGGGTTTGTATGGGATCTGGGCATTGGTCTCAGTTGCATTGGGTCAAAAAGGTGCCCTGCATCTTTGTAGTTGCTTGAGGACAAGCAATGTTTTGGCAGGGAGGACTGTAATTTTCCTAATTTAGCTTTTAGCTAATTAGAATATTAAATTTTGTCTTCCTTAATTAATAGATGAATAAGAGGGTAGAGGGACCCATAAATCCCTTTAGTAGGAATAAAACCTCTTCTTAATGTGATTGTGGATCAATGCATCTAGATGGAGTCAAGATGAATAAACCACTTCTTGGTGCGAATGTGGGTCAATACATGTGGATGGGGTCAATTTGACCAAATAAACAACACAATTATGGAGGTAGTGGAGATAGTGGAGGACAACGTAGTCATAATGGGAGGAAGTCTCCATGAGAGTAACATCATTATTGAGTGGGGAAAAGGGGGAGGAGGCTCACAAATCATATAAAGAAGGGGATGGCAACCATAGAAGGCATTCTAAATAGTGTTTATGTTTGGTCTTTTATGACTTTCTACACGCTTCAGCTGTTTAGTGGAGTCTGCTGTGCTGTTTAGCACAAGGGCGTTTCCGAGCGGAAATCCCACCCTCATCCTCGGGGGACTTCGAGTGCCCACTTAGGAGAGGTTCCTTTTATCTTCATTCCACTACCCAGCATCAAGCCATGCTTCATGTTGACTCCTTTAAGAATTGCGTTATTTTGCAGGGCAGTTGCAGTGGAGGGCCAAGTACCCAAGTTATTGAGCTTGTTTTCCAGTGAGGGGAGAAACCCTCAATCCAGAGGATCGGTAGGGAGGAGTATCAACCATTTTCACATCATATTAGTCACCTCCCAACAGTTACTTAGTTTCAGTGCGTTATTCATCCCTAGGGCTGCATTTTTCATCTTGAGTATTTTAAGAAACCCTTTCTGGGTTATCTTGGAATTGTGCTAGAGAGCCTAGATCTTTGATCCCGACATTTTTTGAGCACTATATTAGCAGATCCATGTATTCTTAGTTTCCAGCTGCATTTATTCTCAATAGGACTGCGCAGTCATGGCCTTCCGACATTTTGTGTAGCAGTAATATTTTGTAATATTCCCAAATGGAGAATGCAGCAATACAACACAAAATAACAGGGAAATCACTCAGATCATCATTTATATAGCAAGAGGCCAATATGGAGACCTTTCATTTGTTAATACAAAAAAAAAATATGTTTAAGAAGTGGCCCATAAGATGCATAACAAGAAAAGAAAGACTCCAATGAAAGAAATCCTTCAAAATGAGGTGCTGCAACCATATATAAAGACTGGAAAAGCCTTACAACGTTATTTTATTGGCTCCGCAACAACTTCAGATTACACATTAGATCTAGAGTAGATGAGTGCATAAAAAATTATATCTATATCAGATCCATGCACTATACAAGCTCCTCTAAAGAACCCCTTTGGGGTTTTCAGCAAAACACGAAGTATAATATGTAGATCTGAGATCTAAGACTGCAGATCTACTGAAATATTCAGATCTGGAAAGTGTGGCTGAATTGATATAGGCAATAGAATAGCCTCCTCCAATAGATCTCCAAAATGAAGGGCAGATCCCCAACACTGAGAAAATCACTCTCCAAATGGTGTGTTGAACCACCCTGCAACTACACCTACAGGAATAACGCAGGTTTGGATCTATACTACGCTGTAGGGATCAAAACATGGTTGGCCTGATGCCAAGATCTGAAAATGAAGCTTAATGCCTTCAATAATGTCCTCCCAATGAAGTAGAAACCTCCTCCACTTAAAAGGAGCACTGAAATGGCCTAGATCTGAAAGATCTAGTCTCGACTTGCTGCATCTTGAAAAAACAACCAAACCCTCAACAGGATCTACACTGTAGTTGAAAGAAGAAGCTTGGCCCTAAGCCAGATAGTGGACTATGTAATACAAACTCTCCCAAGATCTACTCAATGGGAAGAGGTGGGATTACCAATCAGGAACACCCAATGCTAAACATCATTCAATCTCAGCTAAACAACCAGAGAAAGATATATGTCTAAACAGACCATATATTCAGAAAATATGATAAACATCAACAACGTTCCAATGCTGCCATCCCCTTCCTTTTATAATACAAGAGCTTACAAACCATAAACCACTTCCAATGAGATTACTTCTTTCACACAAGGCACCTCCATCTAAAACTGCGCTGTCCCTCATTGATGGCCACTCCTCCATGACAACGCTATAGATTTGGTCAAGGTTGACCCAGTCAAAATTTCCAGCCCCTTTCACACCTAAGGGTGCTTGATTTTACAGCCAAGATTTAGCCTTTTCATATTTGGCATTGATTTATTCATTATTAAGGAGTTTAATGGACCTCCTTTGCTCTTTTATTCTTTAAACAAAGTAATACAACAAAAATGAATATTCCAATTAGCTCATGACTAATTGGGAATATTACATATTTCATGTATTGATGTATTGGGTTATTTTAGGCTTGTTTTCCTAGCTTGAGTGTCTTTTTCCTCAAGATATTGAACTTCATTTATGCTATTATCGATAATAAAATGGCTCAATGATCTGCTCATGTTTTTATGTATTGATATTTACTGCAATTTCTAGATTTATGTTCAATATTCCTGTTTTCAAGTTTTGGAATATTACAACCGACAAACATGATGGTGTTATGCAGGTATGGCAGAATTGAATATCAATTGGTGTGAGAGATATTTGGATGCTCTTTGGGCTGAGATCCACAGGGATCAGGTGGTATGAGGAGCGCTTGCTAGATATGGGGTTCTCAAGTTGGTTGAGAACCCACTTATGAGGGCAGGTGAGCCCCTATTATCAAGGATAGTGAGCTATTAGCATTCGGACTAGGAGGCCTTTATGGTGCAGGGGCACAAGATCAAGCTTACTATCCAGGCATTTATTTTTTGACCAGACTCTCACCACTAGGGGTGTTGGGAAACAAACATCCAGTTTTACCACATGGGCGGAATATATCAAATTTCATGTAGCACCATTGTAGAACGGATGCTCGTGCTGAGGGAATGACCATTATAATCAGTGATCTAGAGTGGCTAGAGACATAGGTTGTCGTTGTAGCGGTATTGCGGATCCTGGGAAACCAGGCGTTTCATCACATCACTAGGGGGAAGATGATGTTGGTAGAGAGTGTTTTGAGCGGGACCTACTATGGGTGGGCCCACATGATGTTGTCATCGGTGAAACGACTGTTGTCGCTATGCAAGTGGAAGGTGAACCATGATTGTGATTTTTGTAAGGTATTGTACTTATTCTTCTTTCAGAATATCCCCACGATCCGACCTCATGTGAAAATCTAGGATGGGGGCCCACAGGAGCCCAGGATGCGCCGATGGGGGTAGCTGCTGCGGAGAGGAGGAAGAGGGGGAGTCAGACAGGTGTTATGGCCCGAGTTTTTCGCACACTAGGATCAGATGCCATTGTGCATAGACGACTATCCATACAGTGGTATGAAATTTCAGGGAGAGCCTGACTTGCCACTTTCGCCTGGTCGAGCATGGGGACCAGATGGCAAGTGAAATTTGCTACATATTATGGTGCATTTAAAGATTTTAGAATATGTATGTGGTACTAATTCATAACTTTTGGTATGCAGATATGGCACCGGTGAAGCCAACAGGGTATGCGGGACGATCCATGGCACCAGGGGCTACGGGATCTAGTGGAGCGAGAGCAGACCATTGACCTGATTATGAGGCTCTATTGGAGGATGTCTGTCATAGGTGTGATCTGTTGTTGTCTCGTGTATCAGAGCACTAGTGGCATGATATTGAGGACTAGTATGTTGAGAGATGTATAAGGCTACCCTCAGAGTGGTGAGGGGACATGCGGCGCATGGCGATGCCCGGGCAAGCAATTTAGGATCTGCGAGCTAGTGGAGCGAAGCCATTGGCTCAGGATAGGGGCATGTGGTGGCCTCCATTTTGGTTTTTGTAACATCTATGGGCATGTTGGATGTATTTATATTAGTGGACTCCAAAAATTTATGATTTTTTCGATACATAATATGGATATGTTTCTTTTTATATATGATGAGTATATGATTCGCCATTTGTTTTATTATTGTCTTGTGTTAAATGCATGTGATAAGTGCCAATCTAGAACATTGTTTGCAATGCTATCTACATAGTGATTCTGGGCTCTAGTTACATGACTAAATGTAATGGATTCAAATTCACGCACTATGAGTTTAACTCGTAAATATTTTCAAAAAAATACATGGTTATTCACACAATATATGCCATTCAATTGCATGACAAGCAGCAAGGAATATAAAAAAATATGAAGATGAAGGATGCGATGATCAAGGGAATCGAATAACAAACCTATCATTGTATCATATTCGGCCTGGTTATTGGTGGCAGATCCAATGCATACGTCATTGGAGAGGACTAACAAATGCAAGGGGGTGAAAATGGCCCAAACTGCCGAACCTAGATTCCGAGAGAAGTGACTTATGCAATCGGCATGGCCGATATACGATGTGGATGATGGATCCATCTGAAAGGCGCCATAAGAAAACAAATGAGATGATGGTGGAAAATGCAAGGTACCTAAATGCATGACAAAAATAAATACACACATGTTAATGGGAGATGTTATGGGTAAAATTTCTTGAGGTAAGGTGCATTGCAAGGGTTAGGAAGGAGTTAGCCTTCAAAATCCTTTAGAAGGTATGCCCCCTTGCCCAAATCCTTACTAATGATGTAAGGTCCTAGCCATAATGATTCAAACTTCCCATGATCAAGGAAATCATGAGCTTGGTCATACAATATAATAATATCACCTTCGTAGAAGGTATGAGGGTGGAATTTTCGGTCATACTCGGCTTTGGTGTGTTTCTTGGCCGCTTCAATGGTTTTCAATGCAACACGGCGGTCTTCGAAAGCACTCTCAAGCATGATAAGTCTTTGTTCTAAAGGTTGGGTGTTAGGGAGAAGTTCGATAGCTAGGTAAAGGGAGGGGATTTCACACTCAATCGGTAAGGCTGCCTCCTCGTCAAAAACAAGGTGGAAAGGAGTAAACCCGGTGGCAGTTTTAGTAGAAGTTCTATAGGCCCACAAAGAAGGGAAGAGCATAAGGTGCTAGTTGGTTTTGTGCTTGTTCACTATCCGTTGAAGCATAGTTTTAAGAACTTCATTGACCCCTTCGACTTTTCCATTACCTTGGGAATAATAAGACGATGAATATTGGAGCTCAAAGCCCAACAGAGAGGATAGCTCACGCCACATCTCATCTTTGAAATGTCGGCCATGGTCAAAGACCAATTGTTTCGGAACCCCGAATCAAGCGATAACATGGTTAAAGAAAAAGAGAGTAGCGGTAGCCACTGTGTTGTTGAACGTTGTCATGGCCTCAACCCATTTGGTGAAATAGTCAACCGCCATGATAATATAATTTTGGTTACTAGCTGGTGGAGGTCGACAATACATAAATTCAATGGCCCACTTACAAAAGGAACTGACTAATATGATAGGATGGAGGAGGCAGAGCTTGTGCTGACAATTGGAACAATGTTAGACTGCTTCAATACAATCGCCAAAGAGAGAAGGTTAAAAATACCTAGCGCGAATGATTTTCTAGGCAGTGACCAAACCGGAGAGGTGACCACCACAAGCGCCGCTATGGCATGCATTAAGGTCTTGCTCAGCTTCAGTGTGCATGAGACAAAGACGAAGGAAAAAATCAACACCGTGATGATAAAGATCATCACCAAAGAGAAGGTAGCGGGGGGAATTGGTGTTGTATATGTCATAGAGAATCACGATCGAGATGGGAAGCAAATTTTTGGGTTCAAAATAGGTTAGGATGTTTCCATACCAAGGATCATCTCAAGTAATGGAAAACAAGTGTTCATTGGGTAAATCATCATTATCTAGTGGATCGCACATACCAATAGGCATTTCAGAAATGAGTTCAGCAAGGGCTAAACCTTTCTTACTCTTGGGTGTGACAAATTCAAGATCGTAGTCCTAGAGGAAAATGATCCAGCGAGCGTATTTCCCATTAATGATCTGTTGAATTAAGAAGAAATCCATGGGGTTGGAATTGGTCATGACCTTGGTGGAAAGCGTAAGGATGTAATGACGAAGTTCTTGGACTAAGAGCACAACGTCCAGCGCCAACTTCTCTTCACGCGAGTAGGACACGGGGGGTCCTACAATTTTCTTACTGATATAATAGATAACATGTTCGTTTCTAGTGTCATCTGCCTGAATGAGGACCCCAACGACCGATTGGGTGGAAGATGAGATATACTGGATGAAGTCCCTATCAAATTTAGGTGGAATAATCAAGGGAGCGAAAGTGAGAGCATGTTTCAGGGAATCAAAATACTATTGAGCATAGTCATCCCAAAAAAATGCAATGTTAGATCGAAGGAGTCTTAGAAACCCATGCGCAGTGGTGGCATAGTCAGGGACAAACCAACGAAGGAAGTTGGGTTTGCCTTGAAGGCTTTGTAATTGGCGCAAGGTATGAGGAATGGGAAGCTTAGGAATGGTTGAAATTTGAGGGGATCAATATTTATACCATCTTTGGACACAATGAAGCCCAAGAGACAGCCGACATGAATGCAAAAGACACATTTCAACAATTTTAGGTGGATATTATACTTGTGACATCAGAGAAAAATATGAAAATCATGAATGTGTTGCGCTCGAAGCCTAGAACGAGCAGTAAGGTCGTCAAGGTAAGAAAGGATAATATGCGCCAAGCAGTATGATGTGGCCCGCTGGAAGGTGGATCCGACATTCTTTAGATTGAAAGGCATGAAAATATAGAAAAAATTTGCCCACAGACTAATGGACACAGTCTTTAACTGATCAACATGGTGGATAGTAATTTGGTTATACTCAAAGAATCCATCCATAAAGGATAGAACCTCATGCCCCACACACTCATAAATGATTTGGCCAATAAATGGTGTGGGCAAGTTGTCTTTGGGAAAAGATTTGTTCAGGTCGTGAAATTCAGTGCAGACTCAAATGGTACCTTGTTTCTTAAGAACAGGAATTGGGTTGGAAACCCATGTGGTGTATTCAATGGGATAGATAAAACTAGCCTACTTGAGCTTATCGATTCCGACTTTGATAGCCTCATGTCTAGAAGGATTGATGGGTCTCAAATTTTTACGGACAGGATTGGCGTCAGGCCATGTATTGATATGGTGTTCAACAGTGGCAGTATCAAGTCTGGGCATCTATAAATAAGACCAAGCAAACACATCACATAATTCCTTGAATATCTTGGTGTAAGCCTTAATTTCTTCCGGGGTGAAATCTTTCCCCCAAGGTAATGTTTTCTTCAACCCCTGGTTTATCAGAAATGTTTATTTTAATGGTAGGAGAGATATTGGCCATGTTTACTTCTTCGAAAGCATCTGGTGCAGGAATGGGATTTCTAAACCAATCAACTTCATCATGAATGAAGTATTTATACTCCACAACATAAAGGTTATGGGATTGTTGTGGAAGGAAGTACACATGATGGTGCATATCATCCCAGGGAAAATCAGGGGTGGTCATGGCTTCCATAATGTCTTCATCGGAATGGAAAATGGGAGGAATGGTGGAAGGGAGACCACATGATGCGGAAAGTCTACTTGGCGCATCATCATGAGAAATATGGTTCACATACGCATCGCTACGAAGGGTAGACAAAGAGTTAGTAGATGAAACATCTATCGATGTTGAGACCAAGGTGTTCGACGAGGGAGGTTCGACCGAAATAGAATGGGAAGCCCCTGAGGGGTCTTCCTCTGTGGATCTCATGGATGACAAAAAATAGAGAATAATGACTAAAGAGTCTGTCATCTCAACATCGGGGGGAGTTATCACAATGGGTGCATAAATGTCCTCCGGTTCTGCTGAAGCAGAAATCACAAGTAGAGGAGTACATGATCCACTATGAACAACCTCTATTCCACAAATTGCCTCAAGGGTATCACAAAATTCGTCGAGACAGGGACAATGATGAGAATAGTGGCCATAAAGGTCTCACAAAGCACAAGGGTGGTTCATGCGCAATGATTTGAGCTTCTTAGTTTAATCATGTAAGGTAACACGGACCTCCAGGATGTCAGATTTAGGAAATTTTTCGTTGAACTCAAGTTTAAAACGAGGAAGTTCAGGACAATTCTGGGTGGCATGCCCAACATCATCACACAAAGCACAGGGAGGTGTCGACTTTGGAGGGTTAGGTAGAGTTGGAGTTGTTTGGGGAGCCTTATCCTTAGGTTCCTTCTTTTTGGATTTTCCTCCCTCACTGGATGCTTTCACAACAGGAGTGCATTCCTGTTGAGGTGGTTGTGGCACTAAAGCAAAGGGAGGGGTCATGGCGACCGATTGAACCGGGGTCAAAGTGATATACGGTTTGAGTTGACCAGGTGGAGTGTTTGTTGGGGGATCAATGTACTAGACTAGGATCGTCAAGGTTAAATTGGGTAGACTCAACGTAGCCATAACAGGCACCGAAAAGACTCCAGAGGGGGGAGCTAAAAATGGTATCTAATTGGAAGGGTAATGGCCTGGTGGAATGGCTCCCAAATGATTAAGGCTTGGGGGGACTATTCATGGTTGAAAAATATTGAGAGAGACACTAGCAGAAGGAGAAGGACCTTGAGGAGGTGGTCCTAATGGTTGTGTCGAGTGATCAACAACAGGTTGTGAAGGTGCTGGCTGCTGGCTAGTTGAACCAGGCCACTTTTGGCTAGCTCGAGATGCTTGCAACATGAAAACATTCGATGAGATGGGCTCAGTGATAAGGGGGGGGGACCAGGGAATGAACCAAGTAAGGTGGAATCTTTATAGACTCATGGTGAAACACAGGTGAGAGGTGCAAATGATTGGTTATCGGCCACCAAAGATATGATGGAGTCAGATAAGGTTTGAGACTTTGGTTCATAAAATGTCAACTGATTGATGGTGACAATATTTCCATTGTGGGGGAAGCACATATTATAATGAACCGCAGATGTGCCAACTAACATCGCATAGGTGTAGCTATGACCCAAGAGGATATTATAATCCAAGGGGGCGATGATGACTTCTATGTCAATACAAATAGTCTTTCTGCAAGTGTGACTGGACAATTTCGGAACATGCCAAGTGGCTGAGAAGGGTGATCATCCCAAGCACGTAAAGTGATGGTCGATTGGGACAGATTGGTGGATCTGAGTTTCTTCCAAACATAGGCGGACATCACATAGGTGGATGTGCCCTCGTTAATGATACAACTCTGAAAATGGGCATTACAGATCTTGACTGGTGTTGTACATATTTACTCCTGCATGTAAATTTTCAGTCTGCCACCTTTTTCAAATCCATTTCACATCTCGGCTGTGGCTTAAGACCCTGATGCTCCCGCTTGATTTTACCATCTTTGCCTAAAAATGCATTATCCGAAAGTTAAAAACTCGCTATTAAAATTATATTGAGCTGAAGCCCCAGGTCCTTAGCCCCCTTTTCCTGTCATCATCACATGACCTGAGCCCGAAAACCACAAGCCAAAAGGAAAAGGAGCTTATTGTTCTATATTTCGGGCGCAATCGTAACCGTTGGATTCGAAGCAAATCAATGAAGCGGAGATCGTTTTGTATGGTGGCCCCCGCGTCCGTATCTCATTGCAGAAACCGGCTGTATTGTTCCGCACCGCTTCCACCGGGCCGGTGGTATTTACCATAGGGGCAGCGATTCCACTAAGTACGCGCCGCGTGTCCCTGAGTACGGTTTCCGAAACCGCTTTCCCGCACGTTAAAGATTGTACCAAGATTGGGCAGCGGAACTCCCCCGCGCCGTTGGATCTAGCGATGTCAATCCAACGGCGGATATCCTCCAGATTTGCTTGCCCTTTAACCTCTGTCCGCCGTGTTCCATGGCCCACCACCGCACTGCTCCCATTAACTTCTAACCGTTGATCCGTCTTCCAATATCCGACGGCCAGAAATCAGTCTCCCAGTCTGTTGACTCCGCTGCCACGTCGCCTTCCCACCTGTCCTTCGTACATCCATGTGTCCTCACCTCGCGTGTCCGTAATATTCCTCCCCGCCATATGTATATATATGTGTTTTCATTCATATCCTTCATTTTTATTCATTTCTCATGTCCAAACTGTTCTACGTGGAAAATACGCGCTCCGTCTGTTCAATCAAAGTCACCACTGTCTTTCCTCCGCCACCCTGCGAGTTCTTGTCATCTATTCGTGTCCACGATGTCATCACGACCCCCGCCTCCACTCTCCTTACCTCCAAGTCTGGTTTTTCTGATATATCTGTGGGTTTTGCAGGTTTCAGGATAACAAGAAGGCACTTTAAATTGTTGCCTCTGTTGCAGAGGTTGAGAGCATGTCAAAGGACGACATTCTTCTGTCGAAATTTAAAGAGGAAGCCGAGGGTAGGTGTGTGAAATGACCATCATTAAAGAAAACAAAGATATGAATCTACAGAACCCTTCCGAAGAAATCAAGGGACGCTTCGCCCTGCATTAAAGATCCAGGATTTAAATTCAAAGTTGAAGGGCCGAGAGTACAGTACAAAATCGCAGGCTATCTCAAGGTTTTACGACAGCAGATTTTCCCTCTTTCAGTAAGAGGCAGAACATTGTATATATTTTTTATTATTTGTGTCATGTTTATAAGGAGATTTTCATCCCCCAGCATTTATTTCTAAAGACAGATTGTAAAGTACAATCATTTATAGTTAGTCATTCATAAAGTGGGCGAAAATGTTTTCCGCCATTTTATTCAAATTGAGTCATTAAATGTGCTCCATCTACCTCCTTCTCTAGAATTCTCTATATTTTCTATAAAGGCCCGAAAAGAAGACATTGTAAGGGTTCCAGATTTCTATCAGCAAACTGTGCAGTGAAAAGGCTTTTGCATACATTTTGTAATATTTCTGTATGAAGGTTCAGAGCCCGTAGGGTCTCAGTGAGGAGGAGTTATAACTGTATTGAGGATTCTGGTCTTTGGTATCTCACAGTATGTAATTTTCTCTTATGTGTTAATACAATATCCCATTTCATGCTATTTATCTTCTTGTATCATGCTCTAGAATGCGAGTGGCTCACTAGTTTGCAGTAAGGATTCATCCTAGTTGATGCCCTTTCTGGGATTAGTCAAGCGCTTTAAATAGGCCTAGTCATGATATACTGTTCCATGTTCATCTCTTCCATATTTTCTGCTATATTAGTTACTTGAGGAGGGTGCTTTTAAAACGCCATTGTCATATAAGGATTCATAAACTAATATGCCCTTATGTGGTTCTATTGTGTATCTGGGTATCATTCTCATGTTAACTAATATCTTCTCTATGTTTCCTCACTGCACTCACTTCCTGATATTTGATTTCTGTAATATATTATTTGAACTGGCCCTCTTTACAGTAAGTTGTCTCTTAACTGTATGATGCCTTTGTATTGGAGTTTTGCATAATGTCCCTACACTATTCTTATCTTTGTATCAAATTCTGAGAGATATTGGTCCCATTCAAAACTAATTTCCTTGTTCAAACAAGAGATAGTAAGTGAGCTCTTGGACTGACAATCCAAATTATACAAAGAGCTCCTTGCTATATTAAGATGTCCTAGGCACTGGTCTATGGAAACTCTAGACTGTCTCTAGGGGGTGACAAAATTGTCCACAACATCTTTCTGGCGCCGTTGCCGGGGATCGAATTCAAGAATATCAGTTTCCCTGGGCCTCGACAAATTGTTTTCACTCTCTAATCAGGTGAGCACAGAGAGTTGAAGAGTTGCGTATCTCTCACCTTGGCGACTCCACTGTTCTTTATTTGATAAATTTTATTGGTAGTCCTGGCTTCTCGAAAGCCACATTTGAGGTCAGATACATCTCAGTCGAAAACACCTTACGTGTCTGACCCAGAGAAGATCATTCATAAAAGAGTTTGGAAGGAGAGGAAGTCAGTTCGTGCTGAAAACCCTGAATATTCCATTGAAGATTATCCGCCCTCTTCTTCTCAAGAGATCAGAACAGAAAATCCCGAGTTTTACTCAGAAACTCCACGTAGAGGAAGTGTCCGGATTGAAGAAGATTCTCATCCTACTCCCGAGGCTGAGGAAATTAAAGAAGTCACAGAAGTAGCTGCTGTTAACCGTGAATTATTCCCAGCTACGCCTCAGTCCTCCATATCATATATTCCCATTGTTATTCATACTCCGCTTCCTCCTACTCCTCTCCCTTCATTTGTATCTCAGACTGTTGTACAACCCCCACCTCCTCCAATGGCTAATGTTCCTACTTTTCTATTGAACAAATACGCTCCACTGGCCTTGCCCCAAGTGCTAAATGATATGCCACAGGATTATCTAAAGATTCTGCCAAGATTTAATGGTGAAAATGAAGTTGATGCTCAGAAACATCTTGAGACTTTCTGCTCTTTTGCAGAAAACTTAAATGTTGAACATTTGGATGTGGTCTTGAGATTGTTTGTGCAGTCTTTGGAAGGGGAAGCCAGAAAATGGTTCAAGACATTGGAAAATCGCTCTGTGACCACCTGGGACCAGATGGAGAAAACTTTCCTCAGGAAGTGGGGAGAAAAGAAAGATCATGGTCAATGTCTTACTGAGTTTAATACTATGAAGAAGAAACAGAATGAAGGGGTATCAGAGTTTATCAAAAGATTCAACAAGTTATATCTGAGCCTGCCTCCTGAAATGAAGCCCCATGAAGCTGCTGCCAAGATAATTTTTATAGCAGCCTTTGATTTCGACTTTGGATTCTCCTTGAGAGAAAGAAAAGCTGCCACTTTAGATGATGCACAGTCAGATGCTCTGGAATTGGAAGCAAACTTTGCCTCCACTAGGAAGTTAAAAGGAAAAGTCGAGCAAGATACTAGGAGGAGAGGCAAAGAAGAGGTTTCCACCTCTAATCAGGAAAAATATTCAGATAAAATGGATGAAATAAGAAAAATGATAAAGAATATGGTCAAGCTGGAACTGGAAGCTAAAAATGCAGTTCCCAAGAACTATTACAATGCTCCAAACAGAGGATACAATCCTCAGTATAGAAGGCCACCGTTGCAGATATTGCCGAGAGAAGCAAAGGAACAACAGGACCAGGTACCTCATCCCTTGTACCTGGAAGGACCAGTAGATGACTCCGCTGGAGATGCAGCTTATGGATTAGAAGATTCAAATCTGGCTTTTTCAAATACCGATGATATGGATTTTCCATTGCAAGACGAAGACGAAGAAGCAGAGAGTGATCATTATTGTAAGCAATTTGCTGATTTCATGCAAGCACAATTCAATGTAAAATATGATCTCAGATCTTCAAGGAAGAGGACCAGAACTCAAGATCAAGAAGATGAGCCACCTCAGAAAGAAGCACCTGCTCAGAAGGAATCAACAACAAACAGAAACATAGAAAAAGGTAAGAATCCTCTAAATGCTCCCTTGCAGTCCAATGATCAGATTCCTTCTTCTTCAAAAATAGTCAGTCCTCCTAATGTTGAGCCAGTGTCAAAAGAAATTAAGTCTTTAGCCGAAAATAAGGAGTCAAAAGAAGTTGTGATAGAAAAACCCCCATCTGCTTTCAATTTGCAAAAAGAACTTGAGAAGATTAAGATTCCTGTCCCCCTGACTGAGCTATTAAAACAGCCTGTATATCAGTCTCAAGTCACTTCCTTTATGCTTCCTCCTGAAATACCAATTGCACCTGATAGTCTAAACCTTCAGGAAGAAAGACCCATGGTAGTCTTTGGCCCACATGTCGAGGAGATAGACCCTTCTACTCCTCCTTTTTACGTGTCTCTAGTTATACATGACCTGCTGTTGCACAATTGTATGTTAGATTCTTGGGCTTCCCATAATCTTATGCCTCTGTCTGTCATGGAACAACTAGGACTGCAAATTACAAGACCATACAAAGACTTATATTCATTTGATTCTAAAAGGGTTAAATGCTTGGGAATGATTAAAGATTTAGTGGTCAATTTGGCCCAAATTTCAGCAACAAGTGTGGTCATGGACATTGTGGTTGCTGATATCCTAGTCCGCTTTGGCATGCTACTGTCAAGGTCCTGGGGTACAAAGATTGGGGGGTCAATTAAATTGGATTTAACATATGCTACTGTCCCAGTCTTTGGAGGTCAGGAAAGGAGGTTGTACAGGGAGACTAGATTTGTTAAAATGGTAACTAAGGCTGACTGCTCAGAAAATTCTCCAGTTTATAACAAAGAGGGAGACTTCTCATGTTTGATGTTAGAAGAAAATCAAAATTATGTTCATGAGCCCCTCTTTGGTCATTTTCAAGCTGAGCAGCCTAAAGGAGATCAGGAATCAGAAATTTGGACTTTGCATTTTGATGGAGCAAACTCAAGAGAAGGCAATGGAGCTGGGGTATTGTTGATCTCTCCTACAGGAAAATGGGTGCCACTGTATTTTAAATTAGAGTATGAGGCTACAAACAATGTAGCTGAATATGAAGCACTATTATTGGGGCTACAGACAGCAAGAAACATGGGCATCCAAGGTTTAAAAGTCTTGGGAGACTCTGAGCTGGTGGTAAGGCAGATCAAAAATGAATGTCAAACTAAGCACCCTCGGCTCAGAGCATATAGAAACGAAGTATGGGACATGATAGAAAACTTTTTCTCAGCATTTAACATACAGTTCATGCCCCGGGAGAAAAATAGAATAGCAGATTCTCTTGCTGTAGCTGCCAGTACATTCTGTCCTCCTCAAAATCCACTTTTAAGATATGAAGTGGAGGTACGGTACAGACCATCCATTCCAGATAATATAAAGCATTGGCAGGTATTTGAAGATGATGAACAGATGAAGAGATTCATGGAGACAGTGGGAGAATTCTCCAATATGGAGATTGATGATAATGAAGCAGAAGAAGTCGAAAATATTGTAGAAAACAAATGGGAAGAAAGAATAGCAGGTAACAAAGTGCTGCGGCTAAAAGGAAATGTTATACCTAGAGGTCTGGTGCCTCTAGAAAGATTATTTAACAAAGATGATATCCCATTGCAGCCAAACAAGGTGACAGAAGAAGATCAAGTGGGAGATCTGAATTTGGGTACTTGTGCTGATCCCAAAATTGTCAAATTATCCAAAAGAGTCCCAGACGAATATAGAGAAAAATATTTGAAGTTGTTTCAATCCTACAAAGATGTATTTGCTTGGTCCTATCAGGACCTAAAAACTTTTGATATAAATATAATACAACACAAGATTCCATTAAGGGAAGATGCAAAGCCATATAAGCAGAAACTCAGACAGATAAATCCTCTGCTGCTTCCCTCCATTGAAAAAGAAGTCAAGAAGCTACTGAAAGCCAAAATAATTGTGCCATTGAGATACTCAGAATGGATAGCCAATCTTGTTCCTGTTAGAAAGAAGAATGGAGAGATAAGGCTGTGTGTGGATTTCAGGAATTTAAATAGAGCATCTCTAAAGGATAATTATCCACTGCCTAAAATGGACCACATTCTGCAAAAAGTAGTGGGAGCATCCAGAATGTCAATGATGGATGGATTTTCTGGTTATAATTAGGTAGATGTATTTCCAGAAGACCAGAAGAAAACTGCATTTACTACACCATGGGGAACATTTATGTATGCTAGGATGCCATTTGGATTAATTAATGCAGGGGCTACTTTTCAGAGGGCAATGGACATAGCCTTTGTTGGAGAACAGGACAAGTTTTTGGTGGTATATCTTGATGATATCACAGTGTTTTCAAAGAATGATGATGAGCATATTGAACATTTAAGAAGAACTTTTGAAAAGTGCAGAAGGTACGGCCTTTCTCTCAATCCTCAAAAATATTTGTTTGCATTAGATGAGGGAAAACTCTTAGGGCACATTGTAACTACAGATGGTGTGAGAATAGACCCTAAGAGAGTTGAAGTAATAAACAATATTCCTTTACCGAGGAATAAGAAGGAAGTACAGGTGTTTTTAGGCCGAATCAATTTTTGGAGAAGGTTTATTCCTAACTATGCTGAGATAGTTAGGCATATAACCAATATGTTGAAAAAGGAGAATGAAGTAAAATGGTCCCAGGATTCTAGAGATGCATTCACAAGGATAAAACAGGAATTTGCTGAAGCTCCTGTGCTAGCTGGGCCAGATTACAACAAGCCATTTATGATCTTTTCATTTGCTTCACCCCATACAATTGCTGGAGTATTATTACAGAAAAATGAAGAGGGATATGAACAGCCTATAGCTTTCTTCAGTCAAGTGCTTTATGATGCTGAATTGAAATATAATATATTGGAGAAGCAGGCATATGCCCTGGTAAAGTCCCTTAAAGCTTTTAGAGTATATGTTTTGCAATCTCATATTACTGCATACGTTCCAACAGCAGCTGTCAAAGACATTCTTGTTCAGGGGGACAACGAAGGTAGAAGAGGAAGATGGATTGCAAAAATTCAGGAGTATGATTTGGACATAAAGCCTACTAAGTTGATTAAAGGACAGAGACTTGCTAAGATGTTATCTGAATCAAATCATCAAGCCTTGGGCATTAATTTATCCATGATAGCAAATGAAGAATCTGAAAAAGATGAAGAGCAGCAAGGACTAGAGATGGCCACTCAAAAGATACATGTGAAATACCTAACTAGTCCTTGGTACAAAGAAATCGTCCAATATCTTTTAACACTTAGCTGTCCTCCGAGTTGTGATAAGATAAAATACAGAGCTGTAAGAATGAAATCTCAGAAATATATAATTGCTAATGGACAACTATATTGGAGAGACCCTTCAGGTATATTATTGTTATGCCTCACAGAAAATGAAGTGGAGAATATATTGACAGAATTTCATGAGGGAATATGTGGGGGACATTACAACTGGAGGGCTACAACTCATAAAATCCTGAAGGCTGGTTTTTACTGGCCAAAATTGTATACATATACTTTTTCTTGGGTCAGAGCATGTGACAAGTGCCAAAGATTTGCAGAAAGACAGAAATCAGCAGCATTGCCCCTGATTCCTATTCATGTAAATGAACCATTTCAGAAATGGGGATTAGATTTTATAGGAGAGATACATCCCCCATCAAGTGGCCAATATAAATGGATACTAATAGCCACATTTTATTTTACGAAATGGGTGGAAGCCATACCTACTAGAAACGCTACAGATGCCGTGATAATGAAGTTTATGGAGGAAAATATCATATCTAGGTTTGGTTGTCCTGCTAGGATCGTAACTGACAATGCACAGGCTTTCAAATCTGCTAGGTTTGTGAATTTCTGCCAAAGGTATAACATTATATTGACTCACTCCACAGCATACTATCCACAGGGAAATGGTTTAGCAGAGTCTTCTAATAAAACCCTGGTGAGGGCCCTGAAGAAAACAATAAGTGAAAATCAGAAAAGCTGGGACTCCCAATTAAAGTTTGCTCTATGGGAAAATAGGATAACCAGTAAGAGAGCAACAGGGAAATCCCCCTGTGAGTTGGTTTATGGCCGAGCTGCTGTGTTTCCTGTGCAATTGGCGTTGCCAGTAGCACGTTTTATGCAGGAAAGCCAGGAAGAACCCGATGACATGATCAGAAGGATTAATCAATTGGTTGAATTAGAAGAAACACGGAACCAGGTAAATCAGAGATTGATAGAATATAAGGAGAAAATGAAGAATGTATTTGATCAACATGAAAATGATAGAAAGTTTCAAGTTGGAGACCTGGTTCTCAGATGGGATGTTCACAGAGCAGAGAAGGGAAAACATGCTAAGTTTGATCCGCTGTGGTTTGGTCCATTTAAAATCATGAGTCAAGGGCGAAATAATACTTTCATGTTAGAAAACCTACAGGGTGATCTGCTGGATGCCCCCGTGAATGGCCAATTTCTCAAGCCATACTTTCAATTCTGACCCAGGTTGGGAATGCCTGATTGTATTATATTGTATATAAGTTGTTTTAGTTTTAGTTTTCATAAAGAAAGGACGCTGGCAATTACTTGAGGCTGAAGCGTAGGGGAATTGAAAAATAGAGTGAAATATTCAGTGGTCTGCGTGTTCTCGACATGCCCGAAGACGAACATGCCGTCCCCAGATGGAGCCGATGTTGTACATATTTACTCCTGCATGTAAATTTTCGGTCTGCCACCTTTTTCAAATCCATTTCACATCTTGGCCGTGGCTTAAGACCCTGATGCTCCCGCTTGATTTTACCATCTCCGCCTAAAAATGCATTATCCGAAAGTTAAAAACCCGCTATTAAAATTATATTGAGCCGAAGCCCCAGGTCCTTAGCCCCCTTTTCCTGTCATCATCACATGACCTGAGCCCGAAAACCACAAGCCAAAAGGAAAAGGAGCTTATTGTTCTATATTTCGGGCGCAATCGTAACCGTTGGATTCGAAGCAAATCAACGAAGCGGAGATCGTTTTGTATGGTGGCCCTCGCGTCCGTATCTCACTGCAGAAACCGACTGTATTGTTCCGCACCGCTTCCACCGGGCCAGCGGTATTTACCATAGGGGCAGCGATTCCACTAAGTACGCGCCGCGTGTCCCTGAGTACGGTTTCTGAAACCGCTTTCCCACGCATTAAATATTGTACCAAGATCGGGCAGCGGAACTCCCCCGCGCTGTTGGATCTGGCGATGTTAATCCAACGGCGGATATCCTCCAGATTTTCTTGCCCTTTAACCTCTGTTCGCCGTGTTCCATGGCCCACCACCGCACTGCTCCCATTAACTTCCAACCGTTGATCCGTCTTCCAAGATCCGACGGCCAGAAATTAGTCTCCCCGTCTGTTGACTCCGCTGCCATGTCACCTTCCCTCCTGTCCTTCGTACATCCATGTGTCCTCACCTCGCGTGTCCGTAATATTCCTCCCCGCCATATGTATATATATGTGTTTTCATTCATATCCTTCATTTTTATTCATTTCTCATGTCCAAACTGTTCTACGTGGAAAATACGCGCTCCGTCTGTTCAATCAAAGTCACCACTGTCTTTCCTCCGCCACCCTGCGAGTTCTTGTCATCTATTCGTGTCCACGATGTCATCACGACCCCCGCCTCCACTCTCCTTACCTCCAAGTCTGGTTTTTCTGATATATCTGTGGGTTTTGCAGGTTTCAGGATAACAAGAAGGCACTTTAAATTGTTGCCTCTGTTGCAGAGGTTGAGAGCATGTCAAAGGACGACATTCTTCTGTCGAAATTTAAAGAGGAAGCCGAGGGTAGGTGTGTGAAATGACCATCATTAAAGAAAACAAAGATATGAATCTACAGAACCCTTCCGAAGAAATCAAGGGACGCTTCGCCCTGCATTAAAGATCCAGGATTTAAATTCAAAGTTGAAGGGCCGAGAGTACAGTACAAAATCGCAGGCTATCTCAAGGTTTTACGACAGCAGATTTTCCCTCTTTCAGTAAGAGGCAGAACATTGTATATATTTTATTATTTGTGTCATGTTTATAAGGATATTTTCATCTCCCAGCATTTATTTCTAGAGACAGATTGTAAAGTACAGTCATTTATAGTTAGTCATTCATAGAGTGGGCGCGAATGTTTTCCGCCATTTTATTCAAATTGAGTCATTAAATGTGCTCCATCTACCTCCTTCTCTAGAATTCTCTATCTTTTCTATAAAGGCCCGAAAAGAAGACATGGTAAGGGTTCCAGATTTCTATCAACAAACTGTGCAGTGAAAATGCTTTTGTATGCATTTTGTAATATTCCATGTATGAAGGTTCAGAGCCCGTAGGGTCTCAATGAGGAGGAGTTATAACTGTAATGAGGATTCTGGTCTTTGGTATCTCACAGTATGTAATTTCTCTTATGTGTTAATACAATATATCATTTCATGCTATTTATCTTCTTGTATCATGCTCCAGAATGCAAGTGGCTCACTAGTTTGCAGTAAGGATCCATCCTTGTTGGTGCCCTTTCTGGAATTAGTCAAGCGCTTTAAATAGGCCTAGTCATGATATATTGTTCCATGTTCATCTCTTCCATATTTTCTGCTATATTAGTTACTTGAGGAGGGTGCTTTTAAAACGCCATTGTCATATAAGGATTCATAAATTAATATGCCCTTATGTGGTTCTGTTGTGTATCTGGGTATCAGTCTCATGTTAACTAATATCTTCCTTATGTTTCCTCACTGCACTCACTTCTTGATATTTGATTTCTGTGATATATTATTTGAACTGGCCCTCTTTACAGTAAGTTGTCTCTTAACTGTCTGATGCCTTTGTATTGGAGTTTTGCATAATGTCCCTACGCTATTCTTATCTTTGTATCAGCTTCTGAGAGAGATTGGTCCCATTCAAAACTAATTTCCTTGTTCAAACAAGAGATAGTAAGTGAGTTCTCGGACTGACAATCCAAAGTATACGAAGAGCTCCTTGCTATATTAAGATGTCCTAGGCACTGGTCTATGGCAACTCTAGGCTGTCTCTAGGGGGTGACAAAATTGTCCACAACAACTGGTATTTGGAAGGCAACGGATGAAGGTAAAGGGGGGTGTTCTGACTTGCCAACATCAAAGATGATCAGACGATCATATGAAGGATCCGCAGTGCCCAAAGTAGATAGTAGAGCGTTTCATTGTGATGGGCACGTCTGGAGGACTTCCAACGTTGACATGGCAGCAGGGGATTGCGTGAAGTCATCTATTATGATGTAAGTGTGGGTGGCTTTGGCAGAATCAACATTTCGGCGTAATGGCCCTTTGGGGATCTTGTGAATGACCTCTACCTTAGGCTGAGGGATCTGTAAGGGAACATTTGGTGTCAAAATGGACTCTGTGGGTACTTTGGTTTAGGACTCGGTTGCAAAGGTAGCGGGTTGCTTGTCATATTGGCGTGACCATGTCTGAAGGTTGACATCAGCGACATTGACCTCTTCATAATTCATCATGAGAATACGGTAATCAAGGCTACCATACTGCGGGAGTTGAGGGACGTCCTGTCCTTGAGGTGGTTGGGAAACAACATATCCTTGCTTAGGGAAAGGATTAGTGAACACCGCCTGTTGGTTGGTTTAATTGTCGGATTAAACCTCAATATTAATTATCAATCCGGGAGTCGTAAATGCGAGTTGTACTGCATCTTAGCTCAACTTAATGGTCAGAGTATAAATATATTCCTTTGTAATGATAAACTAGGTACTGGAATGAAACACACATTTGCTGGCAAATAAACAATCTTGAAAAGGAGACCTACTTAACCAATTTCATTCACTGCAAACTCCATACTACAATTAAACTATAAGGAAATTCAAGGCAATCCTCAATCATTCTCGCTCTCCTATGATATCTTGAAAATCCTAATCTATTAACTCCTTTCACTATCTTGAAACTAAACTGGAGATAACCAAAAGAACACACACATTATCCTAATAATAAATTCAAACCTTAAACTAACTAGAACTACTCTTTATAGAAAATTCAAGATTCCAAATTAACAAAAGAAAGAATTCTAACTATTGTTAAAAGAAAACTACTTTGCTTCATGTAAAAATAACACTTAAAAGATCCTAAAAATTGCATTGCAAATAATCTATGATAACCTTCAATTCAAAGATTTTGATCTAAATGAAATGGATTATTCAATAAACAAGCTCACTCTTCAAAATCAAATCATGTAACTAAATCACCCTGCATTCGAATTGATCTCTCTACTTGCACAATCAAATCCGCATTCAAACTTTCTCTTACAAGGAAATTATTACACTATGAAAACAAGAAGGATTCAAATTAAAAAGAAATCTAACTATTAAGCGAAGTCCTGGGATGCATAAACAAATCAAATTAAATCCTGCAAACGTTCAAAAGTAACTAAGTAATGAAAACCTTGATTTAATCTTTTAAATGGGCAATGTTAACATATTCAAATTCAAAGCATTACAATTTGTTCTAATTCCATATTCAAATTCAAAGCACTACAATATGTTCTAATTCCTTAATCAAACTCAGAAATCATAATAATTTTATTCCTATCTCCCATTACATTCGATTTAATAAGAGGAAAAGAGGGTAGTGCTATTTTATAACTCAAACACGGATTTTGTAATGAGTAATGATTATTTAGTCCATTAATTGGCACGAAGCTGCGATGACTGAAATGCTTTGGAGTTGAACCACAAATTCACACATTCATATAGAAACAAGAAACTACGGTATGAAATCAAGCACACATCTAATTATCTTACGCTGATTGATAAAGCTTAGCTCCAGAGGTGGTGGGCCCTCCCACTCTTGGAGTAAGCTGAATTACTGCAATCGAGGAAAGGTTTAAAACATCAAATACTGGAATGCGTAGTTAACCATGACACAAATGCTTCTGCTCACACCAGCAACTTGAATGCGATCATGTATTGTTAAGACATCATTGAGAAATCGATTTACACAAGTCAGGCACAACGATGTCAGTTTTACATTTCTGAAATTCGACCTCTCATTTGAGAAATTTTTCCCCCTCTACATCTGAGAAATTCGATTTTACATATGAGAAATTCCCTCTGTCTAAATGACGGATTAACTCCTTCCTTCCTTAGTGCACAACTTCTGATTTATAGCAGAAACGCTGCTCTAATTCAATGATCGATAGTTACATGTGATACAATTGATTAATACAGATTAAACAAAATCAAAACAATGAGATTTAATTCCCAGTTTAGTTTTGAGCTGGTGTGATCCGGCTTCTGGAAATAATTTGATCCTCGTGCCTCGCTGGCAGAGATAATGCACATCTGGCAAGCTTCAACCTGGGATTATGATTTCTATTGCAACAAGTAAGCAGACTACGCATTTGTTGTCACCACACATACAGTGGATGAGGCCGGCAGCTACAAACCCGACATTCACGCGCGTTGTTGGCTCCAGATATAGATAAGAATAAGCTGCTTGCCTTCAAAAACCAAATGGCACTAGAAAATTCCTTATTAATACCTTTCAAACGGATCTCTAAAACATCATGGGCCCATCCATCATGATTCCCAACGTAAGAAAGTGTGAGTGTCTCCCTTGTTGCATGTAGTCTTGTATAACTAACTCACTGCTTCGGTAAAGAGATTGAATAGGTTGTGGAAATATGAGATCCGTTAGATGATTAGGCCTAGGTTCCCATTTCATTTGCTAGTATTGTCCATCCGTTATAATTACAACATGTACCAGAAGATCAGCTTCACTATCCATGCTTCCACACGATAAGTTTTTCAGTGGACATATACAAGAAATGTACAACTCCCAAGTCAAATGAATAGTAAATATTTTTAGTTGATGGGGCAGCGCTTCCATGGTTGTAATGGCCAGTCATACTCGTGATTCCCTATACATACATGATAAGGAACCTTGGATACGAGAGGCTCAATATGCATAAAGAAAGCATCCCATAACCATGCATAGCCTCTGGCATAGTTGAGGCAATGTATGTAGCATACAAGTCCATTGAGTGTTGGATAAATTCACAAGCAGTAGATGCAGGAAGAAAATCATTCATAGAAACATTCAAAAATTCATTCCAAATCTCAATTTCAACCTCCATGCATGTGTGCTTGATTGCAATAAATGGAATTAAGATTTGTAATCTCAAAGAAGTGTTGAATTTCTGCTAAACGATGTGGAGGAAGCTGAAAATGATTTGTGGCAGTGGGTTGCACTGCATTTCCGTATAACTAGTTCACAATATCAGTGTATCATATCATCCAGATTTTTCCTGTAAAGAGCCAAAGTCTTCGTAACAACGTAAACTCTAGCTTCTGAAGATCCAATAGGACTTCCTCTTCTAAGAAATTTTCCTTCCTTGAAGATATAAAGCATGGGGATTCCAGTGGAATATTCCCCCCACGATAACTCCTTCGCGAAGCCAGATTTTTCCAAACGGTTTTTGAGTTATATGAAACATGGTGCTCTGAAAAAAACCCATGTCTCGAAATTTAGATATTCTGATCCATTTTGTTGCAAAATTGATATTTTCACCTACAACAATCCCGTACTCAACTACCCAGCTGCTGCTTTTATGCATGGATCTGTATTTGAATGTAGCCTTGTACTAGACTTATTCACCTGCCACTAAGGAGGCATTTATTAGTAAAATTTACACACAAAACACAGTAAATTTAACTAATAAGAAGAAGTCATAAATTAATATCTATCGTCTCTAAATGCCTCTAATCATCAACTTAATAAGATAAAATGGATTAAAACACTAGGAAAAATCACAAAATTATCTGATAAAAATTGTAAAAACATGGAAAAAATGCAACTTAACATCCCCCCACACTGAACTTCTTGCACGTCCTTGTGCAAGCCAAAACTATAAGATGATGAAATAAGGTAGGGAAAATGTTAGCAAAGATTTTAGCAAGGATGCAGATGCCTAATATTGAAATGGCTTCATTAGCTTGCAACATAACTATTACAATGCCAGCCAAAACCACGTTACAGTTCTAATGAAAGTATCAATTGCAGGAATGTAACAAGATCAGGTACAATAAGTAGACATTATGGGGAAAAGAGTGTTGCACATGCCTGTTACCTTGTCCCAAATGAATTCCATATTTTGTTTCTACCCAAAGTCTTATGATAAGAATCAAATTTCACTGAAGAGTTGCAATTTCAAAATACTAACACAATGTTCATGCACCTACTATAGAAATCTTGCACCTAGGTTATGTAGCACATATTTAGAGGGAATTACAATCAATACACATTGATGGCAACTGACACCTTGTGAGTAGTCATCATTGAGTAATTCATCGCTCTGAATACCATGAAAATTAAAGTGAGTTATGATATCAATCAACAACCTCTTTATTGAACACTCTAAATTACGCTGTTATCCGAATTCAAAAATAAATTTCCTCTTAATCTAGTACAAAGGATTACCTTCACTAAGGGTACCACATCATTCAAAGATTCTTGATTTTTGAAAGATAGAACGCAAAGCATCAAGTTCAAATTGTCTTAAAACCATTGTCCAAGAAAAATGAAGAGTCTTAGGGAAAGAGAAGAATAACCAAGAAAATCATAGTATGTAGTTAACTTTAATACCGCAAACATGGCCTTGTTGCCCGCAAGTGTCCATAACCTCGGCAGGGATTTCTTTTGACCTATCGAAATGTCCGTGTCCCACTTACTAGGCATAGATTCAGAGTTAGCTTATTTGACTCTTTAGATGAAGGCCATTGTCCTGGCTTGGTAACAAGCTGATGACAGTGCCACTCACAATAAGTAACATGGATGAACAGGCCGACTCGTGATGATACCTCCTGTCTTCTAGCTTTTTGGCTGAAAGCCATTACTCTGGCTTGGTGACCAGTAGTAGTAATGTCATGCATGTTAGGCCTCATGATTGTGGTAGGTCGGCTCATCACGAGACCTCCTATCCTTCCCTAAATATTTGTAAGCTCTGATTATGATTAACCTTAAAGGTTACTTAATAAGTGGGTAGACAGATCTACTCCTTAAGAGTACAGGATGGCGTGAAAAGTTTTTAACGATTAATCATTACCGGCTAGTTCCTCTACCCTAGAAACTTCTTAAAAATATCCTAGATAATGACTGAAAGATTCTTTTAGTTAATAATGCTAGCGCTCTTCTGAATAGCTCATTATGATATTTACAAGAGTGGTCCACCATAGGGGGTTTTTCAATAGTGCCTTCTAAGGGAAACTGTAAATATATATCCGAGACGAAAACTTATTAGAGTGATTAATCATGGTTACTTTTGCAAAATCATGAGGTATTAGAGTGAATTGTACTCAACAAGATTTGTCACAAATGTGTGTGTTAACAACTAATGTGGATCAAAAGTAGTTTTAACAGCCATGATTTAAAATTCAAAACCCTAATAGCATTATAACAGCTTTATTCATTTATTCTCCTACCCGATTTTACCCTAAGAGGCGAAATACTCCATTTTTAAGTATAGGATTACTTCCAATGAAGCCATGTGCGTAAAAAAATGCTGATTACACTCACATTTAGTTTTAAAGAATAGACTTCAAGACATACGAAAGCATGAGAAACCAATTGCTTCAATTGATATGGTACCAAGAGTTTCTAAATGCTGAAGAAATAAGATGGCTTGATGACTGCTCGAAAACAGGATTCAATGGAATCCACATATTTATGATTCTCCAACTGATGCAAATCTTCCACAATTCTATATTCACTCTATTAGAGGCACAAAGAATCTGGTGAAAGACAAAAGATAAATCCCTCAAGTTCAGGCTCGAGTATTTGATTTTCAAATTGACAAGAATGGTTGAGAGAGATTCTAGGGTTTTGAGTTTCAACAACATTTTTGGAACATGCTCCAATGAAAGATTTCTCCTCTTGTGGTATTTCAATTACATCTTCCCGGGGTGAATTTTCTACAGTAATGGGGGAAGTTTCCAGATTCATTCCCTTTTCCAACATGGAAGATGTAGCATTATGTTCAATAGGGGAATCAACGAGAAGAATAGATGGATCAAATTGTCGTGCAACCTGATGGTTTAGATTAGGGTTTAGGATGTGGTTTGGGCTAGGGTTTGGGTTAATGTGTGGAATAAGGTTTGGATTTGGATTGGGATTAGGCTTTGGACTAGGATTAGGTCTAGGTTTTAAATTAGAATTAGGGTTAGGTCTAGGGTGTGGATAGGGTTAGGTCTAGGGTATGGATTAGGGTTAGGGTATGGATGAGGGTTAGGGTAAGGTTTCACATACGGCTGGGACCATGGAGGAGGATAACTTAATGGTGCGTTGGAAAGAAATTGTGGTTGTTGTTGGTACTCATATGATTGAATTTGCATGGGAGATTTCCCTAGAGATAAGGATCCAAACGATTCTTGATGCCATGGAGATATCTGGCTTGAGGATGAGGGCCAAGGAGAGGGCCAAGGAGAGAGCCATGAAGTAGGGTATTCGATTGGAGGAGGATTAAAAGTTTGCCATGGAACTGCGGGATTATAAACATGTTGAGGAACCTGCTCAAGAGAATAATCATTATTCCAAGTATCAAATGGTGTTGGGTTTTGAGTTATACCTAGTAGTTGATTCGATTCCTTACTTGATTCCCTGAGTACCTTTCATAATCGTGGCAATGATGGGAAATTTTCGGTTGCATGACCATCCTCTCAAATTTTGCAAACTTCCAAACCGCTAAGTGGACACTTTCCAAAGAAGTGCTTCTTTTGACAGTTGGTGCAAAGGATAAGCAGTGGTTCTTCATCCTTCTCTTGCTCCTGAAAATCATCCAATTTCGAAATCAAAGATTTAATAATATTGAATTTATGTTCAAGAAAGGTGTTAAATTCTGCACTTGTGAATTCTTCATCTGATGAGTTGTTCGTCTCTGTAGCAGCATAAAAACTCCTCATTGAATGATTCCTCAAAATACCATTTTCTTGTTCTCAACAAGCCATTGGTACATTCTGTCATCACATAGATTAGTATGCAAGGGTTCTTGCAGTACCCAAAAAATGATATAACATTGGAATCTGAAGATGGATTCAAAAGCTATCGGCTAAAAAACTCACCACACTTGCATGAAAGGAAAATTCCGAATCAAAGTACTATTTAATCTATGAAAATAAAATCAATTTGGAAATTAAATGTCTAAAGCTTGCTTCTACAGGAAAGGAAATAAAAGTTCAAGAGATGAGCAAGATGGCCAGACGTTGGAGCAACCCCACAATAGTGGATGCGTGGCTCTTCACTCATGTATTACCATACACTCTCCGCCCTCTAATGTCCTGCGATATCGTTGAAACTTTGTGAGAAAATTTTACCTAAGACAAACTACAACTCCCCAACAACGACGCCAAAATGTTGGGCGGTTTAATTGTCGGATTAAACCTCTCAATATTAATTATCAATCCAGGAGTCGTAAACGCAAGTTGTACTGCGTCTTGGCTCAGCTTAGTGGTCAGGGTATAAATATATTCCTTTGTAATGATAAACTAGGTACTGGAATGAAACACACATTTGTTGGCAAATAAACAATCTTGAAAAGGAGACCTACTTAACCAATTTCATTCACTGCAAACTCCACAATGCAATTAAACTATAAGGAAATTCAAGGCAATCCTCAATCATTCTCACTCTCCTATGATATCTTGAAAATCCTAATCTATTAACTCCTTTCACTATATTGAAACTAAAATGGAGATAACCAAAAGAACACACACATTATCCTAATAATAAATTCAAACCTTAAACTATCTAGAACTACTCTTTATAGCAAATTCAAGATTCCAAATTAACAAAAGAAACAATTATAACTATTGTTAAAAGAAAACTACTTTGCTTCATGTAAAAATAACACTTAAAAGATCCTAAAAATTGCATTGCAAATAATCTATGATAACCTTCAATTCAAATATTTTAATATGAATGAAATGGATTATAAGATAAACAAGCTCACTCTTCAAAATCAAATCATGTAACTAAATCATGCTGCATTCGAATTGATCTCTCTACCTGTACAATAAAATCCGCATTCAAACTTGCTCTTACAAGGAAATGATCACACTATGAAAAAAAGAAGGATTCAAATTAAAAAGAAATCTAACTACTAAGCGAAGTCCCGAGATGCATAAACAAATAAATTAAATCCTGCAAACGTTCAAAATAAACTAAGTAATGAAAACCTTGATTTAATATTTTAAATGGGAAATGTTAACATATTCAAATTCAAAGCATTACAATCTTTTCTAATTCCATATTCAAATTCAAAGCACTATAATATGTTCTAATTCCTGAATCAAACTCAGAAATCATAATAATTATATTCCTATCTCCCATTACATTTGATTTAATAAGAGGAATACAGGGTAACGCTGTTTTATAACTCAAACACGGATTTTGTAATGAGTAATAATTGTTCAGTCCATTAATTGGCACGAAGCTACGATGACTGAAATTCTTTGGAGTTGAACCACAAATTCACACATTCATATAGAAACAAGAAACTACGATATGAAATCAAGCACACATCTAATTATCTTATGATGATTGATAAAGTTTATCTCCAGAGGTGGTGGGCCCTCCCATGCCTGAAGTAAGCTGAATTACTGCAATCGAGGAAAGGTTTAAAACATCAAATACTTGAATGCGTAGTTAACCATGGCACAAATGCTTCTTCTCACACCAGCAACTTGAATGCGATCATGTATTTTTAAGACATCATTGAGAAATCGATTTACACAAGTCAGGCACAACGATTATGGTTTTACACACAACAATTCCTATCTCTATTACATTGCTCCTACAAATTTGATGCCGATTCTATATTTCCGAAATTCGACCTCTCATTTGAGAAATTCTGCCCCCTCTACATCTGAGAAATTCGATTTTACATATGAGAAATTCCCCTTGTCTAAATGACAGAAAAAATCCTTCCTTCCCTAGTGCGCAACTTCTGCTTTATAGCAACAACACTGCTCTAATTCAATGATCGGTAGTTACATGGGATACAATTGATTAATACAAATTATACAAAATCAAAACAATGAGATTTAATTCCCAATTTAGTTTTGAGCTGGTGCGATTTGACTTCTGGAAATAATTTGATCCTTGTGCCTTGGTGGCAGAGACAACGCACATCCGGCAAGCTTCAACCTGGGATTACGATTTCTATTGCAACAAGAAGGTAGACTACGCATTTTTTGTCACCACGCATACAGTGGATGAGGCTGGCACCTTTAAAATCTGACATTCACGTGCATTGTTGGCTCCATATATAGATAAGAATAAGCTTCCCGCCTTCAAAAACCAAATGGTGCTGGAAAATTCCTTATTAATACCTTTCAAACAGATCTCTAAAACATCATGGGCCCATCCATCATGATTCCAAATGTAAGAAAGTGTGAGTTCCTCCCTTGTTGCGTGCAGTCTTGTATAACCAACTCACTGCTTCAGTAAAGAGATTAAATAGGTTGTGAAAAGATGAGATCCGTTAGATGATCAGGCCTAGGTTCCCATTTCGTTTGCTAGTCTTGTCCAGCCATTCTAATTACAACATGTATCGGAAGATCAGCTTCACTGTCCATGCTTCCACACGATAAGTTTTTCAGTGGACATTAACAAGAAATGTACAACTGCCAAGTCAAATGAATAATAAATATTTTTAGTTGATGGGACATCGTTTCCATGGTTGTAATGGCCAGTCATACTCGTGATTCCCTATACATACATGATAATGAACCTTGGATACAAGAGGCTCAATATGCGTAAAGAAAGCATCCCATAACCATGAATAGCCTCTGGCATAGCTGAGGCGATGTATGTAGCATACAAGTCCATTGAGTGTTGGATAAATTCACAAATAGTAGATGCAGGAAGAAAATCATTCATAGAAACATTCAAAAATTCATTCCACATCTCAATTGCAACCCCCGTGCATGCGTGCTTGATTGCAATAATTAGAATTAAGATTTGTAATCTCAAAGAAGCATTGAATTTGTGCTAAACGATGTGGAGGAAGCTGAAAATGATTTGTGGCAGTGGGTTGTACAACATTTCTGTATAATTAGTTCACAACATCAGTGTATCATATCATCCAGATTTTGCCTGTAAAGAGCCAAATTCTTAATAACAACATAAACTCCAGCTTCTGAAGATCCAATAGGACTTCCTCTTCTAAGAAATTTGCCTTCCTTGAAGATATAAAGCATGGGGATTCCAGTGGAATATTCCCCCCATGATAACTCCTCCACGAAGCCGAATTGTGTCAAACAGTTTTTGGATTATATGAAACATGGTGCTCTGAACAAAACCCACGTCTCGAAATTTAGAGATTCTGATTTGTTTTGTCGCAAAATTGATATTTTCACCTACAACAATCTCATACTCAACTACCCAGTTGCTGCTTTTATGCATGGATCGGTATTTGAACGTAGTCTTGTACTAGAATTATTCACCTGCCACCAAGGAGGCATTTATTAATAAAATTTACACACAAAACACCGTCAATTTAGCTAATAAGAAGAATTCATAAATTAATATCTATTGTCTCTAAATGCCTCTAATCATCAACTTAATAAGATAAAACAGATTAAAACACTAGGTACAATCAAAAAATTATCTGATAAAAATCATAAAAACATGGACAAAAATGCAACTCAACACAGCCGGTTGAGCTAGCGCAGTTTTAGGAGGAAGTGACGGGGTGGGTTGTTTTCCTCCAGACGCTACCTGGGCTTCCCGCAAATGGAACATATAGGGTAAAAGGGGACAATCATGAGTATAATGGCCATGGACACCACAACATGAACAAGTTTTGTTCATACGAAGGGTCTTGTTTTGCTTGGGCTGATCGCCTTGTTGCTAGTTTGTGGTGTTAGGTTTGTTCCCTTGGGGTGTGTTCGGTTGGTTACCTTGGCGACCTTGGCTACCCTGCGCTTGTTGGTTTTGGTTGCCTTTCCACTTATTATTTTTCTTTGAATTAGGAGTATTAGTTGCGCTCTACTAAGCATACACCTAACCTTGAGGAGGTGGTGGTTGCTGTGGCAGAGGTTGAGAAGGAACGGGAGGCTAGGGCGCTAATGCCAGAGGGGCTGGAGCGTTGGGCTATGCATAAGGATAGAAAGGAGGTGGGGAAAAATTTGAGTAAATAGGTTGAGAAACAGCTGGCCCTCACATCGACAGATGCAGTTGGTAAAATGCATAAGGCGTGCTTTGACCGAGATACAAGTTGCATGGTGGGGGATAAGTGTTGGAGGAAATGCCCCCCCCGTGGAGATAACCATAACTCATGTGAGGAGGAGAATACGGATGTGAGAGAGATCCAATGGTACTATTAGCGACATGAGATGCCCCCAGTGCGTTGGCACCACCAGGTCTAGGAAGATCTGGTAAAACGGTATAAACATAATGAGATTGGGTGTAGATCAAGTCATATTTTAATGCGACCTGGAGAGCTTCTTCGTCAGATTGAGAAAAATGAGATACGACATCTTTACCGATGGGGGCTAAAATAATTCTGAGAAACCAATCCATATATACACGGTCATCGAGTGTAGGAACTCGAAACAAGCTCCTTCTTCTACGCCATCCTTCAACATGGTCAGAGAGGTAGGTGGCAGAAGATTGACATAATGTGTTCAACAACTTGGTACCGGTATCATATCGGAGGTGTAACTGGAAATATGACATGTTGAAAGTTTCAACAAGAAACAATGAAATTGGCATCCAGAAGCAACACACACACTAGTGTGGGATCACAAGTCAGACAGTGATGGATCCTAGTGACACATTAGTGTGCAAACCAATTTTTAAATAAATTGGAAAATTAATTGTAATCTTATCTCATAACAACTTGTAATAGTTAACTAAGTGTGATAGACTTAGTTAGCTCAAGAATTTGGATTTGAGGGTCAAAGGATAAGCATGTAGAGTGATTCTATTATTTAAAGGTCCAGTTGTAGTTGTAGAACTAATGTAGTGTGAGTGCGATCAATTAAATCACATTAATTGAGTTAAAATCAGTTTAACTAGTTCTAACTGTTTGATGAGCTAGTGGAAGATCAAGTTAATTAAAATATATTTAATTCACTAGTAGTGATCTACCAAGTAACTGATGATTCACTATTTATAGCTGCATGCATGTAAATTCTGGTGGAGACCCAGTTGAGACAAAGGTTCAAGGCAAATAAACTATCAATTTTGTTTTTAGAAAATTGGCCAGATCTAGTTATATAACCATAGGAAGCCCATTATGAATTTCACAATCAAGGAAGGCTGAATTTCCTATTTAATAGGGGTTTAATTCTCTAGGGATTGCGTAAGCAGGGTAGGCTGATAATTGGCTATGTGTTTGTCGAATTTTGCCTAGATCAATGTTATCAATTGGTAGAGTGTATGAGGTTGTGGTGATCACAAATACATTGTATTGTTTTATGATTCCTTGGTTGATTATACAATAAAGATGGAGGGGTTTTGAGAAGTTGCTTTCCCCAGAAATATCTAGTATTGTGTATTGATTTACTTCTTTCTCTTACTTTCATGTGATTGAGCGATCATGTTTTAGATTCCACAAAGATTATAGCAGGATTTATTATTTTTTTTAGTAAATTACATGATCGGATTGAGTCCATTGATATAATTTCTACATGGTATTATATTTGTGTTAGATATTTTCTACATGGTATCAAATCATGAAATTTTTGGTCAGCGAGTTTGCAGAGAACATGTGAATTTTTTTATGAAATTTTTTCAAAAAAAAAGAATATTTGGATTCCTTGTGAAAAAATACCCAAATTAAAAAAATAAAATTGGTCGAATCAGAGCTCGGATGAGGGAGATATCGACGATTTAAAATCAGCTATTTTTTAAGAAAATTTTGTGATAGTGGGACAATTACAATGTGTGCGAGTCAGAAAAGTAAAGAAAGCCAAGGGAAATAAGTCCCAAGGAAAAGTGGGCAATAGAGTCTTGTCCAAGATCAGATGTTTTCACTGTCACGAGCATGGAAACTATGCTTCGAATTTTCCACAAAAGAAGGCAAGCAATGGGTAGCCTACAGTTGCAACGGGTGAAGCATTGGCTTCACACTTCGAGCTTGATTTTAGTCTCATTGCATGCATGGCCAGAACTGTAATGGGATGCATTTGATATCTAGACAATAGTCCATATGACGAGGAATAAATATCTCTTCAATGACTTGGAGGAGAAGTACCTCCAACACAACATAGAGTTTGGAGATGACTGGAGGTATAGCGCGACCGTCATAGGTATAGCTACCTTTCAGAGGGAGTCTGGCTCCTATCTCAGAATAATAGATGTTTTGTATGTTCCAAGCCTAAGGAAGAATCTTGTTTTTGTAACGGTATTGGAAGACTGTGGTTATGAGGTGATGTTTAGAAAAGGAAACTTTGTTCCTTAAACACATAGCCACGGGATAGGTGAAGTAGATCGGTTCAAGAGTCAAGAACCTGTATGCTCTCGAGGCTGAGGATGCATGCAAGGATTTGAGGAGAAAAGCAGTGGTTAATGACTTGGTGGTTGAGAGGGAGCAATTATATCTCAACATGTAGCCTCAAAAGCAGTCTCAGAAGTTTGTGGAGCAGCCACAATTGGAGAAGTAGAGAGGAGACCGAGTGGAAGAGTCCACTCAAGCAGAGAAGTTTGAGCTAGATGGGAAGAGGGAGTACATGAAAATATACGTCTAGGTGTGAGATGGGGCGATGTGCATATATAATCCCAAGAAGAAATATGGGCAAGGTCGATTGATATGGTGTGTCTCATGGATCAAACTCGGCTACGAGGAACCCACAACACAACAGTAGCAGGAAGGATTGGTTAGATTGATGTAGTCAGATGTCAGGAAGACATAAATCAGAGTGATAGGTGTCATATACTGGAGCGCAGATCAGAGTTGGTAGCAGTGCAGAGTGCATGGATGCAGATGTTAGCAACACACTACAAGAAAAAAGGACATTGGTGAGGGTCATGCTTGTGACGGACCTTTAAGGTCCATCACCAATGTCACATATGGTGATGGTCCTTAAAAAAGCGTCGCTGTAAGTGTCTATAGTGATGGTCCTTTAAGGTTCGTCACCAAATCCATTTTCAATGACACTTTTGGTGAGGGTCGTTAAAGGCCCATCACTAATTCTGTCTTTAGTGACACTTCTAGTGACGAACTTTTAATGACCCTCATCAATGCTATTTTTTTTACTTTTGGTGACGGTCAAAAAATGTTCGTCACCATTGATCATTCCAATGAGTTTTTGATGACGTTATGTTCTTGTTAATATATTTTTTTTGTCAAAAGATAATGATTTAATACCATTATTGTGGAGTATTTTTTATAATATGTCAAAGGCCATAGTGGTTAGATTAAATAATTTTTTTTAAGAAGTAATTAGTGTGCATAATTTCCCTCAAATAATGACTAGTTGCGCGAATAGAGTTTTCCTATGAGTTAACACATGATTCATATATTTTAAGTTTATTATCTAGAAAATTCCCTTTAGATAAAGTCCCACTAGTTTGTGTAGGAAATATATTATTTAATACATAATCAAGCTCTATCAGTTTTATTAATGAGAAAGACCTAACACTCCTCAACAATCTGGGCACACCTTAAACTAATGCTTTGGCACACACTAACATCTTTTATAACCTTGCATGTCTTATAACATCTTGCCATTACACTGATGCCCAAGCACATGGTGGCATGCGCTAGCACAATATAGAACTCTCCTAGCATGCGTTGGCATGCATGTAATCCCTAGCATGCCCTGGAACACCTTGGTTGAATTCATTGACATACATTAGCACTTGGCACACACTGCCACTTGGAATTTATTGGGACCTATTATTAGTATGGTTAGCATGCCCCTTTTGAAAAAGATAAAGTCCTAACTTATTAACCCTCTTATTGTTTCTTCCTTTTGTTTCCTTGAAACTTCTTGACACATATTGACATACCCTGGCACCCAGCATATCCTTAACACATGTCATGTATTGACACTATTTGGCACATATAATTAGCACACCCTGGAACTCCCAAGCACACTTTGAGACTTATTACATGTCTTGATATTCCCTAGCATGCCTTACCAATCCTTATCATAACTTGTCACTCCCTCCTTGGCATGACAACTAGCATCCATTAAAACTAGTCCCTAGCACACGTTCCTCGTATTCACTAACTTCCATGAATTTTGACCTAGTGCTCCCTTAATGTTTTGTACTAGTACTCCTTAACACTCCTCAACATGCATTAGCACTCTCTAGAACACCTTATCACTCTTCAACATGCTCTTACACTTCATAGCATGCATAACACTCTGTGACACATATTGGCACTTGGCACTTGTTGGCGTTTGGAAAGTCTTAGCATGTATGGAATACGTTGACATGCCTTGGTATAATTTGGCATGGTTTAATATTAAATTTATTTGAGATCAACTGTTGGAAAGTAGATGAGAAGCAAGAAAGGAATACTTGGCACTTAGAATTCACTAAGACTTTGCACTTGGCACCTATTGGTGCCTAATGTTGGTGTGCCTAGCATGCCCCTCTTGGAAAAGGTAAATTGATAACTTATTAACCCTATTATGTTTTCATTTCCTTGTAGTTTAACTAGTTCTCCCTTTTGTTGCCTTGAATGTCCCTGGCACGCATTGACACACCCTTGCACATCTCGGCATGCCTTATCACTTGGCACATCTTAGCATGTTTGACATGCCTTCGCACTATCTGATACATCTTAGCATTCCCTAGCACGCCTTGGCACTCATGTCCTCATAGCTAGACTTTACATTTTTTCATGACTTGGGAACCCAATCAATTCCTTAGCTACTGCAATTCATTGACAATATTGGCTTGCTTCAATTGCAACAACTTGACCAATTGAACCAACTACAAGTAGATTTTTCCTTGTACACCTAAGAACTACCTATAAATCATATTATGCCACTCATGTCCAAACTCAACTTGTCCCACTTGACTAGTTACCAAGACAAGGATCACATGATCTAGCCATGGCCATAAAACAACTAAGCAACATAGGTTACATAGGAAATATTTCACATGTATGTTCAGTTGGTATAAATAGTAGAACATTAACTAAGAGTTTGCAAGAACCACAAGATGAACAAGTCACACAAGATATAGGCCGACACATGTCGAGTGCCCAAAAAATTATACACAACAATATACAATATGCAATTATCTAGAATAGTTTAAAGCATGAGCATGTAGCCAAAGTGTGCCACATCTCGTATAAAAAATTAGCTAAAGGCAAAACAATTTTGTGCCTAGCACAAAGTGATCTCCCTTTGTCTAAAACTACTATGTTGAGCCCCATATAACAACCATAGGCTTGCCTCTTATAAATCCTATTCTCAACTTCTCCTAACACACTTCGTCCTTAGCACACTTGAATTCGCTCACACTCCCTGTCACACACTCTTATTCATTCCTTTCCATGCATTTTGACCTAGTTATCGCTTGATATGCCCCGACACTCCCTAAAACTATTCAACATGCATTGAAATTGTCCAACATGTGTTAGCATGCCTTTTAATTCCTATTGTGCATGCCCTGACCCTCCCTAGATATCATGCCCTCACATCTACTCTTACTTAATTTGAAACTTGGGAACCCAACCAAGTCCTCGCTTGACTACAAGAGCTTGACCAAGTTATTGTTACTACAACTAGATGATGTTGTTGAATTGTGTAGCTTGGGAGGTACTCTACAAGCCTAGTGAGATGGGTTTGTGTGAGTTTGGTCACAAAAGGATTTGTGGGAAAAGAATCCAAGAAAATGGATTTTGGACCCAAGATGGGTTTTAAAATCTAAAATAAAATAAATATTTCCTATTGTATAAATGGATAAAGCCAGTAAGTTCTAGAGGGTTCCTAATAGGTCTAGGAAAAACTATTTAAGGAGCCCTTAGGGTGAAGGAAAGAAAAGTGAGAAGGATCTCATTTGATCAAGGGGGCGAAGAGAGATGTAGTCCTAAAGTAGTTCGAGTAAGGGTTTCTAAAGGGATGCCATGATCATCCGCCAAGAGCAAGATCATCATGTGAGGGTTCACAAGAATGTTTCATACCTTAATGTCAGTTCGAGCTAGGAAGTAGGATGGCATATTGTTGGTTCTCTTATGGCAGATCGAGCTTAAGAGAGGTTTCTCATGAGAATATGGGCATGTGATTTCAATGGTGTCTTTGTGTGAAGACCACATAAAATTATGAAATGTTGAAATTTGCAACAAGAAACATTGAAATTGGAAACCGGAAAGGACAAAAAAAAATGCGCCCACACTCGTGAGGAATTTTTATGAACCAGTAGTGAGGAATGTGGGGCATCTAATTTATTTTTCCCTTAAATAAATTGGACAATAAATTGTCATTTCATCTCATAAGAACTTGTGTTAGTTAACTAAGTTATGTTGACTGAGTTAGCTCAAAAAGTACGAGTTAAGGGTATAATATGAGGCATGCAGAGGTATTAATCTAATATTTTTGGAGTCGAGTTGCAGTTGATGTATTAGTGGGGTGCAGGGGTGATTAACTCAATTAAATGAGTTAAAATCAGTTTAAATAGTTCTAAATAATTTATGAGCTAGAGAGAGGTCGGCCAGTGAATTAAATTAGATTTAATTCACAATGAGTGATCAATTAGATAACTGATAATTCACTATTAATAGCGGCATGCATGTCAGTTCTGAGGAAGCCCCAGTTGAGACAGAGGTTAAAGGGAACATAACTATCAGTTGTATTTATACTAAATTTCCCATGTGCAATTATAAATTCATTGGGATGCCACGATGGATTTCACATTCAAGGAAGATTGATTTTCCTAACTAATAGGGAGCTAATTCCCTAGGAATTTCATGAGTAAGGCAGGTTGAAGGAAGGCTGAGAATTGGCTAAGTACCAAACCGAGTGTGCCTAGATCAACGAGAGACAATTGGGAGAGTGTTGGAGAATATCATGAGAGATTAACCATTGTATTGTTTCATGATTCCTTGAATTAATACATAATAGAGATAGAGGGGTTTTGATCAGTTGCTTTCCCCAGATACATCTTGTGTTGTGCGATTGATAATTTATTTCTCTTACTTATATGTGATTGTGCGATCATGTTTTGTTTCCAAAAATTGTAGGAAGGATTCAACATCTTGTTTTAGTACATTACATGATTAGATTGAATCTCGTTGGTTATATTTTCTACATGGTATCAAAGCAGAAATTTTTTGGGTGGCAAGTTTGCAGAGAATATCTAAAGATTTTGGCGTAAAAATTAAAAAAAAAAGCATATAATTTGGATTCCTTGTGAAAAACTACCCAAATGGAAAATCAACTCGGAGCTTGGATGAGGGAGATATTTTCGATTTAAAATCAACTATTTTTTAGAAAATTTTGTAATGGCAGGACAATTACAATGTGTTTGAGTCAAGAACCTATATGCACTTGAGGTACCAGATGCATGCAAATATTTGAGGAGCAAAGCAGGGGTTAGAGACTTGGCTGTTGAGAGGGAGTACAAATTACCTCTCAACATGCAGCCTTAGAAGCGGTTTCAGAATGTTGTGGACTAGCCACAATTGGAGAAGCATAAAGGAGAATGAGTGGAATCGTCTACTCAAGTAGAGACCTCCGTGAGGGGGAAATTTCGATCTAGATGGGCAGAGGGAGCACATGCAACCATACCTCTAGGTGAAAGGTGGGGTGATTTGTAGACATAATACCAAGATAAGAAATTTGGGTAGGGTCCATTGAGATGGTGTGTCTCATGGATCGAACCTAGCTATGAGGAGTCCACAGTACAAAAATAGCAGGAAGGATCAGTTAGATTGATGCAGGTAGATGTTAGGAAGACATAAATCAGAGTGACAGATGTTAGATACTGGAGCACAGATTAGAGTTGGAAATAGTGCAAAGGGCATGGATGCAGATGCTAGCAGCAACGCGGAGAGTTCATTAGGTAGGTGCAGAGCTAACAGAAGTCAGAAGACTCTAATGAGAAATGCGTTATATTTATTTAGTTGTTTGGAGGCTATTCAATTTCAGGATTTGTAGGTGAAAACAACACTAGATAAATGTTGCATGCAAAATTCAAAAGGTATCGGATGGGATAAATTGAATTCCTTTCTTGTTGAGAGGGAGTGTTGAAATTTGCAACAAGAAACAATGAAATTGGCAACCATAAAGGACAAAAGCAAAAATGCAGCCATACTGGTGAGGAATCTTGATGTACCAAGAGTGAGGAATGTGAGGCGTCTAATTTATTTTTCTCTTAAATAAATTGTAATTTCATCTCATAACAAATTGGGTTAGCTAACTAAGTCATGATGACTAAGTTAGCTCAATAAATTTGAGTTGAGGTGATCGAGGTGGATATTGGTGGCCACCCGCCTATTCCACTTGGGCCCTCACCATTGTCTCTTTCAGTTTTTTAGTTTCCTTAATTATAGCACAATTTACTATTTTTGTAGTTTTTCGGGTCCTGAACTTCCGCCGTAGTTTTGAGGCCCCAAACAAAATTTTTTGGTCATGAAAGTTTTACTGTTTTCATAGAAATCACATTAGCAGTTGTAGTCCTCAAAGATATCTTTCTGACAAGGTATTATGTGTGTCAAACGAAGATCATATGACCAAGTTACAACCCAAGGAAATTGGTTGCCCAACTACCCTCAACGGTGCCCATAAAATCTTGGTGTTACATCTACTCAGGTTAGGGTTTTCTCTTATTTTTAAATAATAAAAAGGCCCTTGAGCCTTATTGTAACACAGTTCAGAGGCATGTAGCCACCGCATCTCTTCTCGGAGATAAGCTACTATTGCCCGAGCTAATTTGTTTTCCATTATGTCTGTAAGCATTTTTCAGTATTTAATATTAATGAAATGGAGTGTTATTCCTACTGCATCTCTGTGTTTATGTTTATTTTTGTATTTTATTGTGTTCCTGCATATTTCTGGATCATGAGGGTCTAAGATGAGGCATGTATATGGATTCTAATATTTTTTGGGTCCAGTTGCAATTGATGCATTAGTGGGGTGTAGGCGTGAATTAGTTAACTCAATTAATTGAGTTAAAATCAGTTTAACTAGTTCTAACTGAGTGATGAGCTAGTGAGAGGTCCAATGAATTAAATTAGACTTAATTCACAATGACTGATCAATCAGATAACTGATAATTCACTATTAATAGTTGCATGCATGTCAATTCTGAGGAAGACCCGGTTGAGACAGAGGTTAAAGGGAACATAAATATCAGTTGTATTTATACAAAATTGTCCATGTGAAATTATAAAGTCACTGGGATGCCAAGATGTATTGCACAATCAAGGAAGGTTGATTTTCCTAATTAATAGGGAGCTAATTCCCTAGGAATTGCGTGAGCAAGGCAGGCTTAAGGAAGGTTGAGAATTGGCTAAGTACTAGACCAATTTTGCCTAGATTAGTAGGAGACAATTGGCAGAGTGTTGGAGAATCTCATGATAGATTAGGCATTGCATTGTTTCATAATTCCTTGAATTAATACACAATAGAGATAGAGAGGTTTTGAGCAATTTCTTTCCCTAGAAACATTTTTTTTGTGTGATTGATAATTTCTTTCTCTTACCTATATGTGATTGTGCGATCATGTTTTGTTTCCGGAAATTGTAGGAAGGATTCAATATCTTGTTTTAGTACATTACAAGATCAGATTGAAACCCTTTGGTTAGATTTTCTACATGAAATAGAAGAGATGGTTGATACGATCTCATCTTGCGATGGTTATAAAGACAAACATGCATGGAGGAGGGCTTTCACTGTAATTTAGAGCCAGAACAGAAGTAGACACAGGCATAATATTGACTGAGCTAACCCTAGTTTGAGGGCCGACATTGAGATCTGAAGTTCATGTCAAGATTCAGTCAAAGAAATGCCCAAAATCTATGGATCCATATGAGCTAGGTCGAGTCTCTTATGGATGCAAGAGTCGTGGTTTTTTCTATGGGTGGATAGGGTTTGTTCTACAATAATTAGAAGTACATAAGTATAGTGCCCTAGTTAGGACAATTTCCTAGCATGTTTAGTTGTGACCCTTAAAGTGAGGTTTATTTCTGAAATATATACCGCAGATCTGGAAGATGGTTTGCAGATTTAGTTTGTGTGGAGATAGCAGATCCAAAGGAGGGTGGAACCTGAGCAAAAGATTGAGCATCCAAAATAAATGTGCCATGTGAAGAATGGATTGACATGTAGAGGAGTTGATTTGGTGCACTATCCATGGAGTTTTAGACAGATATCTAAAGAAAACTATAAAAATTAGTTATTGGACTATTAGTGGTTGATTTGTGACCCTAGTTTAGTCATCTACAGATTGTTAGAAGGATGATAAGAGGAGTAGTTCAAATTTATTCATAGATTGGATAACAAAGATCAAATTGTCAATACACAAGAACAATGATTTTGAGAGGACTCAAACCATTGTTAGGTGGAATATTTGAAGAGCTCTAGATGAAGAAAATATTGTGAGCCCTAGATCAGTAAAAATAATTGATTGTGGTTGGGCAGATTGATGGTAGTCCAAGTATAGTTGGAGAGTTGTTAGGTGACTGTCAAAGAATATCCCTAACTCTTGTACTTGTGAAGGACAACAAGATTTGTAGAAGGGCAGGTGTATAGGGCCTAAGGATGTGCAGACTTTGAAGGACTAAAGTAGCAGTCAAGTGGGCCAACCAACTAGCCCTAGTTCACTATATTGTAGAGGATTAATTTAGTGAGAAGAAGGGAAACCTCCATAGCCCTAGACTTATCATCTTGGATCTGTAGTACGAAAAAAGTGGGCATACCAAATATTTGTTCACAAATGGAGTTGTGAACAACTTGTTACCACTCAAAATAGTAGTGGACCTAAAAGGGGTTGCTAAAAGGGAAACAACTAGGACAAGGGAAACGGTGGAGGCTTAGCCTATTGTCACCATAGCTAAGGCTCCTTGATCTTCATGAAATTTCACCTATGGGAGGAGTCCCAGTAGTTTAGGAAGTCACTTGTATATTATAGGTCAGTGAATAGGTGGGAAGTGACCCTAGAAGCCCTTTCCCTAAGATAGAATAAAGAGTGGGACATGCTTTCCTTTTAAGCAAGTGAACTGATATTATAGGGAGAGAGGAGGGGGATTGAAGGGTTGAGGGAGAAGAATAAGACTTATGAAGGAAGTTATCAATCCCTAAAATCCTTTGGGAACTTGGATTCCAAAATGGTCCTTGATGAAAGGCCGATTCCAAAATGGTCCTTGATGAAAGGCCTTTGACACCAAATGGGACCACACGAGGCCAAGTGGACCCAACCCAAGTTCAGGGATGGAATTTAGCAACCAATGATGCTCCTATCTTGGACAATGTGAGGAGAAAGGATCAGGCAAGAGTTTTTACTTTGATGGGTCAAATTGATCCTACTAGGTTCTAGCCTTGGGAACACCTATGCAAAACTTGATCTTAGAGCTAAGGCTTGAGGTATCTAAATATTCCATTGTCATAATTGGCCCAATAATTAGGAGAGTGAGGGGACCTACCAATGTAGTTGCCTCTAGGAGATCAAAGTTTTCCTCTAGCTATATTCTTGGGAGATTGATGCCCTAGGTGACCTAATAGGGCTAGACCTAGGGAAAAAAGAAAATTTGTGAAAAAAGGGGGGAAATCATTACCCTTTTTGAAGTAATAGTGCATAATTCACTTGGGGATATGGATTCAGGGGTGATAATGAAAAACAATTCAGTTTCTTGATCAAGGAGGCCCAGAAAGTTAGCTTCGTCCAATGTTAGAGGAAAACGAAAAGTGACCTTCAAGCATTTATACTTCGTAGAAGTGGTGCAAGTTTATTGAGATAAAATGATCTCTAAGACATTTCATTCATCCAAAAATGGACCATACATTAAATAAACTAAATAGACACATAATTCCACATTTCCATCATGCAACAATTAGCCCTAGTTATAGCGAAATTCAATAGTATGCAACAACAAGAAGAATAGTGTTAAATTTTCACTCACAATGTTAGAGAGTATATCCAACGAGATTCACATTTGCAAAAACAAATATCCAAGATAAAAATAGCCCAAATCCATACATAAAAATGCATCCATCATCCAAAATAGTCCTCCGAGGAAAAATGTGAAGTTCTCTAAAGATAGAGAGATCCCAAGTCAAGTGATGATACAAATGAATCCAACTAACTCCTATTTACATTGATTAGGAGTTGATCAAATTAGCTTATGGGCCTACATTAGCCCCTAAACATAAAATAATATGCAAGTAACCCTAAATTTTGGTGACAATCCCACCAAACTATCAGACATGGAACAATAAGCCTCATAAGAGGTTAACTAATGCTTAGGGCATTCTCGGAGAAATACTGGGGTCCATGAGTGTCATAATGATGCATGGGACCAATAAAAAGTGTTGGACAAAGCGGTGGTCCCTTGTTCTCCAAACATTAAACATGTGGTGCTCTCATTAAACTTGTGGACTAAAAGGGTTGTGTGTGGTCACCATCAACAAGTAGGTCAAGTGTTGTCTTGTTCATGATAGATTGGTTGTCAAAGGACTTACACCAATCCCTAGTTGTATTCCTTGTATCAGTGTAATTGTAAAGGGTCACGATCCATGGTACAAGAGCTCTAGCCTGTTTTATTGTAGTTTGTAATATAATGAAGAAGGGTTTGCACACTAACACTCCCTGACATGCCCTGGCACTCTAGCATACCTTGGAATTTCCTAACATGTAACCTTGCTACTCCCTCCTTATCACACCTGAAACTCACTGACAATCCCTATTAGACACTCTTATTTGTTCATTACCATGCATTTCGAACTAGTTATCCCTTGTGTTTCCATGGCACTCCCTAGCACGCATTGACACACCCTAGCATTTGGCACATCCTAGCATGTCGCCCTGGCACTCTAGCATTCCTTGGCACTAACTTGCATACCTTTAAAATCCCTCCTTAACACACCTAGAACTCGTTGATACTCCCTGTCACACACTCTTATTCATTCATTTCCATGCATTTGACACTAGTGCTACCTTGTTTTTCCTTGGCACTCCCAAACACTCTGCCCTGGCATGCATTGGCACACCTTGGCACCTAGCACATCTTGGCATGTTTCTCTGGCCTCTAGTATTCCTTAACACTGCCTAGCATACCTTGACATCACTCTCTCCTTAACACTGCCTAGCATACCTTGACATCACTCTCTCCTTAGCACACCCGAGATTCACTGACACTTCTTGTCACAAACTCGTATTCATTCATTTTTAAATATATTTTTATTTGTTCTGTTATGATGAACTGTATAGTGGAAAATCCATGATAGTTTACGAATCACCCTAACATATATCCTTTACACAAGTCATATGATGATATTTCTTCACACTTATTTATCTCTAGTTGTCCCAACACAGTACAGGTCATCACCACCACCCTTGCAAAATTGAACATGATAGGCTTGTGGTCCTATCTAAGCTTGGAAGAAAAATTCAAAAATTAGTTACACAACACGATGGCAGATTATTATAAAGGTTTCCCATGCTTTCTAATCAACAATATCTAGTGGGATTGGAACAACAACACATTTTGTTCGCGATACATATCCATGATAGTTTACGAATCACCCCAGCATATATCTTTTATGCAAGTCATATGATGATATTTCTTCACACTTGTTTATATCGTGTCCTGACACAGTGTAGGTCATCACCACCACCCTTGCAAAATTGAACATGATAGGCTTGTCAATGGACTATTGATGGATGATTTGTGACCCTAGTTTAGTCATCTACAAATTGTTAGAAGGATGATAAGATGAGTAGTTCGGATTTTCTCATAGATTTCACAACAAAAAATTGGTACACAAGAATAGTGATTTTGAGAGGACTCAAATCACTATTAGGTGGCATATTTGAAGAGCCCTAGATGAGGGTAGTGTTGTGGGCACTAGATCGGTAAAAAATTTACTATGGTTGGGAGAATTGATGGCAATCCAACTACAATTGGAGGGTTGTTAGGTGATTGTCAAAGAAGAGTTCTAAGTCATGTACTTGTGAAGGAAAACAACACTGGTAGAAGGGTAGGTGTATTGGGCATAAGGATGTGAAAAATTTGAAGGACTAAAGTAGCAGTCAAGTGGGCTAGCCAACTAGCCCTAGTTCACTATATTGTAGAGTATTTCTTCATTGAGAAAAAGGGAAACCTCCATATCCCTAGACTTGTCATCTTGGAGCACCAGTATGGAAAAAGTGGGCAGACCAAAGAGTTTTTCACAATAGAGTTGTGAACAACAAATCGAAAACTTTAAGTGTTGTAGACCTTAAGAGAAAAAAGAGGTACTTAGAGGGAAAAGTTTCTTGAGTCGAGTTCAGTAACATAAAGGAGTTTAGTTCATTGATAGAGGCAGATTGAGGAGTTGCATAATGGGAGGAAAGAGGATATGCCAGATGTGTTTAAGACATGTGGATTGAAAGGGCTGTGTGTCCACAATAAAAAATTGTGTCAAGTGTTGTCTTGTTCAAGGTCTATTGGTTGTCAAAGGACTAACACCAAGCCCTAGTTGTATTCCTTGTATCAGTGCGATTGTAAAGGGCCATCATCCCTGGTATGATATCTATAGCATATTCTATTACAGTTTGTAATTTAACGAAGAAAGGTTTGAAAAAGTCAATGGACAGAGATTTGAAGCAGCCTATAAATAGTTAGTCAATGGAATGTTAATGGATGATTTGTAACCCTAGTTCAGTCATCTACAAATTTTTAGAAGGATGATAAGATGAGTAGTTCAGATTTGTTCATAGATTGGACAACAAAAAATTGGTACACAATAATAGTGATTTTGAGAGGACTCAAATCACTATTAGGTGGCATATTTGAAGATCCCTAGATGTGGGTAGTGTTGTGGGCACTAGATCAATAAAAATTTTTATTGTGTTTTGGAAAATTGATGGAAATCCAAGTACAATTGGAGGGTTGTTAGGTGACTGTCAAAGAAGATCTCTAAGTCATGTACTTGTGAAGGAAAACAACACTGGTAGAAGGGTAGGTGTATTGGGCCTAAGGACTTGTAGAATTTGAAGGACTAAAGTAGCAGTCAAGTGGGCTAGCCAACTAGCCCTAGTTCACTGTATTGTAGAGTATTGCGTCATTGAGAAGAAGGGAAACCTCCATATCCCTAGACTTGTCATCTTGGAGCAACAATATGGAAAAAGTGGGTAGACCAAAGAGTTGTTCACAACAGAGTAGTGAACAACTAATCGAAAACTTTAAGTGTTGTAGACCTTAAGGGAAAATAGAGGTACTTAGAGGGAATTTTTTTTTGATCTGGGCTCAGTAACATAAAGGATTTTAGTTCATTGATAGAGGCAGATTGAGGAGTTGCATAATGGGAGGAAAGAGGATTTTCCAGATGTGTTCAACACATGTGGATTGAAAGGGCTATGTGTGTCCACAATCAAAACTTGGGTCAAGTGTTGTCTTGTTCAAGGTATATTGGTTGTCAAAGGACTAACTCCAAGCCCTAGTTGTATTTCTTGTATCAGTGTGATTGTAAAGGGCCATCATCCCTGGTACGAGATCTCTAGCCTATTATATTATAGTTTGTAATTTAACGAAGAAAGGCTTGAAAAAGTTAAAATTTTTCATGTGCACTAATTGATTCCTTGATGTGTTGTGGCACTTGAGTTTGTTGCATCAAATATTCTAAGACCAAACCCAAATTCTCATGTGTCATGGAAATTAAACATATTCCCTGTTCACCTAAGAACTACATGTAACTCATATTAGACTACTCATGTCCAATCTCAATTGATCGCACTTAACAAGTTACCAAGGTAAGGCTCATCACATACAACTGTGGTCATAAAACGAATAAGAAACGTAGTTTACATTTTGACATGCCATAACAACTGACGTGTCTTAAATACCTTGGAATTGTGTGGCATGTGTTAGCATCCCCTACATTCCCTAGTATGCCTTGTCACTCCCCCCCTTGCCACGCCTGACACTCACTGACACCCCCAACACAGCCTCTTATTCATTCATTTCCATTATTTTTGACTCGTAAATTTATGTTTGATGGGGTGCATGTATAGAAAGAGTTCCTTTAAGAGAATAAAAGAATGATCTCACCATTACTAACATATGTAATTGAGAGATTCTACTTGAATGACATTAGGAAACTACACAATAGATTTTAAGAATGACATTTTTATGGTTTTTTGTTATGGTGTGAGAATGGTAAGAATTGAGTGGTCAATAAGGTGTGTGAACGCTTAGAATACCTTCTCACTCCCTCCTTTGCATGAAACTATCACTCATTGCCACTCCCTGAAACATCCTCATATTCATTCACTTCCATGTATTTTTACCTAGTGCTCCCTTGTGTTGTCCTAGTACTCCTTAACACTCCTCAACATGCATTGGCACTCTCTACTTAGCACTTTTCGACATACCATGCCAATTCATAACATGCATAACATTCCCTGACACACTTTGGCACTTGGCACATGTTAGCACTTGGAAAGTCTTAGCATGTCTGACATGCATTCATGAGATGACTTGGTATGCTTTAGCATGGTTTAATATTAAAGCTATTTGAGATCAATTATTGAAAAGTAGATGAGAAGAAATAGAGGAATATTTGGCACGTAGAATGCACTAACACTTGGCACTTGGCACCTATTCACACCTAGTATTGGTGTGCCTAGAATGCCCCCACGAAAAAGGTAAATTGATGACTTATTAACCCTCTTATGTGTTCATCTCTTTGTAGTTCAACTTGTTTCTCCGTTTGTTTCCTTGACTGTCCCTAACACGCATTGTCACACAGTTGCACATATTGGCATGCCTTAACACATGGAAACACCATGGTGTCATGCAATGTCGTGCAATGTCGATGAGACTATCCTCTTAGAGGCATAGGTTAAAAACAACAAGGGGGTCACTTTCTTTCCAAATTAGGGTTTCTCCCAAACCCTAGTATAGTAAAGATAAGGGGAGCCAATAATGAAATCTTGCTTGTCCACATGTAGTGCTTCTGTTGGTTGCGATACATACTAGGGAAAGATAAGTTTTGAAATCATGGGAGTCTCTTGGCACATCACCAAAGCAACACCTTCAAAACCCTAATGTAGTCTTAAGGTCAACATATGAGGCAACACATGATGTGTGGGGAAAACATGTAAAGTGCGAATGGGGACAACATCAAAGTTCGACAAAAAGGGGGAAATGAGAGTAATCAGTTAAGAGTCTCATCAAAACCCTAATGGGTTGAGCAAGAAAAATACCATAATGCTAAATCTAGGCAATTAGATTCATTATGATAGGTGGAAGCTTAGACCAAAAAAAATAATAACTATCAAACCTTAAGAGAGGGCATTTTATCATACCTTTTTATATCTATATTAAAAAAAGAAAAAACCACATAAATTTATTTTTGAGCCTTTTAATTTAAGTATTAGGGGTTTCCACAATACATTATATTAGAAATTATAGTGGAAAATCATGAGAAATTAGTAAATGAAGACTAACTCTAATGGAAATAGTCATAGATAAATGACTTACTTAACCTACTTTAATTCCAAAAATAATTTCTAATACTATTTAATTATGTTTTTAAATTTTATATGCATATTACTATCTCATTTATTTATATTGAATTTTTAATTTAATACTGTATATAATTTTTAAAAAATTATTATTATTGACATTTAATTTTTATTTTTATTTTTTATTTTTAATTAATTTGGATTCCTGCCTCCAAAAAATCCCGCCCTTCACCCTCACTCACTCTGGCATTAGTTGAGGTTTCAATTTGAATACTGAGGTAGTCTACAGAGATATTTGTTACAGGAGTCAAAAATTTAAGTTTTTGTTACATTTTGATGGATCTTGTGCATGTATGGCATGCTGAAGGTTTAAAGAAAACAACAATTGCATGACGAGGCAAAAATAGCCGATCTATTTTTAATTTTTTGATAATGTTTTATTTCCACCTGAAAAAGAATTCACCCTTGAGGAGCACGAGCAAGAGGAAAGAAGATAGTTGCAGAGCAGAGCAGAAGGGAAAATGGCCCGAACGAAGTAGACTACCCGTAAATCCACCGGTGGGAAAGCGCGAGGAAGCAGCTCGCAACAAAGGCTGCCCGAAAATCTGTGCCAGTGACGGGTGGAGTGAAGAAGCCTCACAGATTCAGGCCAGGCACTGTTGCCCCGCGTGAGATCTGAAAGTATCAGAAGAGCACGAAACTTCTTATAAGGAAGCTGCCATTTCAGCGTCTCATTAGGGAAATTTCCTAGGAGGACTTCAAGAAGGATCTGAGGTTCCAGTCCTCTGCCGTGTCGAATTTGCTAGAAGCGGCGGAGGCATATCTTGTGGGTCTCTTCGAAGCCACGAACCTGTATGCGATACATGCTAAGAGGGTCACTATTATGCCCAAAGACATCCAGCTGGCTCGCTGCATTTGTGGAGAGAGGGTTTAATGCCTTTATGTCTGTCAAACATAAAAATGTATTTTTCATCAATTTCGCTCGCAGGTTTTTGTTGTAATTGTTTTGGGGTATTTGCAGAGATTTTGGCGCATTGTTACTGGGTATAGGAAGTTACGAAACATTTTTATACATTATAACTTTGTGGAAGCTTTTGGCATGAATGTTATAATTTACTGTAGTTTTTCACCCTAATGTTGCATTGTGAAATTTGATTAGTGGTGTAAATTGGTGACTGTAAAACGAGGATTGCCTTAATATAACACCGTCTGATTTATGACTGAAAAATGTGATTGATGTATGCAATATTTTCTAGGGTATTTTTGGCAGATCCCAAGTTCTGTAAATGAATATTGATTTGAAGCCGGTACAGTTCTTGCTTCAATTTCTGTATCACTTACCTTTTGTACATGTTAACGATGCTAGGTTTATTCAGTTAAAATTAGGGTTAATCCTGTATTTTTGTTGTTTGATAGCTCAAAATATTTTGTATCGTGCAACCAAACTATACCTTACATACTTTTTCTAGTCATACTGGGTCTGTAATGTCTCTTGATTTCCACCCGAACAATGAAGATCTTATTTTCTCTTGTGATGGGGAAAGTGAAGTCCGTTACTGGAGTGTTAACCAGGGTGCATGCACCAGATATTTCAAGGTAGCTTCCATTGAAAATATTAATTGGCATGACTCCAAGCAATGCATTTTATTATTGAAACCAGTCTTTGAAGCATGAATTTGTGCTGACTGGGCAAACTGTGGTGATTTACAGGGTGGTATGAATCAAGTGCGATTTCAGCCTCGTCTTGGCAGGTACCTTGATGCAGCGGCTGAGAACGTTGTGTCAATATTTGATGTCGAGATTGGAACTTGCCTGCATTCTCTACAGGTTTGTTTATTGTTCATATGCACTCTATTTTCCCTTCTATGTGATTCTTAATGCTCCAATTGTGCTTAAAGCATGAGAAATAGGAGAGATGCGGATGAAATATTGATGCATGAAATTGCTAGTTCCCTGATTCCCTCTAGAATAGGCAACGATTCTTTAGAGTATGTTGTAGGCAGTGAAATTTTTTGTTCTCCATTCACATTATTGTGTGCAGATAAAGGGCCTGCAAACTCAGCCTACTTTATTGGGGTGGAAACGCAGCTAGACAGGCATCAGATTTATTTCCATGTTGGTGCTGGCGAAAGATTTAAATCTATCATACATTAATGAGCTACGAAACAGATGGATGATAGCTAGCTCTGCTGAGTGGACACACACATTTTATTATTATCCAGCACACAATGTAGGAACATCACATTGCATCACTAAATTGAGACTGGAAAGTATAAATGTCGTAGAAAATTTTAGAGTTTTGCAATGTTCTGAAACTTTGAAAGCGATTAGAATGGTAGAGTCTATTCCCAACCAACCAAATCGATTTGTAAGTGAGCCTAAATACTGGTAGGCTTGTACATTTTAGAGCCACACCCTGTCATACCATAGGGCTTCGACTTATCTTAGAGATAACCACAGACCTGGAAATATCTCTGCTAGTCTCACAGAATTAGGTTGTTTGTCGAACTCCAGTAGACTTGGTCCCTCTGCTTAGGGCTAATATTAACCTTAAAGGCTATGGCTGGCTCAGAGTTCTGAACAACACTGCACAATTACCTTAGAAAATGTAATTGCACGTTTTTTTTTCTCTCTTAGAAAATACTGCACTAATAACCTGCTTGACCCAATTATGTTGTACTGGTTTGCAAGGTCTATGTAATCCAGAGTAAGATGCAACAACCACAAAGATAAGTACTTGTGGAATTTGTGATACCAAATTGACCCTTGTTCAATACTTTTTTGGGCCAACATTGATCCATGTGAAATACTTCCAAAATCCAAAATTCATTTCTCAATCTCATGTCAAACACTAAGTAATTTCTCAAGCGCATTTTATTTTTCTATTAGGCTATTTTAAGATGGTTTCCACATCATAATTGACTCTTGGTCGACCACCTTTCCTTTCTGTGCTAAAAATGAAAACTCTAAATAGTTTAAGCTTAAAATGCTTTCCATTCTTTTATCGTGGACAAGGTATTCAAAGTTATGCAAGGGGTTTGGCTCCCATTATTCTTTTGGATACAAAATATCATGTGAGTTAGCTATTATTCTAGTATCACGAAGAGCACTCTTCAAAATCATTTCACATTGATCACCTCTGCAAATTATTGTTTATTTTTGAATTATATTAGAACTTGTCCTATCCCCTAGAGCATGCAAAAGAGTGGGTACAAATTCATTCATCGATTGTGTTCTAGGATATTTATACAAAGTAGTCAGGTACATGTCTACAACTACTATTTGTGGGATCACGTCATATAAGTTGCACTTAAAATTTTTGATAAATATTTCAGTTTCTTGACTGGGTTGTATAGGGTTTCTGGCATTAGATTGTGCATTGGAATGTTCTCCTTTAGCTATCTTTGCATGGTACTCAATAGGCCTATAGTTGTGAACCACTGTTTGCTTGGTTCCAACATGGTTGAGTCAAATATTTAACTTTTCATCAGCCCTTTCACTCACGGTGTTGACACCAATGCAATCATGCAAGAAAATAGTCCACTCATGATGAACCACATCCTCAATGTGCTAGAGAACATATTTCCTATGAAAAATATTATAAGACTCATGATCATATCCAAACTTGTTACTCCTGCTAGTAGCCTTTTTTTTTTTAAATTTTTGCAATTCATGTTTTTGGTTACCTGTGCATATATAGATATTATTGATGTGAATCACACTTTGAAAGGTACCCCATAAGCTGAGTGGTGGGGGCAGCCAAATATTTTTTATGACTACATTTAGAAAATGTCCTCTTGCTGGCTTCAAGATCATTTTGACCTATATCATCGATCATTCCAGAATGCACCTTTTCCAGGCCTCAAAGTTGTCCCTCAGTGTCGACTTGATGTGGATTTGTTAGATGTTGGCTGTCTACATTTCCTTGTAAAAATCTAGTGCATGAATGATTGTCCACATGTTCATGGAGAAGAGAATATCTTTGCATTTGATGTGGTCTAGAGAGAATTTTTATTTGGGTCAAGCCCGTATTCTTCATCAATGATTTTCTTGAAATCGCTTTCATTCTTAGCATTGTAGTTGTAAATATCAATGAGGGTTTCATTACAGTTTTCATCGATCTTCTGGGGCTGTCCAACTTCATTATTGTCAACAATAGAGAAATATAGAGGTGGAAATGGATCTGTATGGCTGAGAGCTTAATTAATTGCATGTTTATAACATGCCTTTTGTTTTTCTACCATGGAATATTCATGACATATGTCAATAAATTTGTCTTCTAGATGAGTATTGACAGTAAAAGGGAGAAAATTCCCTATCCCATTAGGATTGAGGAATAAATTTAGATCATAGGCATCAAAAATAGGGGGACCATCAGATTCCATGATATAGGATATTTGAGGGTTGAACTATAAAATTAATTGTTTCTTCACTCAGATAATCACGAGGGTCACATTATTACTTGCATGGTTTTGAAAAGTCCTTTGAGTTTATTGACCTCAAACTCTAGGAAACCATGATTACTTCCATTTATTTCTTACACGATCATGATTAAAATCAAAGTGCAATGTGGGGGTACATTACTGCTCTACTCAAACTCACAATGGAATGTCGAGGTGCCAAGTATATTACCATGAAAGTCTGCAGCTCCTTACTTTCACTGTTTGACAAAATAGGATTGGTGTGATTGAAGTATAATTCTGTGACCTCAAAAGTGTTTTTAGGATTTAACTTATCAGCAAGGGAAGCATGATCTTCATCATACCTTTTAAATGGTCAATCCTTTTGGGTAGAAACATGGTTTCTACCCAACTAGAACTGCATACATCTTGTATCATTGGTGGAGCTAATAAAAAAAAATTCATTTCCTATGTTTATTGCTTTGTCATGTTGGACATCATGACTAGCCTCCTCACAATGGTGAAAATTATTATCATGCTCCTTTTTTTCATGCAAATCTTTCAAAGAATCTAGGACACATACATCAACACATACCAGTTCTTTGATGAGGATGGGGCTATGGGGCTATGTTGGTCACAAAGTAGCCTGTCCATCATGAACTAATCTTGTGAATTTGGAGGGTCCTTTTTAGTGATATTGTTATCATCTTCAAGAGGGGTGGGAGCTTCTTCTTCTTGTATGGCCATCACAAGGTCTTGAAAGGTGTTTTCATCCCATATTGTCTTTGGATCCCATGTTTAGCACAAAATATATTGAAATATTTTAAGTATAATTACCCACCAATATCATATCTAAGAGAGGCAATATGACAACCTAACTGTTTCTCTATTAATGCTTTGAAATTTTGAAATTCATTAAACACAACATATTTTAATTATAGAAAATATACCCACATTTTTCTACTGAAATAATCAACAAACAGAAGGAAGTACCTGGCACCAGTGGTTGATGCCATGTTCATTGGTCCACATATGTCTGAAAGTACCAACTGAAGGACCCTCTACGCTCTCCAAGCTTGTCATTCATAAAGTGGTATTCAACGTAGCTTCCCTGCCTGACAAGCTCTGCAAACTCTGTGGATCTTCTACAGAATGTTCGAAAGTCCATCTACTAGTTTCTCTCATGCCAACTGAGAGAGATAGGTCAAGTTGAGGTGCCCATACCTATGATTCCATAGGGGTGCTAGATTTTGCAATAAAAATTACCTTTAACTTATAATTTCTAATAAGATAAATATTCAAAAATCTTAAGATAGTGAAAGCTAAGAGATTCATGTAAAATGGATCATTATAATCTTGGACATAGAAAGCACTCATCGTTGCATAGTTTCCCAAAAGGTCAAACAACCTCAATTATATGTTGAACCTACCACTTAATTTGAGGTTCAAATCCTAAGCCATAAAATATTCAAGTGCAAAGGTGAAATAATAAAGGTGCGAGTCACTATAGGAGATCAATGTTTCTTTTCAAATTTCTTCTTCCTTCAACTAGAGGGAATGATGAGATCCTAGGAGTTTAAACTTTAGTGTTTTCAAGCCTTGGGAATATATGACATGAATCATATGAAATGTTTGTTTCCATTAAGCATGAGGGTAGAATTATTAACTTAAATGGTATTTAACACAATCCCTCTAGATTTGTCTCTTCAAATGTGAGGGCAGCCACTCTCATAAAGGACATGTTGGGAGTTTAAACTTTAGTGTTTTCAAACCTTCGGTGCATATGAAATGAATCATATGAAATGTTTATTTCTATTAAGCATGAGGGTAGAATGATTAACTTAAATGGTCTTTAACACAATCCCTCTAGATTCTTCTCTTCAAATGTGAGGGCACACACTCTCATGTTCACATTTACTGATATTAGCCTTTAGGAAAAGATAAGAAAATATAAATTGGACTAATGTATCAATCCATGTGAACATTATACCCATTTTCTCTCTCACACACTCAATGTGAAAACTTTGTCTCCTAAAGGACATGATTTGGGCAATATATTAGTTGCCTAAAAAACTTAGGTTCGAGTCAATTCTTCATGCAACATGATACAAAGAAGTTGCTAAGTTGTCTCCTACTAATATGCTAAATTGGTCAGCATCAGTTCAACAATTCTAGATGACTCTCATGGTGTTGCAATGTTGTTTAATCTTACAAGTTGGCATACTTTCTTAGTCCCATAGTGCTGAAAAATTTCCTCACCTATTAATCCTAAAAAAGCCCAATAATGGGTGAACATGGATAGGCTAGCTTGAATTTTCTCACATGTCTTCCATCTCACTTAGACACTTATTTTGGGAACTCTTATACATTTACTATGTTAGTTTGCTAAGGCCTAAGATGGTCAAAATAAATAACAAGTGTGTGCAAGCAACAACACACTTGACTAGATTGAACTCAGCCTAGTCTTATGATGGATGTACATTTTAAGGGATTCTTTCCTAATTCAAAATCGATGAAGATATATAAAATAACTATTTCATTTGTCCTACAATTCCAATAGTGCACATGTCAAGCTTCTCTGCAAATCTCTTTTGTTGCATATGATAGGCCTCTGAATAGACTAAGCTTGTACTAGAATGATGCAAACATGACCTGCAAGTCACCACTGTGTTTTGGTTTTTGAAGGTTGCTGCATTATTGACTGACTAGTGAAGTATCAACCAGTGTATAAGTTTCAAGCTTTGGAGAAGTCACAATATATATTATAATTTTGTCTTGCAGATTGGCCTCTTGACCAATTTTTTCTAGGAATGCCTCTTATGAAAAAATAAGTTCTTTCCTAACAGGTTATGACCCTCTTGAAAATACCAGGTTCACTAGAACATTGGAAGCAAACATCTGATGCACGCATCATGCTACCACTACAAGCCATTGCAGAAAATAGAAACCAAGGTGAAAAAGGGTCTACAGCTACATTGTAGACGTGTTACAGTGACAAAATTTCTTGAATGTCTATTCTCCAACATCCATAGCATTACCAAAAATAATCATAGTTTGTATTTAACTCAAAATAATATACATTCCAATAAGAATTTGTCAATCATAGTTTTACCTTGTGTCAATGATTTTCCTTATGAACTACTCTCATTTTCAGTCAAAAACTAGATTTCCTATATTGATGACGTTCCTACTGTAATATGACCAAATATCGGACAACCATCTCACTGTAAATGAGCAGTGTACCCAAATAATAAAGAAACTGAAAATGATAGTAGATATTGCCAGGTAAGCAACTAAATAGGTAGTACGCATGATATGCTATTCCATAATTCACTACCTTTCCCATTTATAAAATAGTTTCTATAACAATTCCGTTGCACATTAGTTCTTTATGTTGCTATTTATTGAGATTTTGGCTCACACGGGGATTACAATCAGCCTTTCCACAGGAGATACATATGGCTTATGCAATTGGCATACCATTGCTGTTACCGTAACTAACATTTCCTGATAAGAAGTTACAATTGAAACATTGAATTTACTTGTTTTGTCTTCCTAATTGTTATGTATGGCATATATAATACCAGCTGTCCATTGGGATTCATAAGTGACCAAATGAAAAAGGCTCTAACTGTTGCTAAATGAAAAAATGTGGCAGGTTGGGATTGGAAGGATTTTGTGCAAATTCTAATGAAAAATAAAAAAGTGAAGGAAAGCAACTCCAGTGCAGTGACAACAGGGTTTCCTATTTATAATATTATAGAGTTATTATTATTATTATTTGTTCATTTCTTTTTGACTATTTCTCCCTGGTCAAGGTGTTTCTCAAGTTTGTCAGCTTTGAATGCTAAAGACATTGCTTGATGTCTTGTAGTGGAAACACCTCACATCTTAGCATAGGTCCAAGATCTAGTTCTGGTACAATAGCGCAAATTGTGGAAGATTTGGTAAGTGCCTGCTACTGAAGGCCTTGCCACTGTGACCCAACTGATATTTGGCCACAACTAGAAGGTTAGTGCATTAGGAAAAAGAGAATGTTGTGTGCGTTGATGCTGCACATAGGGCATATTTTTGCAAGCCCTTTTTCCCATCATGTGCAAAAGCAATTTTCATCTGCAAGATGCACGTGGCATTCTCTTTGCCCAATAAAATAACCTTCTAGTGTTGCATGAGGTTCTAGCCTCTTTAGGCTAAGGAACTGTCCAAAAATTTGTCACTCTTAGTTCATATTTATCCTATAAGTTTAGTATGATTGCCAGACTTCTGCCTTCACATTCCTTCTCAATGTTTCTGCCATATCCTTAGAGCTACTCGGGTTTGGGGTTGTTCCCTAGACATCTCTTGGAGTTTGGACCAACCTCCTCATCTGTTGGCAGCATTTCTATACCTCCAACAGGTATATCACTTATCATAGGAATTTTTGTTTCTCCAAAATGCCGTTACTCTCGCAAAAGGGTGCATTCTAATTTAAGATTCTTTCTCCCACAACTCAACATGTTGTGTGAAATGTGGTACTTGTTGGGTGATTTCAGTGGCTTCTACAAACTAGTTATTTAGAAAATGTTCCTAACCTCTTAGGAAGGAGCTACTTAGCGGTTGCTGCCTCTCTGACAATTGCTGGTATTGATTGTTCATTAGTATATTGAAAAATTCATCGTCAGGGATTAATGTTTCAATTTTATCAAGTGTCCCTTGTTTCATATTCAACACAAGATGGAATTTGCATGCACTCAGTTCATTGGAGCAAGGCTTTCTGGATTTCCTTGAATATTGAAAGCAAGTTACAGAAGCGGTCCCTAAGGATGGAGCATCATTGAAAACAATTCAAGCTTCGCTCAGTGGATGTTTTCTAATCCCTTTTCTTTTGCTCCTTCCCCTTGTCATATTCATTTGTTTACAAGGCATGACAAAGATACCCATAAGTCTAAATTTTAGCCCAAAAGAAATTGTAATGATAGTGGAAATGTTAAGAGAATATTGTTATTATCATTAATGGTCTGCCCATTCTAATGAGGGATGTCTTAAGCAAAGAGTTCTCAACACATATTTCAGTCGCTGAGCAAAAGGAAGGAGAAGGTTAAAATGATTATAGTCAACAATCCCAATTACATAAGTGGTCGTTGTGGACTTCCCAATCCATGAGGGAATGCCTCTGCTACTAAGTACGGTAATTCTAACAATTCAAAAAAAAAATGGAAAAACAATTCTAAGCCCACAATTAGTCTTAATCATCATTGACTACTTCACTTTAGACAAGGATGCTTTGTTTGTGAAAAACTGTTGCATTATAGTTAATGGTAGTGATAAAAATATTATTTCACAAGATCATGTGACTTTTCTTAAATTTCCTTCAAAATGTTAACCTCAGTCTAAAATTTTAGGGTTGGATGAAGGATAAGGAACCAATGCAAGTTATGAAGGTCCGTTAATTCACTTTTGCTATTGACCACTCTTTGATAGTACTAAGTATGATGGCACTCCTATTGAATGCTGTGGTATTATTCCTTCGAAGGTTTTATCAACACGATTGCCATGCAAGCTATTATACATTGTCTTAAAACTTCCCTATTTTTACAGAGAAGTTAGCATCATGCTAGTGATTAATTTGAAACTGTATTTTAGTGGAAAAATTCCCTATTTTTTGGTGGAATAGTTCATAATTTATTCTAATCTTCTTTTGCAAGTGTACTAGTCACGATGATAAATATGTGGTTTACTTCAGAGGGTTCTCAACTTTTTCTAGATATGCTTTTCATCATTTGCTTTGAAAACTTCTCTAGTGCTCCTGAGGTCCATGTTGTTATGTTTATTGGTTGTTTCTGTGGAAACATTTTCCTAAGGTTCTGCATGGTAAATCCAAATGCAAAAAATACTATTTTACATATTGATATATGTTCAAGACATTCTTGTGTGATACTTGAATTTCATAAATCTAGATTTCTATTTCGTTATCTATATCAATATATAAGAACAGGCCCATGGATTATTCATATTTCTCAAACTATGGAGTTGTTCCTTTCCTGTTGCACGTTCTTTTATATTGTTATGTTGTGATTCAAATTTCTAATTGTGCTTTCCAGTTATTCTCCTACGCAGTACATGCTTTGTTAGATTATATCAAAAGTTATTCTTATTGTCTTTTTATGATGTATATTGAACATATTATTTCTAGCAACTTTTGATCTTACTATATTTTCTATTCCTTTGGTGTATCTTTGCACCTTTAGGGGAGATTGCTAGTTTAAAGTCTAATTATTTAAAGGGTGCTATCTCAATGGAAGAGCACCTGATTTACAAGTAGGTGGTTGGTGGTTCGATTCCATCGTGCCCTGATATTCATAGGGAATGACGGTGATCAATTTTTGGTGATGGACGCTCTTTTGACCATCACCAATGAGCTTATGGTGACATTTTTCGACCCTCGCCAAAATATGAAATGGTGACGGTCAACGAATGCCACCATATATACACATCAATAGCGACAACCATTAAAGGTCTATCACCATAAATCTTTGTTTTTGATATGAAATGGTGAGGGTCACTGTTTATCATTTTAGCCGTTATTCGTGACGGACCTTGATGTCACCAATGCGTTTATGGTGACAGCTAATGAACGTCGCCATATGTATGCACCAATAGTGGCGGCCATGAAAGGTACATCACAAAAAATCATTGTTGTTCATATGAAATGGTGACGGTCACTATCCGTCATTATAATCAATATTCGTGACAAACCTAGAATGTCACCACAACACATACTTTCGTCGACGCCACCTTTGGTGACGTTCAATTTTTTGGTGACGGAGGCTGTTGTCCATCACCATTGGTCATATGAAATGGTGATGATCACTATCTGTCACTATAAATTATTATTGGTGACGGACCTTGAATGTCACCACAACACCTATACTTTTGGCAACGCCACCTTTGGTGACGTTCAATTTTTGGTGAAGAAGGCATTTTTGACCCTCACCAATGAGCTTATGGTGACCATTTTTACCCCTCACCAATGCCATTTTTTCTTGTAGTGACGCAGAGAGTCAAGTAGACATGTGCAGTAGCTAGCAGCAGTCAGAAGACTTTGATGACAGATGCATTATATTGATTCAGTTGTTGGAGGCTATTCAATTTCAGGAGAGTTGCATGTGCGAACAACACTAGGAAGTGTTGCATGCAAGAACATTCTAAAGGTATCAGATCGAGACAAAATGATTCCATTCTTGTTGAGAGGGGGTGTTGAAATTTGAAACAAGAAACAACAAAATTAGCATCCAGAAACAACACACACACTAGTGTGGGATCACAGGTCACACAGTGATGGATCCTAGCAACACATTAGTGTGCAAACCAATTTTTAAATAAATTGGAAAATTAATTGTAATCTTATCTCATAACAACTTGTAATAGTTAACTAAGTGTGATAGACTTAGTTAGCTCAAGAATTTGGAGTTGAGAGTCAAAGGATAGGCATGTAGAGTGATTCTATTATTTAAAGGGTCTAGTTTCAGTTGTAGCACTAGTGTAGTGTGAGTGGGATCAGTGAACTCACATTAATTGAGTTAAAATCAATTTAACTAGTTCTAACTGAGGTAGTGGAAGATCAAGTGAATTAAAATAGATTTAATTCAACAGTAGTGATCTACCAAGTAACTGATGATTCATTATTTATAGCTGCATGCATATCAATTTTGGTGGAGACCCAGTTGAGACAAAGGCTCAAGGCAAGTAAACTATCAGTTGTATTTTTAGCAAACTGCCCAGATGCAGTTATATAACCACAGGAAGCCCATGATGAATTGTGTAATAAATGAAGGCTGAATTTCCTATTTAATAGGGGTTTAATTCTTTAGGGACTGTGTAAGTAGGGTAGGCTGATAATTGGCTATGTGTTTGTCTAATTTTGCCTGGATCAGTGTGAAGCAATTGGTAGAGTGTATGAGGTTGTGGTGATAAAAAATAAATTGTATTGTTTCATTATTCCTTGGTTGATTATACAATAAATATGGAGGGGTTTTGAGTAGTTTCTTTCCCGAAGAATATCTGGTGTTGTGTATTGATTTACTTCTTTCTCTTACTTGCATGTGATTGAGCGATCGTGTTTAATATTCCACAATTATTGTAGAAGGATTCAGTATCTTATTTTTGTACATTACATGATCGGATTGAGTCCATTGATATAATTTATACATGGTATTATAGCCGTGTTAGAGATTTTATACAGGATAGAAATGCTTTAGCAAGAGTCGCAAAAGTGGTATGAGATGCAGCAGGCTGTTCGACATACCACTTTGCAGCTTCTCTAGTAAGTGTGCATTGGAAAAAATGAAGGTGAATGGAGTCATCGGTAATGGAATTAGAAAAACACCACATATGAAAGGAGCCGACATGATTAGTATGGTCCTGTCTAGTGTTTCCTTCAAACTTAGGAATGTGTTGTACTGTACAACAACCCTCCCCATTTTTTAAAATTTAGAATAAATCCCATTTAAAAATAGGTCCCATTTTTATATATATATTTTCCCTAAATAGAAATAAAAGATCCATGGATAAAAGGATGCATATCACATTTTTATTCACAAAGTGTACAAAATTTAAAAAACTTTTTGATCCGATGACTTAGAAGACCTTTTAACATATTTGAACATATTAGAAAGACTTTATACTTAAAAATATGTTAAGATGAACAGTAATCGCAATCGGAAATTTGGAGAAGTTATTTTAAAGAGTTGTTTTTGCTTTGAAAAGTTTCGATGCAATTGCGCTCAATCGCAATCGCATTTCGGATTAGTGTTAAGTATTGCATTTTTCTATCTATGACCGATGCGACGTGATTTATCGCAATCACATTTTGGAAAAAAGTTAAACATTGCATTCCTTTCGTTGTAAATTCTGATGTGATTGCGCTCAATCGCAATCACATTTTTGGAGATAGTATTAAATGGTCCATTCCATTTTAAAGTTCCAATGCGATCGGGATTTGGTAGAAAGCGTTGTCACATTTCCTTTCAAACAAGTTGCGATACGATTGTCGCAATCAGAAAATCGACATGAATTATGTTGTATTATCTTGCGCACCATTGAAGAATTGCGATGTGATTGTTACTTTGCATTTATATTTATTCATCGCATCGCAAAGAATCAAAAGTGAATTTTAACATTTATTCCAAGGATGCGTCGATCTCCGATTGTATGGTACCATTAATTGAAAATCAGACAAAAGATCATGGGTTATTTTGTTTTTAGTGTGTGAATGTGACCCCTTGGAGGGCATTTATGTTGTGAATAGGGGGAGATTAGATGGTAATTAAATAAACAGATCTTTGCATAACTGTTCTCATTATTTTGTTTTATTTCGACTGAAGACATTCATTTGAAATGCAGAACAAAAATTCGAATCCTTTCATTCGCAAAACCAGAGAGAATTTTCCCGACACTGAAATGTCAAAGAGAAGAAGAAAATCTATAGCTGCTTTTGTTGCAAAAGCCCCTGTATTAACCATGCCGCCCAAGGAGAAACCAACGAGGCTCAAGCTAGTCATAGACACCTCCTGTCAAGGACTGGGGAAGATGACATGGGAGGATGTATACAATCTGATTGAAAAAGAGAAACCTAGGGTTGTTGCGCCCAAGGCAACTTTTCCCGATGAAGTTGATTCAAACTCTGACTCTGAATCTCATCTCAGTGCATTGGCAAATTCATTTTTACACCGAATTGCTGCACGGGCAAACATTTTTCCTTACTATGATGTTATCAGATGGGTCATTGACAATGTGACTGTTCAAAACAAGACTTTTGTTTCTGCTTCTGGATCAGTGTTCGGGTCATTCAGGGTAGAAGATATTAAAGAAATGTACCACCTCCCCAACCCGCAAAATATTTACAACAAAGTCTTCTTTAAGGAATATGCTGCAGAACATCCAAACCAGGTAGAGCCAATAAAAGAATGGAGGAATAACCCTGAGAAGAATAAGCAGGAGGCATCAGGTATCTACTCTGTGGAGTTTCTCTCACCTCCATATTGTTATGCCGTAGCGATGATGTGTAGGTTGTTCGGAAACGATAACTCCGCTAGGTTTTCTATTCAAATGGTCCCGTTAATTCATTCTACCGTTAGTTCTGAAATTATGGATTGGGATGTCATTTTGTCTAATAATATAGCCAATCAAATTCTTGAGTACAGAAGAGACAAGAATTCAGGGAATTCCACCCCTTTCCATTTTTGTGCTTATATCTTAGACGCCCTCTGTTTTAATTCTGAATTCCCCATGCTAGGTTGGAAGTGGACTCCAAAAGAACTCGTCCCTATTCATATATACCACAAATTATTATGGAAGGGACATTTCAAACATCATATTTACAGAGTATTCCATGGTTTTCTCATTCCAATTTACCAAATCATTTTTGGCCATTTTCCTCCTAGACTTTCCAATAAAGCCAAGATTGATTTGTCCTCTATCGGAGATTGGTTCGGGGAAGAAAAATTCACTTATATCAGAATTTTTGGCAGTATTTTTGAGCCACATATCCTTCCTCTATATGTTCCAGAAAAGCTGTTAGCTCAGGAGATTTCTTATCAACTGACAATAGAAGGAATGTATAGAATTTTGAAAATCAATAAGAAGCTTATGTGGCCTACCTTCCCTTTTAAGTGTGGTGACTATACTCTTAATAGTTTTGCTCATGCTGAGAAAGAAGTTAGTAAGATATCTAATCTTAAACTTTCAACAATTCCTAGAAGGCAATATGACCCAAGGCAAGTGGTGTATGATTTTACTACCTCTGTTTCAATTGCTCGGTTCGAACATGAACCCGACATTTTTGATTATTTATTTGTTTCCGTGGATGACATATCCCAATTTTTTGATTTAGCCAAGTCCAAGTTGCAGGCCGAGGACATGAAAAAGTTTTTGTTGTTTAGAAGTCAGAGGTTACTTAAAGTGCCTCTTGATCAGTTGAGAACTCCCACACAGGAGAAAGCATCACAACAGAAAGAAACAGGAAGTACTTCTGGTAAAGAAGTAACAGGAGTTGATCCTGTTCTGGGGAAAAAGGATGACAGCAGCAAAGCTGACACTGCCAAGACAGAAACATCTACTCAAAAAGATACATAGAAGTCTTTAGTTCAAACAGAAAAAGAGAGCATGGGTACTAATGCCCATGTACATGTTTAAAAAGGAAGCACAGAAAGTAAAAACACTGAACAAGAACCTAAGAATGATATAAAAAATAATGCAGGTTCTCAACTTGGAGGACAAGTAGATACTGAACTGGTTGTTTCTCCTCATTTGCTGAGCCAATATCAACAATTTGCTCAGCAGATAGGATAACAAAACATTCCTCAAGTTGATAATCCCAAAGATCAGGATGTAGAAATCATTCCTGAAAACCCCACAGGAGAAATTATGCTAAAGATAGAAGAAATCCCTACTTTAGATATATTATACAGTCCCAAACATAGGGCTGTGGTGAGAAAACAAAGGAAAAGGAGGAGAATGGATCAAGATGCACTTTTGGCATCATAAGGGGAATTTCTAAATATTGTTTATAAAAATGCTGAGGTGGATCCATCTGAGGATCTCACCAAATTGTCTCAATATGCAGGTGCCTATAGTGCTGCCACTATAGATAAAGATTTCGAATTTACACAGTTGGTAAAACAAAAGGATGTGAAAATTGCTATTTTTGAAGAACAGGTTGTAGGAGATCAACAAAATATTACTCAGTTGGAGCAGCGATTACAGGATGCAGAATTCAGAACTAAGCAATTAGAAGAACACCTGGCTATTGAAAAAGGAAAGATTGATCAGTAGACCCTTGAAAAACAACAGTAGCTTAATCAGGAGATTGCAAAGTTACAAACCCTTCTGCAAAATGAACAGACTCTTAAGATTGAACAAGAAAAAATATTTCAATCTAAGTTAGACAAATTCAAGAATTATCCCACTCTGGATCAATTTAAAAATGAAGCTTTGGAGACAAACAAATTGCTATCCCAAAAATTAATTGAATTTTGTCTAAATATTGTAGAAGCAGAGTCTCTCTGTGAGCTATCATCTTCCCCGATAGATGAGGGAATTACTCTTAGGTTTGAATTTGATGAAGCTGAAGAAAATATCTCTGATTTTCTTTTATGGCAGGATTCAGAGTTAGGGAAAAGAGCAGATCTTCCCAAAATTATGGAGAGGCATAAAGAAATTGTCTTTTCAGAATGGGAACATCACTTGATCAGAGCAGAGAGGGCCACGTCCAGAGCTAAGGGGATAATGAACAGTGTGACACAAATAGTAAATGATAATTTATATGCAATCAATTTAATTACAGATTGTAGTCCCGGCCAGTTACCCAAAGTAAAAGAGACTGATCTTAGATGGAAAAAAGAGATTAGTAATAAAACTCAGCAAATTGGCCTGTTACAAGGAATATCGTGGGATTCAATGTGGTCTTATCTCATCAAACCATATAGTCAACAACATACAATTAAATTTCTCTCAAATGCCCTTGATTGCATCCTTCCCAAGTTCTCAGATGCCACGTATACAGGGCAGTTGCATTCCAAGCTTAGTCATCTTGAAGAAGTAAAGGAGATGCTCAAAATTTGCCACCTTCACCCATCCACCTCAACTGATGATCAATGAACCAGTCTACTACAAAATCGCATTGCTATTCTAGATTTTTTGATATTAGATAGATTATAGGAATAGTTTTAGTTATTTTGTTTTGTTAAGTACCTATTTAAACCCCTTTCATGCATTTAGAAAATGGTCCTTAATTTGTAATATTTCTGACTTGGGGATTACATTTCTGTACTCCATTTACTCCTATATCCTTTTATAAAGGATCACATCTGGTGATTCTGTGCAGAATTATCTTTAAGAATTGCATTTCTGTACCTTGGAGTTGATTTTTCATCGGAATTGCTGGATTAGAGTATCAGACTGCATTTGAAAGTCTCAAGATGGATATGGTATTTATATCTATTCACTGTTAGTTTCTTTTGTTATATGATATTCTCTTTTAAATTTCTATCGTTTATATGTAATCCGTTTCACAATATTTCTTTATATATATATCATTTCTGAGTATATTGGAAATATTTATCTTTTATAGTATATGCAAACGATATACAATGATGAATACAATATGTTAATATAACTCTGTTTAATTTCTTAAACATAGTTATCTTTATTTGTTGCTGCACATTTCAATTAAGCTGTAATACATTTTTATGGTTATTGTTCAATTGAAACAATTTAAAGTTGTATTCACATATGATGCCTGGGTTAGTTTTAGAATTTCTTTATCAGTATTTAAATTAGATTAGTTAATATTTTCATTTCAGTCATGTAGTCCCATTTTCCCTTCATCCAACCATTCCATTACCAACCCATTCAAACTATTAGGAAACTGGTCCTATAAATCCAGTCGGAGCCACCATCCCAAATGAAAAAGGAGTTGTCTTAAGGTCCCGACTAGGTGGTTATCCCCCGATGTTTGAAGCAGGGATTTTCGAGGCTTCAACATTTTTGGTTCTAGAAGGAGGGCCATAAGCTATGAATGGCAGATAAATCTAAATATGAAAGCCATTCTAAGAGCACATCACCCTCATCACCTTCAATTTCTTCCTCATCTCAAATCACAAGAGAAGAAATTGAGAAAAGTATTCAAACGCCCACTACCAAATTTTCAGATCAATTAGATAATCCAACTCCCGAGTCCCCTGAAGTTGAGGCCTTGACCCATAAACTTCAAGGATTCTCATTATCATTAGAAGAATCAGAATTATCTGAAGGTAGTGTCTCTTCGCAGTTTGTTTCTTCCAGACCTCTTACTAGATCACAAAGTGAAAAACTTAGAATTTTCCCAAAATAATTTCCTATTCCTAGTAGGTTCAAAACAAGAAAAACTCCACCAGAAACAAAAAGTGGTACTAGTTCTTCATCGCATATTCAATCATCTATTTCCCAAGCTCCAAATCAACGAAGTACAGTAGTCTCATCTACATCTACTCAATCTTCCTCCTCTACTCAAACTTCATCCGCTCAATATTAATCTCCTCAAACTACATCTACTCAAACATTAATTGTCTCTTCCGGTACTTCAACAGTTACTACTCATATACCAGTTATCCCTTCTAGTTCATCTACCATCATCACAACAATGGCACAGAGACCATGGACTAGACCAGGCGCTATGAATATGGCTGCACCTTTGCATGATCTACCAGATCATCCTGAAAAATGGCTCCCAAAGTTTAGTCTAGATACTGGTATACAAGCAGAGAACATATCAATAACTTTATGCTTGCTATAAACTTGAATAAAGTAGTGAATGAAGATGTTGTAGTTCGATTATTTCCCTATACTTTGCAAAGAACAGCAGGATCCTGGTACTTTTCTTTACCTTCAGATTCAATCATGAGTTGGGATATGTTTGAAGAACAATTTTTAACTAAATATGGAGATGATAGATCACTTGCTACCCTAATTAGCGATCTCTCCAATTTAAAGAGTCAACCCAAGGAACCCATTAAAGATTTTAATTCTCGATTCAATAAACTCTTGAATAAGATTCCTCAAACATCTAAACTTAGTGAACAAGTTAGAAGTGAATGGTATATTAATGCTTTACCCTCAAACATAGCAATTTTCGTAGATAGAGCTGCAAAACCGACTTTAGCTGAGAATATGAAAGAAGCTATTGCAGTTGAAAAAAGAATGATTTCTCTTGATAAGAAAAATGTGATTGATGAAAGAAAATCAAAGAAAGTCACTTTTAAAGATGATTCCAAGAAAAAGACACCAAGAGATCCATATGACATGGAAGGTTTACAAAAATTTCTTAAAACCATGTCTAATGAGATGGTTGAAATCAAAAAGTAGGTAGCAGAGACTTCTATAAAGAGACCATTTAGAAATTTCAAGAGAAATCAAACTGAATCAAAACCTCCCAATGCAATTTCCAATGCAGAATCAGAAGATGAAGAAGAAGAAAAGAATCCTCTAATATCAGACGAAGAAGATGAAAGAGAAGAATTAGTTGAACTAAATGGAATGTGGGATTCATTCTCCCTAATTCAGATAGTGACATGGAACAAGAAGCTATTCCTGTAAGTACAAGGATAAAATCTACATTGGAACCTGTTCAAACTGTTCCGAAGAAGAAAAATACAACTCAAAGTACCAAAGACAAAACTCCTGCAAAAAAGACTTCTTCATCACCCACTCAGAATCAGCCATCATCTCCCAATCCTCCCACATCATCATCCAAAACTCTGGTAGTATCAGATACAATGGATTATAATATCGTTGAGGACATGAAAAAGACTAGAGCAAACATATCATTACATGAACTCAGTAAACTTAAACATCAACAAAAGCTGCTATTAAAAGAGTTAAACGCTACACCCATTGCTCCTCTACCAAGTGGTGTAGTAGCTAAAGCAACTAAAGGGACTGGTAAGCCACCAGACAAAGTAGATGCAGCTGATACTGTTCTTATTGGAGAAAGATCAAATTCTCAGACACCTACGTTTTTTTTGACTTATGAAATCTACAATAAGAATTTGCACAATTGTTTAATTGATTCATGAGCTTCTTCTAATATAATGCCTTCTTCAGTTTGTGCTAAATTGAATATTGAACCACAGAAGTCTGCTGTTCATATTGTACAATTGGATCACTCTAAAGTTCAAGTTGTTGGAGAAATAAATTCAGTTACTATCAGACTAGCTTCCGATCCTAGGATTGTCCAAAGAATTGATATTTTAATTGCTGATATTCCGGAATTCTATGGGTTAGTCTTAAGCAGGGACTGGTATGCGAAACTTAATGGTTACATCGCTACTGATTATTCACATATGTGGCTTCCCTACAAGGGAAAACCCAATCAAATCAAAGTCGAATGAGAAAAACATATGACGCACACTGTAACTGAATTTGAACAACCTAATGAACCTGTAGCTTTCAACAATATATTCTTGGAGGTTACTCTACCGAGTCTTTTCTTGGAAATTTTACAGAACCACAATCACCATTTTCTGTAAATACTTTTGTTTCTCAAATTGAAAATTTTTCGCAATCTGATGCTTCTAGAATTGTAAATATTTTTGATTCTTTTGTAGATAAAAATGTTGATAAAACTTTATTTTGGTCATTATATTTTGATGGATCAAAATCTAGTGATGGAGTAGGAGCAGGATGCATCCTAATTGATCCAGAAGGAGAGAAAACCATGTTATCATGTAGATTAAAATTTGAGTGCACTAATAATACTGCTGAGTATGAAGCCTTGATTCAAGGGCTTTATAAAGCCATAAGGTTAAATGTAAAATACCTGAAAGTATATGGATATTTCGAAATTGTCATAAGACAAGTAAGGAATACCATCCATTGTCTTTTAGGACATCTCAAATATTATCAAACTCTAGTACAAGATCTTACCACTCAATTTCTAGCATTTAATATCTCTTCTATTCCCAGAAATCAAAACACATCAACTGACTTGTTAGCTAATGTTGCGTCCAAACTCCTTCCTATTGAAGATTGCAGTCCTGATTTATTTTCAGTAGAGTTAATTTTTCGCCCATCTGTCCCAGAAAATATTACTAATTGGAGAGTATTTTACCATGATCAAGATATTTTGAATTTCTTAACTTCTGAGAAATCATATGATGAAAAAATTATTGATGAAGATGATCATGATCTGCAAATTACTTCAAGAAATAATGAAAATCCGATTCCCAAATCTGTTGTTAAACTTGAGGATCTTTATGATATTAAAGACAGATTCAAGAAAGCTACTAATGCTAAAATTCAAAGTTCAACTTTGAAGTTTGAATTAGTCAATCTTGGCTCTAATTCTAAACCTCAGAATGTTAATCTAGGTCTCAATTTAACTCTAGAAGAATGATCTGCTTTCATTAAACTTCTGAGTAAATATAAAAATGTCTTCGCTTGGAGTTATGAGGATTTAAAGACTTATGATACTTCTGTAATTCAACACACAATTCCAATGCTATATGATGTTAAGCCTGTGCAACAGAAGTTAAGAAATATTCATCCAAATCTTGAAGATCAAATCAAAACAGAACTCAACAAACTCCTGAAAGCCAAAATCATTTTTCCTGTAAGTCATTCCAATTGGGTTTCCAATATGGCACCCGTCAGGAAGAAAAATGGATATATTAGAATTTGTATTGATTTCAGGAATTTAAACAAGGCATGTCAAAAAGACAACTTCCCATTGCCAACTATGGAGCAAATTCTCCAAAAGGTAGCTGGTTCTGAACTAATGTCCTTCCTTGATGGATTTTCAGGGTATAATCAAATTTTAGTACATCCAGATGATAGGCTGAAAACCACTTTCAGAACCAAATGGGGAACTTATGTTTATCAAAAAATGCCTTTTGGTTTAGTGAATGCAGGAGATACTTTCCAGAGAGCCATGGAAATAGCATTTAAGGGTCTTATTAATAGATCAATTGTTATTTATCTTGATGACATAACAGTCTATTCAAAAAGGAGATCCAATCATTTACATGATCTGAAACAAATATTTGAAAGATGTAGAAGATTTGGTATTTCCTAAAACCCAAAGAAATCTTTCTTTGCTCTTGATCAAAGAAAACTCTTAGGGTTTATTGTGTCAAAATATGGTATATACATCGATCCTGAAAGAGTTAAAGAAATTTCTGATATTTCTTTACCTCACAATAAAAAGTCCATGCAATCATTTCTAGGTTAGATTAATTTTGTAAAAAGTTTCATTCCAGATTTTTCTCAATTTTTTTTACCTATGCAGAATATGATTAGGAAAAATTCAGTGTTCAAATGGGGATATAAAGAAAAAGAAGCCTTTGAAGCAATCAAGAAGGCAATTATTGATGCACCTGCATTAAACACTCCCAATTTTTCCAATGATTTTATTCTGTATACTTTGGCAACCGAAGCATCCTATGCTGCTGTTTTAACACAAATCAATGATCAACAAATCGAAGCATTGATTTCTTTCTTCAGCTCAAATATGCAAGGAGTTGAGCTGAATTATTCTGATGTTGAAAAACAATTTTTCGCTATATTTAAGTCAATCAAGAATTTTAGGCCTTTTCTCTTAAAAACACACACAAAAGTGATTGTTCCTTTTTCAGCAGTAAGACAATTACTAATTCAAAGAGAAGTAGGAGAAAAAATGGCTAATTAGGTGACATCTTTGCAAGAATATGATATTGACATTAAACCAGCAAAGATTGTTAGAGGACAAGGTTTTTGCAGATTATTAGCAGGAGCTCATAATATACCAGAAAATCAAGATCCAGAGAATGCTCTTCAAGTAAGTCAGATAAGTATTACAGATTCTGAATCTCAGTATGCTGATATGATATTTTACTTGAAAAATGGGTATGATTCTTCTAATCTCAGCTATAAGAATAAACGTGCTTTAAGATTGAAGGCTACTAAATATGAAATCATTAATGATGTGTTATTCAGAAAGAATTATGATTCATTCTTACTAAGATGTCTTGAAAAGACTGAAGCAAAGAAGGTTTTGCAGGAATTACACGATGGACCAGCAGGAGGTCATTTTGGAGGTGATACCACAACCCAAAAAATTATTCATGCTAGGTATTATTGGCCTACCCTTTTTAAAGATACACATGATTATGTGAGAAAATGCAAAATTTGCCAAACTGCTAGTGGAAGACAGAGGAAGCCAGCTTTTCCTTTGCAACCAGTAAACATTGAACAACCATTCGAGCAATGGGGGCTTGATATTATTGGTGAGATAGTTCCTCATTCTTCCAAACAACACAAGTACATTCTCACAGCAACAGATTACTTCAAAAAGTGGGTAGAAGCAATTCCTCTAAAGGTAGCCAACTCTGACGCAATTATTGATTTCATCGATCAATTCATCATTACGAGGTTTGGTGTACCTAATGCTCTGATATTTGACAATGAATCTTATTTTTCTGGTAATAGTATAGTGGAATTTGCAATTAAGAGAGGTTTTAAATTGAAATATGCAGTAAACTATTATCCACAAGGTAATGGTTTAGCAGAATCCACCAACAAAAATCTCATAAAGATTATTAAAAGGACTATTGATCAAAATCAAAATAATTGGTACAAGTCTTTAATCTTTGCATTATGGGTTGATCGTATTACTTTTAAATCTTCTATTGGAACTTCACCTTTCAATTTAGTTTATGGTAAAGAAGCTGTAATACCATCAAATCTAGCACTTCCATCATTAGCCCTGGTGCAATTAATTGAAGAAAATCCTTCCTCATCCATTCAATTGAGATTTTATCAAATCCTAAAATTAGAAGACAATAGAGAGAAAGCAAGAAGTATTCATGAAAAACATCAACAACTTGTTAAATCTTATTTTGATTCAAATTCCACTGGCTCAAAATTTTTATCAATTGGTGATCTTGTTCTAAAATGGGATAAAGCACGTGAAGAAAAAGGTAAGCATATAAAATTTCAGAAGATGTGGCTTGGACCATTTCAGATTGCTGAAAAGATAGGCTCATATACATTCATACTTCAAGATTTAACAGGAAAGAGAGAATCTCTTCCTGTAAATGGGTTTGTCTTAAAGAAATTCTTTTCATAAGGAGGTAACCCCTTCTTACTTGTACATATTCCTTTCTGCAAATTTTTATTTATTTTTAAATAAATGTTGTTAAAAGTCTTTGATTGACTTTTTACTATTAGAAAGTTGTCTTGGAAAGAATGTTATAAACACTTATTTTAAGTAAATAAGAATTTTTAGGGAATTGATTACAATTTTAGATAGTTTGTTAAACTTTGAAAATTTGTTCAAAACATTTGCATGATCTTTTGAAACTTTGAAGAAAATGTAAATCATTATAATTTTATTAAGCAGAGAAAGGTTATATTTAAAAAGTAAAAACTTTTTCAAGCTTTGGCAAACAAAAAAAATCTCAGAATCGTCATCCATTTATTCTTAAGGATACAACAATTTCACCCCATCCATTTCGATTGTGATTTTTTAGAATGTAATTCTAAAGAAATTATATGACCAAATTTAGGAGATAAGAGGTCTCATCACGAGCCTGCTTACCATGATCATAGGAAGTAATGAAACTGACATTACCAATACTGCATACCCAAACAGGGTAATGGCTTATAAATTAAGACAAGGGGTCTCATCACGAGCTAGCTTGTTCAGTTTAATTACAGCTGGTGAATGTCATTGTTACTAACTGGCTACCAAACCATAACAATGGCTCTTAAATTAAGAAAAAATAAATAAAAAGACAAAAAAATATGAGAAAATATGTCTTATGAATTTAATTTTAAAGAGTCATAATCTTAATTGGATGGGACAAAGAATGTTTGATGGTTAAAAGGTAACCCTGTCGAGACTATGAACATTTGCTGGCAGCAGAGGCAATACCTATGATAATGGAGTATATTACATAAGCTAAACTTGAGAAAATCCACTTACTTTATTATTATCAACCAATCAAAGCTTGAGATAACCCAAAAATGTTTTTATCCTTGAAGAATTAGAAAGAAATTGTAAGTGATTTTTCTCCTTTTTTCACAGTTAAATTTTATTTGAATTATCTTAAGAAAAGTTTTCATTATCTTTAGAAATTTTTACTTACTATAAATATAGTATTCATTTCATTTTTCAGAGATAACTGTTTCTTCCAGTGAATCTCAAATTGTTGTACTGTACAACAACCCTCCCCATTTTTTAAATTTTAGAATAAATACCATTTAAAAATAGGTCCCCTTTTTATATATTTTTTTCCCTAAATAGAAATAAAAGATCCATGGATAAAAGGATGCATATCACATATTTATTCACAAAGTGTACAAACTTTAAAAAACTTTCCGATCCGATGAGTTAGAAGACCTTTTAACATATTTGAACATATTAGAAAGACTTTATACTTAATAATATGTTAAGATGAACAGTAATCACAATCGGAAATTTGGAGAAGTTCTTTTAAAGAGTTGTTTTTGCTTTGAAAAGTTCCGATGTGATTGCACTCAATCGCAATCGCACTTTGGATTAGTGTTAAGTATTGCATTTTTCTATCTATGACCGATGCAACACGATTTATCGCAATCGCATTTCGGAAGAAAGTTAAACATTGCATTCCTTTCATTGTAAATTCTGATGTGATTGTGCTCAATCGGAATCACATTTTCGGAGATAGTATTAAACGGTCCATTCCATTTTAAAGTTTCGATTCGATCGGGATTTGGTAGAAAGCATTGTCACATTTCCTTTCAAACAAATTGTGATGTGATTGTCGCAATCGGAAAATCGGCATGAATTATGTTGTATTATCTTACGCACCATTGAAGACTTGTGATGCGATTGTTACTTCGGATTTATATTTATTCATCGCATCGCAAAGAATCAAAAGTGAATTTTAACATTTATTCCAAGGATGCGCCGATCTCCAATTGTACGTTACCATTAATTGAAAAAATTTCAAAAGATCATGGGTTATTTTGTTTTCAATTCGTGAATGTGACCCCTTGGAGGGCATTTATGTTATAAATACGGGGAGATTAGATGGTAATTAAATAAACATATCTTTGGATAACTGTTCTCATTATTATTTTTTATTTCGGCTGAAGACATTCATTTGAATTGCAAAACAAAAATTCGAATCCTTTCATTCGCAGAACCAGAGAGAATTTGCCCAACACTGAAATGACAAAGAGAAGCATAAAATCTAAAGCTGCTTTTGTTTCAAAAGCCCCTATATTAACCATGCCGCCCAAGGAGAAACCAGTGAGGCTCAAGCTAGCCACAGACACCTGCTGTCAAGGACTGTGGAAGATGACATGGGAGGATGTATATAATCTGATTGAAAAAGAGAAACCTAGGGTTGTTGTGCCCAAGGCAACTGTTCCCGATGAAGTTGATTCAGACTCAGACTCTGAATCTCATCTCAGTGCATTGGCAAATTCATTTTTACACCGAATTGCTGGACGGGCAAACATTTTTCCCTACCATGATGTTATTAGATGGGTCATTGACAATGTGACCATTCAAAACATGACTTTTGTTTCTGCTTCTGGATCAATGTTCGGGTCATTCAGGGAAGAAGATATTAAAGCAATGTACCACCTCCCCAACCCGCAAAAGATTTACAACAAATACTTCCTTAAGGAATATGCTGCAGAACATCCAAAACAGGTAGAGCTAATCAAAGAATGGAGGAATAAACTTGAGAAGCATAAGTAGGAGGCATCAGGTATGTACTCTGTGGAGTCTCTCTCGCCTCCATATTGTTATGCCGCAGCGATGATGTGTAGGTTTTTCGGAAACGATAACTCTGTTAGGTTTTCTATTCGAATGGTTTCGTTAATTCATTCTGCCGTTAGTTCTGAAATTATGGATTGGGCTGTCATTTTGTCTGATAAGATAGCCAATAGAATTCTTGAGTACAAAAGAGACAAGAATTTAGGGAATTCCACCCTTTTCCATTTTTGTGCTTATATCTTAGACGTCCTCTGTTTTAATTCTGAATTCCCTATGTTAGGTTGGAAGTGGACTCCAAAAGAACCTGTCCCTATTCATATATACCACAAATTCTTATGGAAGGGACATTTCAAACATCATATTTATAGAGTCTGCCATGGTTTTCTCATTCTAATTTACCAAATCATTTTTGGCCATTTTCCTCCTAGACTTTCCAATAAAGCAAAGATTGATTTGTCCTCTATCGGAGATTGGTTCGGGGAAGAAAAATTCAATTATATTAGAATTTTTGGGAGTATTGTTGAGCCACATATCCTTCCTCTATATGTTATAGACAAGTTGTTAGCTCAGGAGATTTCTTATCAACTGACAGTAGAAGGAATGTCTAAAATTTTGAAAATCTATAAGAAGCTTATGTGGCCTACCTTCCCTTTTAAGTGTGGTGACTATACTCTTAATAGTTTTTCTCATGCTGAGAAAGAAGTTAGTAATATATCTGATCTTAAACTTTCAACAATTCCCAGAAGGAAATATGACCCAAGGCAAGTGGTGTATGATTTTACTACCTCTGTTTCAATTATTCGGTTCGAACATGAACCAAACATTTTTGATGATTTATTTGTTTCCATGGATGACATATCCCAAGTTTTTGATTTAGCCAAGTCCAAGTTGCAGGCTGAGGACATGAATTTTTTTTTGTTGTTTAGAAGTTAGAGGTTACTTAAAGTGCCTCTTGATCAGTTGAGAGCTCCCACACAGGAGAAAGCATCACAACAGAAAGAAACAATAAGTAATTCTGGTAAAGAAGTAATAGGAGCTGATCTTGTTCTGGGGAAAAAGGATGAAAACAACAAAGATGATACTGCCAAGACAGAAACAACTGCTCAAAAAGATACACAGAAGTCTTTAGTACAAACAGAAAAAGAGAGCACGGGTATTGATGCCTATGTACATGTTGAAAAAGGAAGCACAGAAAGTAAAAACACTGAACAAACACCCAATAATGATATAAACAATAATGCAGGTTCTCAACTTGGAGGACAAGTAGATACTGAACTGGTTTTTTCTCCTCATTTGTTGAGCCAATATCAAAAATTTGCCCAACAGATAGGACATCAAAACATTCATCAAGTTGATAATCCCAAAGATCAGGATGTAGAAATCATTCCTGAAAACCCCACAGGAGAAATTATGCTAAAGATAGAAGAAATCCCTCCTTTAGATATATTCTACAGTCCCAAACATAGGGCTGCAATTTGCACATATCCCTTAATCAGGAGATTGCAAAGTTACAAACCCTTCTGCAAAATGAGCAGACTCTCAAGATTGAACAAGAAAAAATATTTCAATCTAAGTTAGACAAATTCAAGAATTATCCCACTCTAGATCAATTTAAAAATGAAGCTTTGGAGACAAACAAATTACTGTCCCAACAATTAAATGAATTTGTCTAAAGATTGCAGAAGCAGAGTCTCTCTGTGAGCTATCATCTTCCCTGATAGATGAGGGAATTACTCTTAGGTTTGAATTTGATGAAGCTAAAGAAAATATCTCCAATTTTCTTTTATGGCAATATTCAGAGTCAGGAAAAGAGCGTATCTTCCCAAAATTATGGAGAGGCATAAAGAAATTGTCTTTTCAGAATGGGAACATCGCTTGATCAGAGCAGAGAGGGCCATGTCTAGAGCTAAGGGGATAATGAACATTGTGACACAAATGGTAAATGATAATTTATATGCAATCAATTTAATTACAGATTGTAGTCCCGGCCAGTTACCCAAAGTAAAAGAGACTGATCTTAGATGGAAACAAGAGATCAGTAATAAAACTCAGTAAATTGGCCAGTTACAAGGAATATCGTGGGATTCAATGTGGTCTTATCTCATCAAACCATATAGTCAACAAACTACAATTAAATTTCTCTCAAATGCCCTTGATTGCATCCTTCCCGAGTTCTCAGATGCCACGTATATAGGGCGGTTGCATTCCAAGCTTAGTCATCCTGAAGAAGTAAATGAGATGCTCAAAATTTGCCACCTTCACCCATCCACCTCAACTGATGATCAATGAACCAGTTTACTACAAAATCTCATTTCTGTTCTAGATTTTTTGATATTAGATAGATTATAGGAATAGTTTTAGTTATTTTGTTTTGTTAAGTACATATTTAAAACCCTTTCATGCATTTAGAAAATGGTTCTTAATTTGTAATATTTTTGACTTGGGGATTACATTTCTGTACTCCATTTACTCCTATATTCTTTTATAAAGGATCACATCTAGTGATTTTGTGTGGAATTATCTTTAAGAATTGCATTTCTGTACCTTGTAGTTGATTTTTTATCAGAATTGCTATATTAGAGTATCAGATTGCATTTGAAAGTCTCAAGATGGATATGGTATTTCTATCTATTCACTGTTAGTTTCTTTTGTTATATGATATTCTCTTTTAAATTGCTATCATTTATATGTACTTCGTTTCACAATATTTCTTTATATATATATCATTTTTGAGTATATTGGAAATATTTATCTTTTATAGTATATGCAAACGATATACAATGCTGAATACAATATGTTAATATAACTCTGTTTAATTTCTTAAACAAAGTTATCTTTATTTGTTGCTGCACATTTCAATTAAGATGTAATACATTTTTATGGTTATTGTTCAATTGAAACAATTTAAAGTTGTATTCACATATGATGCCCGGGTTAGTTTTAGAATTTCTTTATCAGTATTTAAATTAGATTAGTTAATATTTTCATTTCAGTCATTTAGTCCCATTTTTCCTTCATCCAACCATTCCATTATCAACCCATTCAAATTATTAGGAAACTGGTCCTATAAATCCAGTCGGAGCCATTATCCTAAACGGAAAAGGAGTTGTCTTAAGGTCCCGACTGGGTGGTTATCCCCTGATGTTTGAAGCAGCGATTTTCGAGGCTTCAACATAATGTCAGAAGGAAGCTTAGTTAGCATAGTTGGCCAAACTGCATTTTGGAGTATGTGGTCATTGATTAACTGGCTAAAATTTGGAAGGCTTAAACATGGCATAAAAGGTAGCAAGGGAGTAGCTAGAATAGTTCTAGTAGTGGTTTCCCTAGTAGTAGCTCCAACATTAGGGCCAGGGCCACCACCATCTTGAGGACCTGCACCTGCATTGGCGTCTGACATGGTGACGGTATGAGTGTTGTACTGAAAATTGTCATCCTGACATTTTGCTATGTGTATGAGCTCATTAATTATTACTCATACTTCCTCCTTTGCAAGTCTAACATATCAGTTATTCATGTCAAGCCTTGAAAATAAGATAAAAGTTATTAAAAATCTCCTTAACTCTGGTATCGCACTTTCTCTGTATCTTGCCTGCGGTCCCGCACCTAATGTTCATGACTGATGCATACCTGAACGCACTTTTTCTGTGTTATGGGTGCAGACCCTTGTAAATATTAAAAAGGTGCAAGTAAACTCAAAAAATCTCACTTTCAGTAAATTCTAGAAGCCTCTAGAAAGAAACTTGCGGTGGCAGAACCACTCTTTTGAGGTTCATGTATCCCTTACCTTATGGAGCTAACCCCTTGATGTGAGGAGCTTATCCCTTTGAAGGAGGATTCTATCCCTTCATAGTTGGAAGTGAAACCTCCTCTTCGCCACTATAAAAAGAGGCATTGGGTAGCCTCAAGGGGTGTTCAAGATTTAGAATTGTTTGAGGTTAAGTGCTGTTGGGATTCAGACTCATTTAACTGAGATTTTTGTGAGGAGAGATCACATACCTCTATCTGTCTCGGTTGAAAGAGTGCAAGGCTTGTCAGAGTAGAGGAGATTCCTGCTTCGGACCCCGGGAAGGCCTGTTCAACATCAAGGCTAAGGTTGTAAGGTTTTCCTTCTTTCAAAGTTAATACAAATGAATTCATTTTTCTTAATAAGCTGTTAATTAACTGTTTATTTCATGGATTCCTTGATCACCATGATAAACATGATTTATGATGTTTCCTATATAGGTGCTATTTAATGTTTTCTTGTTTGTGACTGCAGGTTTACGAAGATAACTCCTTCAAGTGCACGAGGGACAACAACTTCGAACAAGCATTGGATCTACGGTAAGTCCTTAACACCTTTATATTATTCTTTTGTAAATCTCATATGTTTAGAGAAAGATAGGTTTATTTGGCTATTTGTTTCTAGATTACCTTTTGGTACTAGGGAGATCGATCTTGTCCGCAAGATTGATTTATCCGCCCAACAAATTGGCGACTCCGCTGGGGAAGATTCTTGTTGTTTTTGGTTCTCCTTTATTTTGATTTGAAAAAAAGTTTTTCCTGGTTTTTGATTGATGGATATTTGCCTGGGTAGCTTAGGTTTTCTCTGTTTTTGAAAATTTTGAAGTCTTTTGAGTTTTTCTCAAACTTTTCTAGGGACCGCACTTTGTTTTCTCGCACAGTGCGGGCAGTTTCGCAATTTCCTTTAGTAAACAGTGCGGAACCTCACCTGTTACTACTAGGAGCCTGCGGACCTTGTTAAAATTTTTGAAAAATTCTAGATTTCTTTTTCCATTTTACCTTTAATTTGATTTAGAGTTTTTAGCATCTTCCCAGATTGGCATTGTTTCTGTCAAAAGCCTTTTGTGAACGAGTTCCAGCAGTATTTATGTTTTTGATGATTTTCTAGAAGTTTTTCAAGTTGGATTGCTTTTTGTTTGGTCTATGTAGTGACTCAAAGCATTGGAAGTTTGAAATACCTCAGATTATATTGGTCTTTTTTCCTTCTTGCTGAGTCTGACCTGATTGTGAAATCCATCATTTATTGAGAAATAGATCTAATTGTTTCTTTGCAAATCTTCGAAAAAACTTTGTTATAGGTTTTGAATTTCATTTTTATAAAAGAAAACATATCCGGATGTTTTTTGATTTGTTTGCTATTCTGGACAAATAAATCCTTAGTTTAATGAACAACTAAGTAAAACATTCTTCAAAAAATATTGAAGCTTTTATTCAATTAGATTTTCAAAGTTTGTAGATCTCAAGATTAGTTTTTGTAGTTTTGAGTGGTTTTAAAATTTGTAGATTTCTTTTGAAGGAAAGTTGTTTTTGTAGTTTTAAGTTTTGAAAGTGAAAGGATTTTAGTGTGAGCATTGATTATTTTTCTCGTTTTGAGTTATTGTTGAAAAGACAAAAATATTTTCTTCTAGTTATTCTTTATGTTTAAAGAAAGAATTGTCTCTTAAAAGGAATTGCATTCTCGAAGTCTTTCTTTAGCTAGAATTTCATTGAAAGAAAAACGAATTGATTATCATTTTTAGGTCCATTTTTAGTGTTTTTGGAAGTCGAGTCTTCACACCATCAAAGTTTCATTTCCATACCTATTGACTTAAAGAACAACTCATAAAAGTAACGCTTAATTAAAATTCATCTAGTAATCTTTTTATTTCTAGAGCTCTTATCACCAATTTAGCTTAGGCTAGTATCTTGGAGTAGGGAGTAATTAACTCTCCAAGATAGTAAAAACAAACAAGTAGATAAATCTTAAAGGAGTTAATCACGAGATCATATCCGAACCTTTGAGACAATCAATTCTGTTTCATTGGGAAAGATAGAAGATTCTGCGTGCATTAAAAATGGTAAGCCTAAGATTAACCATTGTCGAGGAGCCTGGGGTCACTTGTCGGTAAACCTTGGATTGACCATGTCGAGGAGCCTTCAAGGGGATTGAGCTTTCTTACTCTGCCCTTGCGCGTGGGATCGGATCGTAGACTGTTCCCCCATTTGTATTTGTTACTATTGGTAACCTTAGTGTCCATAAGCTTAAGATTATTTCCTAAGGTGACGGTGAAGGAAATATCTCACTGTACCTGGAGCAGACGTTGAATAGACTCACTTGGAATCTCTGGGGGGTTATCTTCACTCGAGATGGTTTTGTGAAGAAACTTGTGCCAGTTTGTTTCATTAAGCAGGTTGTCGGGGTAACTGTTCCAACCGCCCTTTTTATATTAAAATTCTACTAAGTTGGATTTCATCACCAACTAGTGTTTTTAGTACGAGAAGTTACTGTTTGTGTGTGGTTTGAACTCTTAGATTTTTAGGTGTGTGATTCAGATGTTTGTTTCTTTAGAGACTTTAGGTGTTTTTATTGAGATTTTCTTTGTTTGCGTGTGATTGGTTAATATTTAATCGTGGCAGAATTACCGAGACAATCCCGGATACTTCAGGGGAATCCCCCTGAATATACACCAAGTTAGCTTGAAGGGCTGCGTGCTCTAGTGTCATCTAGTAGTGGTATAATTAGATCAACAAAAATTGGAATATCATCTATAGTCATTCATCCTGATCATCAAATACCCACGACAGAACACATTCAAGAACCGATTTCAGTTTCTGAAGTTACTGGTAGTATTTCTCCTTCCAGTGAACTAGCTGACGAACCTGAAATTTCTGAACCTGACATTAAACCTTCTGTTTTGGAAACATCCTCAGGATTTATTACACCAACTTCTAGCGATCCTGGTTCACCTAGGGTAAGAAATATTGTTATTGAAGATCTTCCATCTGGCCTCATTTCTATTGAAGAAATTGCTAGTCTAGACGAAGAGTTATCTCTTCCTGAATCCCCTTAGTCTTTAAATCTTAGGGAGCATGAATCTATTTTCTACAACCCTATTCGGACTGACACTTGGTATCTATCTTTGACAAAATTTTTGGAAAACCTGGGTCTTTCTTTTTCTCCACCTCGAATTCCATTTCATCCTATGCCCAGAGGTTACTATCCTTCATCCATTATGGCAGGAGAGTCATCTATGTTTTCCTAGACACCGGAAGCATTTTTACATGGTGGTCCTTCTGTTCCTTCGGGATATCAGGCTCTGTCTAGTACTTTCTCTGGAGCAGCTCATCGACCAATTGAACAAGTATTATCATCTAGTCTTAATGGAATTAAAACTGAAACGTCGAACGCAGAGAAAATCTTTATGATGTCTGGTAATATTCTGAATCCTCAACCTCAAGGCAGTCAATTGCCGCCTGTAGGACAATTTCAGGGAAGTCAGTTACCGCCTGGGGGGCAACCTCAAGGTAGTCAATTACCGCCTGGGGGGCAACCTTCAGGCAGTTAATTATCGCCTGGGGGGAAACCTTCAGGCAGTTAGTTACCGCTTGGGGGGCAACCTCAAGGTAAATTTTTCCCAGGACAAACTGTGGCATCATGTTATTTTGGAGAACAACCTCAAGGACAGTACATACCTCAAGTTTATCAACCTTCAGGATAGTACATACCCCAAGGTCAACCCCAAACTCAATATGTTCCTCAAAGTCCTTATCAACCCCATCTTCAGTACGCGCCGTAGTGTTATCAACCTCAAGGTCAGTACCCAATTCAAAGTTTCCAACCACCTTCTGGTCAATCATCTGTACAAGGAGCCGAAAATTTACCACTTACTTATCAACCCTACATTTAACCAGGCTATGGTCCTTACGTTCAACCTTCTACGGGACAATACCCCGGAACAAACATGGTGTGGGATCCGTCCCAATTTCAATAGCCTATGCAAACTAATGTGTAGTTTTCTTCTCAACCTGGACAGCCTATGGTTTCTGGTCCAACCGAGCAACCTATTCAATCTACTATTCAAACCCCTGCACTTGGTTTTGTTCAGCAGTATGGGCCTAGTACACCTCAGACTCCACCTCAAATTGCTACAACTATTACAACATCTGTTCAACCTATAACACCTGTTTCTGGAGTATCTGTAGCTCCGAGTTCTTCTATCCCTGCATCCATGCAAATCCCTTAAGTCTCTGTACCTAGTTAGGACCTTCAGTTCAGACTTTGGTCCAAATACCTGCGGGACAAGTTGGTACAAGTATGATTGTCACAAGTCAACCACAATTCATGTATCAACCGTACCAGGGACAGCCTCAATTCGGTCCCGTTTCACAAAACCCAACTTATCAGAATCAACCGTACCCTGGCTATACTTATCAAAAGCCTCAACAACCCCAGTTTGGTCCAGTTAATCCTGGTTTCCCAGGAGGTTACACAATTCCTAATGCAAATCTGATTCCCAGTTATCCTGGGTATCCTTCTCCTGGAACTGCTTTGGCTACTCAAGGTTTTCGCGACCCTAACCACCAGTTACCATTTATTGCAACTTTGGACTTCCCTGATTTGACACGCCTTACGAATGATCCAATTTTCTATTATCCGTACTAGCCGCCAATGCCGCATAAGTTGTCCAGTGATATACCGAAATTCGAGGGTAAGTCAGGAGAGGATCCATCAAATCACGTTATGACTTATCACCTCTGGTGTGCGTCTAATTCAATAATTGATGATTCAATTCGCTTACGTCTTTTCCAAAGAACTCTTATTGGTCTTGCCGCCAAATGGTACATTGAGTTACCACGAGGCTCTTTTAATAATTTCAGTTAGTTAGCAACTTCCTTCTTGACTCATTTTCAGTTGCCTGTCAGATACGACAATGGCACGGAACTATTGACTTCACTAAAGCAGTCCATGTCCACATATATTTCTGATCATATTCATGAATGGTGACGTAGAAGGCGTTTGGTGAAAGTTTACATTCCAGATCAAATTTTGACGGAATGGTTTGTTAAATCATTGTTACCCAAAATCACTGAAGATGTAGCTAAGGCCGGAGTTTTTACTGAGGAGCAAGTCATTGCTCAAGCTCAGTACCTTGACCTCGTCTATACGCAGTCAGGTACTTTACATGAAAAAATCCCTGATCTTCCAAAACAAGGTCAAATAACTGCAGCTCCTTCAGGGTCTCATGCCGCTGATGGTATGATTGGTACAGTTAATACTAAAAGCAAGAAGAAATCTTCAAAGTTTTTCTCCTATTATAACTTTACCTGATTCCCTGAAAGGAGAGTCTTCCCCTGAAATTTCTGCCGACATTCATGTCGTAGAGACATCTACGTCTAAATCTAAATCCAACAGTAAAAAGAGAGGGAAGAATAAAAGCAAAAAGAATTCAAAATAGAAAAATGATAAGAATGAATCCAATGACGAAAAACGCAAGCCTCGCTATCCTTGTTACATTTGTGATGAGGATCATTTTACTAAAGAACGCCCACATCGAGCAGAGGTTTCGAAATTCGTTAAAGGTTCACAAAAACTTGCTGTCTTGAAGGATCCTTTTCCCACTCAAGATAGTAAGATGATTGGTTCTACTTCGAATGCCTTAGAAGAACCCATTTTGATGATGTCTCACGTCAGGATTGCGACGCGATCGCAAGATTATGGTTGTAAGAATCTTGTTGATGGTAAAGAAGCATAATCTTCTAGTGCAAACACATCAACTACACCTCCTCCTGTTTCTGGTCCACTACAGATCGAGAAACCCAATCCAGACTTAGTAATCAGACTGCCTGCTAAAGGTGTTCTTCGTAAATCAACTTTCAATCCACATGCGAGAGCTACTCAGATTTACAACATTATTGAGGACTTAGCTATTTCACCTTCAACAATGTCGGCTTTGGAAGTGCTACAATCTTTCCCAGCACAGCGTAAATTACTTTTGTCTGCCATAGGAGCTGTCGATATTCAGGACTCGAACCTTATAATCTTCGATTTAGAGAATAGTACACCTCATCTACCTCACCAAATGACTTTACAAATTCCAGTATTAGTAAAAAACAGACCGATCTTCCGGACTGTGATTGATGAGGGAGCTTCAACATGTATTATGTCGATCCAGTGTTGGAAATCGCTTGGTTCTCCTACACTCAATCAGTCTCCGACAATTCTAAAGGCTTTTGATGGCCGAGGTTTCCACCCTTTTGGTATTTTGCAGGATTTTCCCACAGGGGTCGAAGGTAAAACCGTAAATCTAGATGTGGAAGTGGTTGATTCCCCTCTAGATTACAACCTTCTCCTGGGTCGTAGTTGGTCTTATGCGATGACTACTGTTGTTTCATCGGTCTTCCAGCTTATCAAGTTTCCACATCAAGGAAATATCGCTGCAATAGATCAGGTAACTTATTCTTCTTCCGATCCAACCTCTATAGAAACAATCCAGCACGTCGGTAAAACGACTATCCCTTACAAGGATGTTGGAGTAGGTTTGATTAAAGATTCTAGTTTACTAGGAACTTTTTCCTTTCCTCCTCCTAACGTATCGCCTTCTATCGCAACTATTCATATGATTTCATCAAATACTATTATGTTTGATGATCCTTGGATCGTACCTTCCGACTCCGAGTTAGATTCATTTGATGGCGCGATGCCTTTGAGTCCATTTGAAATTGCATATCAGGATGTACAGTCACTTTCCGACCCTTCTTCAACCAAAATTGATCCAATGAATGGGATCCATAAGGAATCACTTTCTATATCTAGTTCAATCGCAATGACATTTCCTAATCTTGTTCATACTGATGAGCAGATTCGTGAACTTTTGTCTGTTGACGATTTACCATGGGAAGATCTACATCACCGATCTTCATTTTTACCTGAGCTGGATTATTTTGAAGATGATTTCGATTCTATTTTTATTGCTGAATATGTCAAAGAAACGCAGAATCCATTGCGAAATCCTGATTCTGAGTTAAATTTGGAAAATATCTCTTGAACGATTCCAATTGACATTTCAGTAAAGCCAGGAATAATTGAAAACATTCATATAGGTGCTTTCTGTACAGAAGATGAAATTCAAACTTGTAAAGTCCTATTTCAAGAATTCCATGACGTGTTTTCCTGGTCATATGAAGAAATGCCAGGGATTGATCCATCAATTGTCGTACATGAAATCAAGACATACCCAGATGCCAAACCCGTCTGTCAATGTTTACGTCAAATACATCCAAGAAAAGCTGCTGCTATCAAAGCCGAAGTTGAGAAATTACTTCGTGTAGGTTTCATTTATCCAATTCCTTTAATCGATTGGATATCGAATATTGTTCCTGTTAACAAAAAAAAAGGAACAATAAGAGTATGTATCGATTATAGGGATATTAATCGAGCTTGTCCTAAAGACAATTATCCAACCCCCTATATCAGTCAAATTATTGATGATTGTGCCGGCAGTGAAATGTTTTCCTTTATGGATGGTTTTTCTGGTTACAATCAAATAAACATACTCCTTGCTGATCAGCCAAAAACAAATTTCATTTGTCCATGGGGGACAATTGCTTATTACAAACTACCTTTTGGATTAAAGAACGCTGGAGCAAATTTTTAAAGGGCTATGTCTTACGCATTTCATGACATTAAGCACATTGTGTAGTCTTATCTCGATGATTTACCTGCTCATTCATCACGTAGGGCCGACCATCTCACTCATTTACGAGCAATATTTATGAGATGTAGGCGTTATCGAATTCGGCTGAATCCACATAAATGTGTTTTTTGTGTAGAATCGGGTCACTTACTGGGATTTATTGTTTCAAAAGAAGGCATTCGCGTTGATCCGTCGAAGGTCGAAGCTATTTTTAATCTGCCTCCTCCTTTGACTTTGCACCAACTCCAAAGTTTGTAGGGGAAAGCAAACTTTTTACGTCGGTTCATTCCTAACTACGCCGAGCTAACAAAGGGTTTTACCAGGTTGTTAAAACAGAACGTTCCATTCTTTTGGGATGAGATCGCTAATCGATATTTTGATGCACTCAAACACGCGTTGACCCATGCACCGTTATTATATCCTCCCAATTACAACCGAGACTATTTTTTGTACCTCGCCACCTCTCATTCCACCATTGGGATGGTTTTAGTTCAGGAAGATGAATTCAACAATGAACATGTGATTTACTATCTTAGTTGAAATTTGCATCTGACTGAGATCAAATACATGCATGTGGAGAAATTGGCCTTGGCAGCTGTTCAAGTTGTCCAAAGATTTCGACACTACATCTTATTACGCAAAACCATAGTAATTTATGACTGTAACCCTATGATGTAAATCTTGACCAAAAAATTGATAGGGGGCAAGTATTCCAAATGGATAGTTATCCTGCAGGAATTTGACTTGGAATTTGAAAAATCCAAGGCAAAGAAATCTTTGGTTTTTGCCAAACTGATGTGTGATTTCCCCTCTACTGATATTGAAACTGTGGCGAAGCAGCCCATTGCGGACGAATCCTTCTTTCTAATAAGTACTCTTGATCCTTGGTATGGGGATATTATAGTTTATCTCCAAACCCAATCTTTTCGGCCTGAAATCTCACGATCTCAACGACGGAAAATACGTTTCCAATCCCAACAATACAATATTATTGGTGATACACTCTATCGTCGTGGAGCGGATTCTGTTTTCCGACGTTGTCTTATTCATGAAGAAGCTGAGAAGGTTTTAAATGACTGCCATTTTGGAGCATGTGGTGGTCATATGTCTGGGTATGCCACAACCCAAAAGATATTGCACACTGGTTATTTCTGGTCGTCGTTATTTAAATATTGTATCTATGCAGTCTGGAAATGCCACAATTGTCAGATTTTTGATCGTAAAATGCATGCGCCACCCGCTCCTCTTCACCCTATAATTGCTGTCAATCCTTTTTCAAAGTGGGTTATTGACTTTATTACATTTAACCCTCACTCGGCTGGGGGGCATGCGTATATTATCTTAGCGGTAGATTATTTTACTAAGTGGGTCGAGGCGATGCCTACATTTTCGGTAGACGGCAAGACTACTGCAACTTTCGTATTCAATCATATAATTGATAGATTCGGTGTTCCTCAAGCCATTATTACTGATCATGGAAGTCATTTTCGAAATATCATGATGACTGAACTGACAGATCAACTTGGCCTGCGCCACGATAGTTCTACTCCATATTATCCGCAGGCTAATGGTTCGGTTGAAGCTATCAATAAAGTTTTAGTCACTATGATTAAACGAATTATTGGTATTCATAAGTCGAATTGGAATTCCATGTTATTTTCAGCACTTTGGGCATATCGGACCTCAATAAAAACGTCAACTAGTTTCACTCTCAACTAGTTTACGGTTTGGAAGCTGTGTTGCCTATTGAATGCGAAATTCTGTCATTGAAATTAGCCATAGAATTACTCCCATCTAGGTCTGAAGAGGAGAAACGTTTTTTGTACTTGGCTCAGCTAGATGAGAATCAATGAAATGCTGCAATAGAAAACGAGGCTCATGTCAAATGAATAAAAGCCCAGTACGATAAAAGTGTTACCCCTCGTAATTTTTCAAAAGGAGACCTAGTCTTAGTGTACGATCAAGCCAACGATAAGCTAGGAGCTGGAAAATTTGTGCCCATCTGGCATGGTCCTTTCATTGTTAAGCGAAAGCTAGCAAAAGGGGCCTATGAGCTGATAGATTTCGACGGTGTCCCTTTAGATAAACCCATAAATGGGCTTTATCTAAAGAGATATTATGCTTAAACTTGATGTGGAGGTTTATTAGATTAGATTTCTTTCTTGCTGGTGTGTCTTAGATTAGAAAAGCGTGCCTAGTTTAGAGTGTGTTTTTGTCACTATTCCTGCTTATCTGAGTTTTACTCTTGATATTGCAGATGTTGACGTCTCTTCAAACCTACATTGGTTTTTCTGATGGTGCTTGTCGTAGTACACGAAACATTTCTTCCGTAGCTTCGGTTATCTATTCACCTTCTGACAAGTTAGTATCCATGCATGGGGTAAGCCTTAGTCAAACAAAAAATAACATTGCAGAGTATAGTGCAGTGATTGAGTTATTATCTGAATCCATATCGTTTGGAATTCGGAGTTTGATTATTAGGTTGGATTCTGAACTTGTTTTATTACAACTTAATAGAGTTTACGCCATTAGAAATCCAGTGTTATTACGGTTATTTTTAAGATTTCGTCTCTTGGAACGTGAATTTGATTACATTGAATATCAGCATATTCCAAGACATTTAAATACATTAGCAGATGCAGTTGCTTCTAGTATGATAAATCAACATTTGCAATAATAAAAATAGTAAATTAAGCAACATTCAATAACATGTACACAGATAGCTAGTAATAGTGATATATCATAGTATAGAAGTGTTTCAAAAAATATACATCGTCTTCGATCATAGGTTGGAAACACCTTATGATCGGCAAAAATGATAATACAAAAAGTCAAAAATATGAGTCTAAGACAAGATCATCCTATCACTGATGATGATCACGATAAGAGACCACTGCCCGGGCCACCCTACATAGGAACCTCCTAAAAGGTCCCGGGACACCAATCACATATCTCTGTAATCTGAGCGGAATATCATCTATGTTGGTCTTTGGAATGTCTAGAGTCAGGAGCTCTAGGTGATGCTCTAAATCAGATAGGATATCGGCTGATTGGCCCTCTGGGGCTGGTGCTGCGGCAACTGGATGCCTCCTCTCATAAGACTGGAGATGGGCTGGTCGCCGTGGGCCCACATCTGCATTTAAAAATTTTGATTATTAGTTTTGAGACGATTAAAATACAAACAAATTTAGAACTTAGAAATTGTTGAAAATGATTTTTACCTGATTCATCCCACTATTCCCCTGCTGGGAGAGCCATCTCTCGGTCGCCGCGGAAATCTATCCCGGTGTATGGAAAGTCCTCTATAACAAAAAGTTGGCGTTCTAGCCAACGAAAATATGAAGGAGGAAATTCCTCAGCAGCGTGACGGGCCATCAATGCAACCCAACGAACCATCCTAGGTTCTTGAGGTCGACCAGCATCAACAGGAATGTTTTGCAGAGCTAACATGGGGATCCTCTCTAGAGAAAAGGTGACTACAATGGATCCATATCCAAAGTTATTTAGCTTTCCGTTCTTTGCTCTGGTTAGTTGGCCTTTTACATTGGCCAACACAACTTCGCACAAGTTGAAAATGGTGCCTCGAAAACAGTCTACAGCAATGCGCATCTGGGAACCGGTAGCCACATGCAACACTCCTCTCCCACACAGTTTGGTGACAGTAAATGCAATAACTTTAAGCTCGGGACGGAGGATAGTTTTTATGTCAGTCCGTTTGTCCCGAGCGTCTGCCTGATCATCACAAAACTCTAGTCGAAGACTAGCGACAGACTGGCCACCTAGCCTAGTCCCAAACAGAGAAATTTGTTTGACCCTCTTGGACAAACCAGTCAAAAAGTAGATATCCTCCAGCTCAATTTCGAGCTGGTGGCACCAATAATGAAACACTGGTCCTGTACATTCCATCTGTTCACCAACCACGTCATGAGGTCTACCTGTGCCCTCATGCCCTGAATGGCCCAGAATTTATACAAAACGCATGCTCTTAATGCCTGCATTGTAGGCAAATGATTCATTGCGACAACATCTACATTTTCATGCTCACGTTCTCTCCAAATAATCATCTTGTATGTCCTACAATGCATAAAAATACATATTAGAACAAGATTTTTTGAAAATTTTTAGGCGGGAATTGAGAAAATATAATTTGAAATTTCATTGCGCAGGGTCTGCACCTGAAGTTCATACACAGTGCATAGATACGCACGGGCACTGTGGAACAGGTGCGGACCCATGACTTTTTCCCATGTAGAAAAAAGTCGGGGTCCGCAGGGCCCGCGTGTTGCACTTACGGACCCCTGCGGGCGATTTTTTCAACATATTTTTGCTTAAAAAAGGAAATCTAAAGCCTAAAAACAAAATATAAATGGATGAAATGCAAGATAAGGAGGTCATGGATTAACTGGAGCTGACGTTTGTTGATTTCGCTGGACGGATTTTCCAGAATCTTTGCAGGAACGTTTTTACCCAAAGCTCTTACTTTTCACTTTAAACACAAATGGTAAAAATGAAGTTAGAAAAGTCCTTTTTATAAGTTTTTTCGAATAAATAAATTTTTAATTTGTTTATTTTTCACTTTGAAAAGGTTATTTTTGAAAGCATTTTTATTTATCTTAAACAGGTATGTGTAATGTTTCGAGTTTTTGTGTAGAAATTGGATTTTTCAGGAAAATTGATCGTTTTCAACAAAGAGCATACTTTTATCACTTTTTCAGACTCTTTCAAAAATTTACGAAAAAGCAAAAACTTGGAGTCCTCTTTTAAGCTCTTTTCAGACTCTCGAAAATTGAAAAGATTGTTGAGCACTTGATTATTCGGACTCGTTAAAATAAATGAATGATCGTCCTTTCAGTATAAGTTTACCCCTTTTACGGACTGAAATGGACTTTTTATGAAAAAGGTATACGTTGACTAAATACGGTCAATAGAGTTCTCTCTCGCATTATTTTATCCTTTTTCGGGCCCGAGAGACTAAATTTACGAAAAATTACCCCCATGGAGTCTTCTTAAGTTTTTTCTTTTGACTCCCTAAAATTGAAAAAACACCGAGTTTCTCCTATACTGGACTTGTTAAAATTTAACAGTAAAGGACCTGTTCAATTTTAAACAGGAACGAACCACTCCTTCTTAGGGTTCGAATCTTAAACTAAGTTGGACTCATCCGAAGGATGAGCTTATAAACAAGCAAATGTTATCCTCCTCAAGCTTGTCAAAAATAAAGAGGTACTTGCCAGAAATGGTGGGGGAAAAGAGAGAAAACTGAATCTGTTTGTTGTATTTTGATTTTTCGAAAAGCGATTAACCACTCTTGAACACGACACTTTTGTTCACCTGGGTTGGGAAAATACTTTTCCTAACAGTTAATCAAACCATATTGAAAGTCTTCAGTCGGTTTCTGGGTATTAGCTTTGGGTCAATTGTCACCAAGCCATCTGCAGTGTCGTTATGTGTTCAAAAGGACAGTTCAAACAAACCATTCATCTACAAAATATCTGTCATCCATTTTTACCATCCCTAAGTCAGTCCTTGCCAATATGTTTCTTCAACACTTGATCTATGATTTCGTGTTGTGGGCTTGCCTACGACAGATCACTTCTTATCGACGACAGCTCATTATCTAGGAAGTTGATCTAGAAATCGTCAGTACCTTGAAATCTGCATGCCTCAATGGCAGGTTTCTTGCCTTCGACGACAGGTTGCATCAATGACCTTCGATCGAAAGATTCCGTGACATGTTCGACTTCATCTCATTCATTCACATTTCATGGATTGTACTGAGTAATTTCATAGCCATTGACATTACTGGTGGTTACTCTCACACTTGTTAACAGTTTACATCATTGACTGGTAATCAAGTGGTTTCTACCATGTTCGACTTCGACACATTCATTCACATGGATAGAATCGTACTGGTTCGAGAAGCGGAAATCAAGACCTTGGATCTAGTTTCGACCATCCAGGCTGCGAGGAATTTTGTTATCATTTATACAGTGGACTATTCATAAACAGATGGATGCATCCATACTATGTCTACACATGTCTATACTGTTGATGTATTCAAAATCATTCCTGTATCAAAACAGTTTAAATCAGTTTCTAGTTAGTTTTGTTCTGAGTATGGGAATGCCTACCTCAGCGATGATATGTACACATATATATTTTGCATTGAATGTTTTTATAGGTTTCGACTAGGGTGTCCACAAGATGATCCTTGAAATGATAAAGTACTGCACTTTTCATATATGACAGACTTCAGCTTCATCTATTCCAGACTTTGCACTTTAGGGGGCAATCTGTTGCATTGAAAATTGTCATCCTGACATTATGCTATGTGTATGAGCTCATTATCACTCATACTTCCTCCTTTGCAAGTCTAACATATTAGTTCTTCATGTCAAGCCTTGAAAATAAGAGAAAAGTTCTTAAAAATCTCCTTAACTCTGGTATCGCACTTTCTCTATATCTTGCCTGCGGTCCTGCACCTAATGTTCATGAATCCTGCGTACATGAACACACTTTTTCTGTGTTATGGGTGCGGACCCCTGTAAATATTAAAAAGGAACAATTAAACTCAAAAAAGCTCACTTTCAGTAAATTCTAGAAGCCTCTAGAAAGAATCCTTCGGTGATCGAACCGCTCTTTTGAGGTTCATGTATCCTTACCTTATGGAGCTAACCCCTTGATGTGAGGAGCTTATCCCTTTGAAGGAATATTCTATCCCTTCATAGTTGGAGCTGAAACCTCCTCTTTTCTACTATAAAAAGAGGCATTGGGTAGCCTCAAGGGGAGTTAAAGCTTTAGAATTGTTTGAGGTTAAGTGTTGTTGGGATTTAGACTCATTTAACTAAGATTTTTGTGAGGAGAGATCACATACCTCTATCTATCTCGGTTGAGAGAGTGCAAGGCTTGTCAGAGTAGAGGAGATTCTTGCTTCAGACCCCGGGAAGGCCTGTTCAACATCAAGGCTAAGGTTGTAAGGTTTTCCTTCTTTCAAAGTTAATACAAATGAATTCATTTTTCTCAATAAGCTGTTAATTAACTGTTTATTTCATGGATTCCTTGATCACCATGATAAGCATGATTTATGATGTTTACTATATAGGTGCTATTTAATGTTTGCTTGTTTGTGACTGTAGGTTTACGAAGATAACTCCTTCAAGTGCACAAGGGACAACAAATTCGAACAAGCATTGGATCTATGGTAAGTCCTTAACACCTTTATAGTATTCTTTTGTAAATCACATATTTTTAGAGAAAGATAGGTTTATTTGGATGTTTGTTGCTAGATTACCTTTTCGTACTAGGGAGATCGATCTTGTCCGCAAGATTGATTTATCCGCCCAACAATGAGGGTGAGGAGAATCGAGGTCAGAATCAGAGGAAGAACCCAATGAACCATAATCGGAGTCGGTATGGGGACTCGACAGAAGACTAAATCAAACCCTAGGGGTGGAGTAAGACATCCTAACGAAAACTGAGGGTGAAGGCCTTGAAGTATCTAAGATAAATGCCTTGGGGGCACAATGATGGCAAGTCACAAATGACACAAAAAAGTTGAAGAGCGATAAACAAAGGATCTGTGAGGAAAATTGATTAATTATGATGTTTATGTCTTGGCTTGGCAGTGTAAACCAAGCACTCTTCGATTTAGGTGTGAGTGTGTGCAATCCGTGTGTTAATTTTAATTAAGCCCAGACGATTGTGTAAAGAAAAAGGGAAAATGTTGAAGTACTATAAATAAAACTGAAATGACAGTAAAATAAATAGATAATCATGCATAAATTCAACTCAAAAGAGGGTTCCCAAACAACCAGACTAAGAGGTGGGCGAAATTGACTCAAAACAAACTAAAAATGGCCAAGATATCTAATGTCGAAGGGACAGGGATCAAATGACTCTGTACTACTGGAAATGATGCAGAAAACAACAAGAAACTAGAGGGGAAAACTGATGCAATAGATAAGGTTAAAGTTTAAAAACCTAGGGAAAACAAAGAGACCCTAAGGCAAAGACCAAACAAAACTTAGGAAAGGGTTTTGGATTTAGCAATAACCTATCAGAAAGGATCTATAAAAAGGATGGATCAGACCCTGAAACAATGGCTGAAAGCGCCGTGAATCTCAGACTACCTACTTAGCTTAACTCCTCCTAAAAATGTGGAAGTGTAGTGAAACCCTAGGGGGCTTGGTTCTACTTCAAGGAGACAAAATGAGCATATACAGGCCTAAGACAGGTTTAAATAGAGGCCAGAGAACCCAAAACAGTGCTCTCGGAAAACCTTGACAGTTGTAGAAAAAATTCAGAAAAAGATTCTAGATCGCAGTTTCTGACCTGTGGACAAGTGAAATCACAATTTATGGGCAGAAAAGTGTGATTTCAGAGGGAAATCACACTATTTTAGCTGAAAAGTGTGAGTTTCATTTCCTAGGTTCTTGAACGGCAGGTTACGGAAATTTTTTTATCTCTAGCATGGCCGATACCTGTTACATGCGGAAAACACCATAAAACATCCAAAAGTTATAATTTTGACTGAATTAGGGCAAAAAAATTAAAAAATAACATCAAGATACTTAAAATAGCTGAAGAAAAACCCTTATTGCCGAAGCTGATGGTCACGCAGGAATATGAATTACAACAGTGGAGTCGCCATTTGTTGAAGAAAATGTGTAATGAAAACCCAAGTGGAGTTGCCATTTGTTAGCGTAAAATTCTTAATGCAAGTGTACAAAAAGAGCCTACTTTAGCTGTGTGTGACAAACAACTCTAAAAACAAAAATGGCTACTTAAATCTTTAGATCTGCAAGAAATAGTTAGAACAAATGCTGCAAAAAACCATATCTATGCAGTAAAAACAGTTAAACAGTGAAAATAAATAGTAATTGCTCCATGCATGCAACATACAAGAAAATATTTAAAGAATGTTTTCATATATTATTACACCTGGTGAATGGAACAAATAGATGTTACCAGTCCCCCTAAGAGGGATGGGTTCTTGGTTGTCCTCAATGCTTCGGCTCCAGAAGTTTCTCTTTCTCAATGGTGCAAAAAACCAAAAATGTATGTTGAACCCAAGTGGGAGCTCAAGAAGCAAAAGAAAACAATAGCAACAATGAGAATGATCAAAATGTGACAATGAAAAAAATCAAAGTGAAGATGAATGGAAAAACCCTTCTATTTATAACAAAATATTGAGTTATCCTTGATAATGACGAATAATAAAATATTATTAACCAAGATCTAAATCTAACTGCTTGGAAAATTTTATTATATTTTGTTGGAGGGAAAAGGTATTTAAATTGGTTAAATACATATATTTAGAAATAATAAACAAATAAATCATTTATTTATCATTTCAAGAATGTGGTTAAAGAATAATAAACAAATAATGTTTTGTTTAATTATTCCTAGATGATTTAGTCAAATTTAACAAGGAATAATAACTAAATAATGGTTTAATTAATTATTCCTAGAGAAAAATAAAAAAAATAATGATTTATCTAATTATTTCTCATAAGTGGGTTAAATATGACCAAGAATATTATTTAAACAACGGTTTAATTAATTATTCCTAGAAGAAAATCAAATAAATAAAGATTTATTTAATTATTCCTCATGGGGTTAACTTAATAAAATATGGTTTATTAAATTATTTCTTATAGCGAAAGCAATTTTACTATGGTAAAATTGGTCTTAAATGGTGTACTTTTATCCATATAATTGTAAATGGTTAGATGACCGATTTTTGGTGATAACAGATGGAATGCAGTCGACTTGGTGAGGTTGGTGTCCAATAATGTCGAGAGGCTCAACCAAAATGTGTTCAGGAACCTGTTATCCTGATATGATACAATGGTATGTGAGATCCCAAAATGTACCCATACTCATTCAAAGAAGAGTTTGGATGTGTCCTTTGCTATGATACTCTTCTTACAGGACGCCAATATAACCATCTTAGAAAATTATTCCACGATAAAAAATACACAGTCATTACCATGTTTGGTAGAAGGGCGGCCCGAAAGATTGTCCCTGGAGATGGATTCCCAGGGCTGGCCGGGAGTAGGTAGAGGAGTGTAAAGGCCTTGCTTCTTGATGGTTGGCTTGGCGATGCACATGAAATGAAAGATCTAATATATTTTTCAATATCTTGTCGAAGTTTTGGCCAATAAAAACACTTCTGTAGTACGTCCATAGTTTTCTCCACATCAAATTGTACTGCGACCCGACTGTAGTGCACCTCCAAAATCATCTTGGCATGCTCGCTTGAAGGAACAAAAATGTGGCCCAGATAGCATATTAATGTGTCCTAGAGGTGAAATATGGAACTTGTTTTCCATCCACTAGCATCTGGTATGTGGTAGCGAACTCAGGATCATTTTTGTATAGTTGCGACCATCTAGAGGTCTCGTGGCCACAAGACTTGAGAACAATAGTTAGTGATACAACTAGGGGCCGATTGAGGCAATATGAAACATTATTGATGCTTCCTTACTTTTATTTAATGTTCAAGTGGAAGTGTTGCAATTATGTAGACTACTTCTGATGTTGATCGTTCTTCAACTTCCCTTGTGTCTATATAAACTGAAGAGGTCAATGATCTGTGTTGATGACCGTCTGCTTCCCCAGAATATAATGTTTCCATTGTCGAGATGAGCGCACAATAGAATACATATTTTTATAATAAGTGGGGTATTTATGAATTGTATCAGAGAGTGTCTCACTGCACGATAGGCCACCAGATGCCCTTACTGGGTGAGGATTGCACCAATGTCATAGTCAGCGGCGTCTATCTCAATTTCAAATGATTGTTGTAGGTCTAGAAATGTGAGTACATGTGAAAAGTAGAGGTGGTGCTTTAGCTCAACAAATTCATTTTGTTAGGACTCAGACCAAGAAAATTTTTCTTTCTTTATGCACTTGGTAACCCGATTAAAAGACAAAGTGATATGAGAGAATCCTAACACGATCCTCCGATAAAAATTGGCAAGTCCTAAAAATTTGCGAAGCTTTGTTAGAGTGGTCAGGGTTGGCCAATCCCGAATGACTTGGATCTTAGCTGAATCCATATGTATGTCTTTCTCATCAATGATGTAAACCAAATATTGGATCTAACTCATGCCAAAGGTGCATTTCTCCAAGTTGGCACATAGTTTGTGTTGTTGCATGGTTTGAAGGACCTGTTGAATGTGTTGCAAGTTGTTACACCATTTTTTGGTCATCTAACCTGTTACTATTAGATGGACCAAAGTACACCATGTAAGACAAATTTTACCTGAAGTAAAATTGCTTTCACTATGAAAAATAACTTAGTAATCCATAATTTATTAAGTTGTTTATGGTCTAAACATGAAACCCCATGAGGAAATATTGAATAAATCCATATTTGCTTGATTTTCCTCAAGGGATAATTAGTTAAACAATAGTTTAATTAATATTCCTGGTCATATTTATCCCCAAATAGGAAAATTGATTAGATAAATCATTATTTATCTTATTATTTTCTAGGAATAATTATTTAAAACATTATTTAAATAATATTCCTTGTTAAATTTGACTAAATTATTTATAAATAATTGAATAAATCACTATTTATTTAATTATTACTCAACCACATTCTTAAAATAATAAATAAATCATTTATTATTTATTATTTACAAATATATGGATTTGACCAAATTCAAATTCTTTTTCCCTCCAACAAAAATAATAAAATATTCCATAAAAGTTGGATCTAGATTTGGTTAATAATATTGTAATTATGCACCAATATCTAGACTAACTCAATATTTTGCTATAAATAGAAGGGTTTTTCCATTCATTCACTACATTTTTTTTGCCTAAAGATCACTCTGGATCTATACTTTTGGTCTGACTTTGATCTTCCATCATTGTCATATTTTTCTATCTTTTTGCTTGTGAACTCCCTTTGAGTTCCATTTTTGTCTAGGTTTTCTACACCATCAAGAGAGAGAGAGAGAGATCTTAGATCTGAAGCGCTGAGGACATACAAGAACCCATCTGTAATATCCCAAAATAGGGAAAATCAACAATACTGGGAATATCTTATAATATCCAAAAATTAGAGTTACAGCAATATATGCACACAATAATTGAATAGTAGGGATAAATAACTCATAAAATTCTTATGGAACACATAGCCATCATATTAGAATCATAGCAGCATAACTATGTCTTCATACAATGTCTCCAAGTGGGGAAAAGCAGTAATATTGGTCCCAAAAATGTTATTTTCAGAAGGTTAAGTTATAATTGGGGAAAATAACGGTTGGATCCCTTAGCATATGGATTAAGGCCCTCACATGAAAAATATTTTTAGAAACAAATCTCTTTTGATAAGTTAAACAGATCTCTGGGCCTCAGAATGACTTATAAACACCCAAACCCCATGACTTAGACTATGCAGAATTACTGAAGCACATGATAGCGTTATTATATGAGGGTTCCTACAACATTATGATAGGAAATCATATATCTAGATCTTTACTGAACAATATGCTAAGAAAACAGAGATCTGGCCTCCTTAATACATTATAAAAATAACCCGACAAGGGTTTCTTGAGAGCATGAGTACAAAAGAGCAGATCTGAATATTCAGCTCTGAAATAACGCAGTATGACTGCAAAATTATAGAAACATGGCTGAATAATAAAATAGAGGGATGATAATCCCTTCTTCTAGCTTTCCGGGAGAAGGGTTGGCCCTTTCCCTAAGAAACTAGCTCAAAAACAAGGGCTTAAACCTTACTGCTGCAGCTATATGAAAAATGACGCAGTTCTTGCAAGGGACTACGCTGTAGGAGATGAGGAATAAATTGGCCAAGTGCCAAGATGTGAAATGAGCTCGAAAATATTCCTAGCTGATCTCTCAAGATAAGGAAAGCTCCCTCTACTGAGAAACAGACCCGGAAGTGGTGTTATGGATCCTCCACTGCAACACCCTGCAACACAACACTCTTCTATGCAGGAATAACGTTGTGACTGAAGACTGATGCTTGGCCTCAAGCCTGGATGTGGAAGAATTTAGTACAATTCCCTCCCAAGATGCCTCTCAAGGGAAGAGGTGGGATTCCCGCTTGGGAACGCCTGGTGCTAAACATCACTGCAACCCTGCTAAACAACAAGAGGAAGCCAAGTCTAAAAAGACCAATATAAAAATAATAATATCAAAACATGAATAACAAAGGCTCCCATCCTCTCCATATATAGCAAGTGAATCTCTTCACATTGGGTTCCATTCATACTTGCCACTAAGCTCATGCAAGTTGTCTTCCACTCAAACTGCACTGTTTATCAAGGGGATTCAATGTATCTAGACAACACTGTTGACTTGGTCAAATTTGATTGAATCAACATGATCCAATCCCTGTTCACACCCAAAGGTGCTCAATCCAGCTGCTTATTCTTCCTCCTTCACATTAGGAGTGTTATTATTCCTTCTAAAGAGGTTAATGGGCCTCCCTACCCATTTATTCACCCACCTAGTGATAAAACCAACTATAATATTCCATTTAGATGAAGGCTAAATTTTAGGAATATTACAGTCCTCCCCTCCAAAATGTTGCTTGTCCTCAAGAAACTGCATAAGGAGAGTGAAATTCCTCCCCTCCTCTTGTGGCCTCCTCATCAATAGTTCCCACCACTGCTCAAAACAATCTGCAATAAATCTGTCCTCCAATGTTCCCTCCCAAGCATGCAAATCCACATGGCTTACATCATGAAAAGGTGGAAGGTGTAAGTGGAAACATTATTGCTGTCCAATGGCCTCCTTAAGGTAGGAGTGATGACAAACATGGGGAATCTCATTCCTAATGAGTGACTCCCTCACCCATGCTATCGTCCAAATGAAATGAGCCATTCTAGGTAGCTCATCAAAGAAATCATCAACCCCTGGTTTGTGCAATGTAGTGGGGCTACATGGAGAGTTTAGATTGTTCCATTCAAGTTGTTTCTCTCTCCATTTATGGTAAACATGGGGTTGTTGCTGATCTTGGGCTGAAATGACATGGCCTCCAAGAATGGCCCAAGTTACCCCACTAAACAATCCAGCCATGAAGTGCCTCCTCCAAGAACTCAAGTTCTTCAAATGGCTTCTCACATATGAAGAAAAGAGGTGTGATGTGGAAATCAAGGTTTTCCCATTGTTTCTCCTGAAACATACAACATGTAAAGTGGGGAGAATCATACTTCCAATGGGCATCTCCAACTCATCCTGCACTCTCCAAACAAAGCTACCCATGATCATAAGAATATCAACAATACATGGAAGCAAAAACCATTAAAAATAAGTTTCCATATGACAACTGGAGAGTGGATCATAGTTCATCACATGGAACCAGCATAGTGCATCCCTTGCCTGCATCAAAATAAAAAATAACAAATATTTTTTCAGCCACTTGTTTGCTGCCATATTCATCCCATAAGATGGAATCATGCATATACAATGTGGTGTCAATGGTGCACACCAAGAATCATGTGGCTTCCCCCACAAACCACCAATAAAGTAGCTAACCTTAATGCTGCAAGTGGCTCCAAGTACATCATCAGATAATGTATAAGAAGGAAAGGTCCTTGTAAATACAACATGCTGCTCATATAGATTAAAGAAGTGAAAATCATGATGAAAAATTGTGCCTTCTCTACCATGTACCTTGGTTCTTGAGATGAAATGGCCCAACTGAAAATGCTCCCTTACCTCCAATGAGTAGGGAAGTGGCTGTACATACTCTCTATCACCATATAGGCTATGCATCTCTCCATATGCTGAAATATATCATGCTGGATGCCCTCCCAAGTGAATTCCTCCATCAAAGAATGATATGCATCAAAGTGCATGGAAAAGAAGTCCTCATGTGCTACATGTATCAGCGTCTTCTTGAGATTAGAAACTCTAGTCAAGAAGATCCTGCCATAAGAATAAATGACCACATCATCCACCATATATCTATCATCTCCATCCAGGTCATCAAGAATCATGCAAGCACCAAGATCCTCGAAGTATTCTACCAGAAGTTGAGACCTCCAGTATGGATCAATCCTCCTAAGGGACAACGCTAGTGATCTGGGATGTGAAGCTCTCCTCATGCTATTGTCTACTCCTTTGACATCCCTCATGCCAAAGTCATCCTCCCAATTGATGCCATGCCCATCATGCAACTGCTCATGCTCAAACAATAGTGATAAATTTTGGAAATTGGCCTCCGATCAGAAGCTACCATCCAAAAGGGATCTCCTGATATTGGCCAATGCAAGCATGAGTGGCCTCCATCTACTCCAATGTATGGAGGATTCCTTCCTCAAGGGAAGTACCCTCTGTTTCTCCAAATCCATGGAGCAACTCCTTTGCACCATGAAGGTGCCATCCTCCATCACTGTAGCAACTTCTGTCATCGCAATATATGTAGTGAGAGTGGGTGATGCTGAAAATGGGAGAATGTTTCTCTCCTCCTTGAGTCTATCCCAACCTCTCTGTGCTATACTAGTCTCCTCCAAATCCTTTACCTCTCTAGAATCTAAGAGGGGTGAACCATATGTCAAGATGTATCCCACCAAATCCAGATCTGGTGGCCTTCCAGGTGGGATGCCTCCATGCAATGAGACATTGATGTCAAGAGTAGACTACACATATGGATGGATAATCTTGCCCTTGCCCTCACAACGTAAATCAGTCTGCCTCTTCCTTGCATAAGCTCTCTGAAATAGATAGGGGTGTGTGCTCCTCATCAAATGATGCTGACCTTACTCCCTACCTCCTCCTTCCATCTACAATGTCCCACAATCATGTTGTTCAATGATTATGCCTTGACCTCCATATGTGAGATCTTGGGGAACTTCTTGCAATGATGCAAGAAATCCTCCTGTTGGAGCATGTGCTTCTCCTTCCTCTGCACGAGGTACTGGATATGCTCTAGTTGTGACAGCGCTGTTGCCCCCATCCTTCTCTTCTTCTTCAATATGAGTGGGGGTCATCTGCTCAATAAGAGGATCCTCTTTTGAAAAAGGAACCTTCATGCCCTCTTGTCTAAATATATGAAACAGAGATCTTGCCTCTAGCAAGGTGTTATGCAAGATGTGAGCTTCTCCAACAATTTTCTGAAATGGATTTGAGTTTATAGGTTCCTCTAATGCATGCACAAGTTTTGGTTTGTTTGGTTCTATCAAGAGTGTTCTAGAACATTTTCCATCAAACCTCTCCACTAATCTCTTAGTGAACTTTGCATAAGAAGAAGTATTAACATTTCTCAATGAAAATGACTCAAACATCCACCAAGCATAGGCCTTACCTCCAAAATGCAGCGCTGCAAATCTGATGGCTTCATCTTCAAAAATTTGGTGGTGCTGCAAATAGTTGTGTAACTCCTCCACCTAAGCTTTGGATGAACAAGTTGGAGATCCATCAAAGGTAGATAGAGAAAATCTATCCATGTCATGCTGCTTGCTCCTCTCCACCTTGATCTTGCAAAACTCTTGGAAAGTGATATGATCTCTAAACCTTTCAGTTTGAGATTCATACTCTTGCAGAAAATTACTAAGAGTTTCCCTCCTTGGCATTCCCTATTTTTCCATCTCTCTCATAGTAGATCTAGGCATTTGACTGCGCTATGTATCATAGGGTATGGCTGCATGCTCACACTCCTCATCTAAAAATCTAGAGTTGGCTCTAGATACAAACTCCTTTGGAGATTTCAACTCCCTTCTCATCCTCTTCAAATCTCCTTGGATGCTCTATATAGATTTTGGAAGAAGTTTTGAGAGCCTCCCCTCCTTCCTTCCTCCACATAATGGAGTCTTCTTGCTGTTCATCTCTTCTTTTCTTGATAGCATAATGGCGTGAATGCACATGCTGAGCCAAGATTATGCTTTGATACCACTGTAATATCCCAAAATAGGAAAAATCATCAATACTGGGAATATCTTATAATATACCAAAATTGGAGTTACAACAATACATGCACACAGTAATGGAGTAGCAGGGATAAATAACTCATAAAATGTGTATGGAACACATAACCATCATATTAGAATCACAACAACAAAACTATGTCTTCATACAATGTCTCCAAGTGGGGAAAAGCAACAATATTGGTCCCAAAAACGTTATTTTCAGAATATTAAGTAATAACAGGGGAAAATAATGGTTGGATCCCTTAGAATATGGATTAAGGCCCTCACATGCAAAATAGTTTCAGAAAAAAATCTCTTTTGATAAGTTAAACAGATCTCCCGGCCTCAGAATGACTTATAAACACCCAAACCCCATGACTTAGACTATGCAGAATTACTAAAGCACATGATAGCGTTATTCTATGAGGGTTCCTACAAAATTATGATAGGAAATCATAGATCTGGAGCTTTACTGAAAAATATGCTAAGAAAATAGAGATCTGGCCTCCTTAATACATTATTAAAATAACCCAACAAGGGTTTCTTGAGAGCATGAGTAAAAAAGAGAAGATATGAATATTCAGCTCTGAAATAATGCAGTCTGACTAAAACATTACAAACACATGGCTGAATAATACAATAGAGGGATGAGAATCCCTTCTTCTAGCTTTCTGGGAGAAGGGTTGGCCCTTTCCCTAGGACACTAGCTCAAAAACAAGGGCTTAAACCGTGCTGCTGTAGCTATATGAAAAATGACACAGTTCCTGCAAGGGATTGCGCGTAGGAGATGAGGAATACTTTGGCGAAGTGCCAAGATGTGAAATGAGCTTAGAAATCTTCCTAGCTGATCTCTCAAGATAAGGAAAGCTCCCTTTACTGAGAAACAGACCCAGAAGTGGTGTTATGGATCCTCCACTGCAACACCCTGCAACACAACACTCTTCTCTGTAGGAATAATGCTGTGACTGAAGACTGATGCTTGGCCTCAAGCTTGGATGTAGAATAATTCAGTACAATGCCCTCCCAAGAGGCCTCTCAAGGGAAGAGGTGGGATTCCTGCTCGGGAACACCTGGTGCTAAACAACACTGCAACCCTGCTAAATAGCAAGAGGAAGCCAAGTCTAAATAGACCAATATCAAAATAATAATATCAAAACATGCATAACAAAGGCTCCCATCCTCTCCATATATAGCAAGTGAACCTCTTCACATTGGGTTCCATTCATACTTGCCACCAAGCTCATGCAAGTTGTCTTCCACTTAAACTGCACTGTTTATCAAGGGGATTCAATGTATCTAGACAATGCTGTTGACTTGGTCAAAGTTGAATGAATCAACATGATCCAATCCCTGTTCACACCCGAAGGTGCTCAATCCAACTGCTTATTCTTCCTCCTTTCACATTAGGAGTGTTATTATTCCTTCTAAAGAGGTTAATGGGCCTCCCTACCCATTTATTCACCTACCTAGTGATAAAACCAACTATAATATTCCATTTAGATGAAGGCCTATTTTTAGGAATATTACACCATCCCATTGAGGGGTACTGGTAACATCTTTATATGTTCCCTTCCCAGGTGTCATAAATACAAAATTATTTAAAAATATTCTTGTCTTTTCTATTGGATGAATGGAGCAGCTCTTGCTTTTATTTGCTGTTTAATGTCTTTTATTACATAGATATGGATTTTGTAGCATTTGTCTAGGTCAACTAACTGCAGTTATAAAGAAATTGACAACCATATTTGATGTTAGGGCTGTTTTTTATGCACAACTAAAGTGGGCTCTTTTCGTACGCTTACGATTAGAATTCACACTAACAACTGGCGAATCCACAAGGGTTTATAATTACGACCGCTGTCGTTTTTCAAATCCCTGCATGACCAGCTGTTTCAACCCCTAGGGCTTTTCTTCAACTTCTTGTTTTTATTTTCTTGATGTTTTTTTTAACCTTTAAAAACCTAAAATAGTAAAAATTCTAACTTTTGTTTGTTTATGGGCCTATTACGCAGGTGATAGGTATCAGCCGCAGCTAAGACGAAATTTTATTTTATTTTATTTTTTTCTGAAACTTGCTCCTGAGAGTGCCGGAAGTGCAGGTCGCACTTTTTGGGCCAAAACCTGCGACCTCAACCTTCACAGTGCAGAAAAATGCCAAAAAAATGCGACCTCTGTGGAAAACAAGTCAGAAACTGTGACCTGTACTTTTTGCAGGGATTTTTCTGTGATTTTATAGGTTTGTCTGGGCTACTGTTCAGGGTTGTTTAACCTCCATCTCCACCCATTTTGGACCTGCACTTGCTCTGTTTTACTCGTCGAAGTAGGAACCTAGCCCCCTAGGGCTTCAATATGCTTCCACCTTTCTACGACGAGTTTAGCTGAAGTAGGTTGTCTGAGATTTTAGTGTGTTCATCCATTTTTTAGATCTGATACTATACTTTTAGATCCATTTCAGATTGGTTATTCGTCCATCCAAAACACCTTTTAGTTTTGTTTGGTCCTCCTCTAGGGTCCCCTCTGTTTCCCTTAAGGTTGTAGCCTTTCGCCACCTCATTTGCAACACTTTTCCCTCTGGTTTTTTGCTGCTTTCTGCACCTATTTCAAGTAGATCTTACCTTTAGATCCCTATCCCTCTCGACTTTAGATCCATTGGCATTTTTTGTGTGTGTTTGACTATATTTTTCCTACCCATAGACTAGTTTTTGGGAAGCCCACCTCCTTGGGTTTAAATGGATGCATCATTAGCTGTTTATTTTTTGTCATATTTCAGTTTACTTTAATATTATTTTCAGATTTATTTACAGTTATACAACACCTTTTTCTTTTTTTCTCTACACGCGTCTGGGTTTAAAATTAAAATTATCACACTTATCACATACACACACACCCTAAGTGAAGAGCGCTTGGTTTACACGGCCAAGCCAAGACTATAACATTGTAATAAATTGATCCTGCACCTCCTTACCCTTGTTTTGACATTGTGATAATTTTATTCTGCACCTCCTTGCCCTTGTTGGTCTCTCTTCCTTTTGTGATACGTGTTTTTTTTCCACCATTGTGCCCCCAAGGCATTTATCATGGAGACTTCTTGGCCTTCATCCTCATTTTCCGTTAGGAAGTCTTACTCCTCCACGTAGGATTTGAGTTAGTCCTCCATCGAGTCCCCATTCTGACTCAGTTTCTGGTTCATTAGGTTCCCCTTCTGGTTCTATCCCCGATTATCCTCCTATCACCTTCACCATGTCTATTTTAGGACCTGACGCTAGTGGTAGCCCCGACCCTAATGCTGGGGATAATACTAGTGGGACCGCAACAGGAACTATCTCGGCTGCTCCCTTGCTCCCTTATGTGGAAGGTCTCAGGCTTCTCGATTTTAACCAGTTGATCAATGACCCCATACACCATGATCTTGGTTGGCCTACTATGCCAACCAATATCCTTTCTGACATCCCCAAGTTTGAAGGTCTTGCTGGAGAAGATCCTACAAACCATGTTCTATCTTTCCACATGTGGTGTTTGTCTAACTCCATCACTGATGACTTTGTCCGACTTCGGTTTTTCCAACATACGCTTACTGGAGAAGCTTCTAAGTGGTATTTTGACTAGGCCTCCTCCTCTCATACTACCTTTGCGACTCTTTCCATGGCTTTTCTATCTTACTTCCAGCTTCCCCTTCGTTATGACACTGGTACCAAACTTTTGACCTCTTTCCGTCAATCGTCTATGACCCGCCTATCCGACCATGTCCAAGTTTGGTAGAGAAGAAAGAGCCTATGTCGAGCCCATACCTTCGAAGACCATGTCTACATGGACTGGTTTCTTAGATCCCTTTTTCTTGCTATTGGCAAAGATGTCGCATCTCATTTCCCTTAGACCGAAGAAGATGCCCTCCAGATTGCGTTGAAATATGACCTGATTTATGCACAATATGGTTATGTTTATACCGTCTTACCTGATCTCCCTAGACCCGATGGTGCCAATGCAATCCCATGCTGCCAACGTTATCGTTGGATCCCTTTCTCATCTGTACACTCATCCTCTCATGGGTTATGGTTTCCCTCAGGGAGGTGCCAGCTCCTCTTGCACTTTCCCCCCTCCCGGTAGCATGTATCCAGGATACATCATGACTCCTCCTTTTTCCCAACCTATTTACCAGAATGTTACCCAACCTCCTTATTATCTGTATCCACAGCCTGGTGATCTAGCTCCTCCACCATTAGCACCTCAGCCTCCCTTGCCTTCTCAACCCCCGCAACAAAAACCACCACCTCCTAGGGGCAAGTGTATGCACAACAGCGTGCGACTAATCCTCCTACTTCCAAAAATAAGAGGAAAGGAAACAAAAACAATCTGCCCCAGGTAATCCAAGACCCAATCCCCAAGGGAATACACCTAACACTGCTAACCGACAACATGGCACTCAGCCCAAGCAGGACAAGCCTATTCGCATGAAAAAATCTTGTTCTTGTTGCGGTATCTATGGTCACTATACCCACGATTGTCTTCTTTTACCTCAGATGTGGTAGATGTGGGAAGATCAAGTAGCATCCCGAGGACAACAAGCTTCCCCTTCGGTTTCTCACCATGCTGCACCTATCCAGTCGACTGTGTTTACCAATCCTTTCCCCCAGTAAGGATTCGTGGCTACCCAACCCCCTGAAGTTCAGGTGGCCACCCAACCTCCTCCATCTAGTACCTCTGATGACTAGATTCTCATGATGAACTCTGACCAACCCATTACCGTTGACCTCAACCTTCAGACTCGGTCTCGTCAGTACAACAAGCCTCCCACTAGGTCTACCCCTGAGCCCCCTTCTTCAGGTTCCAGAGAGCCTCTTTCAACAACCAATGGTCCTTTACTGATCCCTTAGCCTAAGGCAGAGGTTCATAGCAAGATCCCCAAGGGACCATTACGCTGAAACGCTGCTTCTGGTAAATCTTCCCATTTGTATAGTATATGATTTGGTGCAATCCCATGCTGCCATCTCAACGCTGGAACTCCTCTAGTCATTCCCTTCACAACGAAAAGCTCTAATAAATACCATGGATGTTGTGGATCCTTCAGATGATCGTTTGATCGTCTTCGATGTTGACCAGTCAGAACATCCTCCCCTTCCTGCTTTCGTCGCCTTCCAAATCCCTGTCAAGATCCAGAATGCCAATGTCTCCCATTGTGTCATTGATGAGGAGGCATCCACCTGTGTGATTTCCACTTTGGTTCGAAAGCAACTCGGATCTCCTGAGTTGGCCCCTTCCACTATCACCCTCCGAGCGTGGGATGACCACTCTTCCCAGCTGTTGGAGCAGGGTCTCCTAAAGGCTGCAAATTTTGTCCATTTTTGTATATTTTTGTACTCTTTAGTCTAACACAGGGGTTTTGGGGTGGGTCAAAGCCACTAACACATTTTAAATGGGTCAATGGTAGACCAAGAGTCTGCAAACCACGATTGTGGACCATTGGATGCGTAGGCTAAATCGGTATAAATAGATGAGCCTTTTTGAGTCTTAGGTAGAGAAAAAGATAGAGATTGATGCGAAGCATGAATTTTTAGATCTGTAGTTGGGTTGTTGGGTAAGGACTCTTGCCGTATGTCTGCACGGAGATCCTCAGTCTTGCTGTGTGCGGACCTTGCTGGCTGTGTGCATGGGCAGTATTTTGGGCATGTAAGAGGATTTTGTGATTAATATATATGCGAAGTACTGTTGGGCATCTGATGTTATCTGGATTTGTGATGTTATGGTTAATGTGAATGACTGGGTTATCTGCACTTCTGTTATATGAATCTGTAATCTGTAATTGCTTCTATTATAGTTACTGTGCTGATAGATTCGTATTACGCATGTGGATGCAAATATAATTACTAGATCTGTGTCTAATCATAGCTCTGTTATAAAAGCCAACAAATAGATCTGTTAAATACGAACTCAATAGGCTGGGAACGTAGACCTGCTTGACTTACTTTCTCTCTCTCAGGGTGCAGAAACCTGGTTCTAGCACCCTCCCATATTGCTTCAGGTGAGACTTTGGACTGCGTAAGTAGGTCACTGCTGAAAGGGCCAGTAGTATAGGGGTTTGTTGGCAAACCTTAACCTTCGAACCTAGGTCAGGACCCCTCGAGCCAACAAATGGTTCCGTTGCCGGGACTGGGAGCATTTTGAGAGAGATCGGGTAATGCCAAGACCATATTGGAAACCTAAGAAGAAAGAAATCAATGAGTGGTTTGAAAAGCAAGTTCAAGAATTCGCAGTAAAGGAAAATCGCAGTGCGAAGTTGACCATAGAGGAGTGGAAGAATAAGTACATTTTCATGGAGATATACAAGATTTTCTTTGTGAAAATTGCGATCGAGCTACAAGAGTGGCTCACAAGGCTTGTCAATTTTTAGAAGTGTTGGAAAGATGAGCGGGTCACGCAGTGGACCCCAGAGCTAATCCAAAAGTTAGAAAAGACTGATAACACCATCACTCGCATTGTAGATCACTAGGTGGACAATGTGATAGGAGGATTTGTGACAGAATTTGCAATCGACCAATTTGTGTCCTACTCAGAAGCAGAGAAGAGGTTCTTCAAGGGTTTCCAGGGTAAGTTTATGAAAACTTTTCCATTACTGATTAAGATATTTTTGTGCGAAAAAATAATTTTGTGTAGCCATATAGAGTGAATGAGCTTTGATCAAAGTGAGGGTACAATGCGCAGTGGTAAGTACTATAGAAATAATCAAGAAGGGGATTGATCTGTCTACAGTTCAGTAATAAATTTTGCTGTGCATAGCTCTCCATCTACGCCACCTTCGAACCCTCATAGGGGTAAGAACTCACCTCCACCACCACCAGAAGACGATTTGGCCTCGTAGATGAAGCTACCTACCTTCAAGGGCGTGGGGGATGACAACATGGATTGGTTCTGGTTTTTTGCAGGATTGGTATGGACTGCATAGAACGCGACTAGCAATGCATTGAAAAGGGCACAACTATCCTTTTCCTTTGAAGGAAGAGCCTTGGACTGGTACATGGGATATATCGACCAACATGTGAATGAGACTATTGAGGAAATCAAGAATTTGTTGAAACAACAGTTCAAGAAGCCTAAGTCCTACTCTCAGATAGTGAACAACCTGAAAGATTTCAAGCAAGGACCATCTAAGTCTGTATGGGAAGCTGATCAACGATTAAAGAAAGTACTCAGAGAAGGAGGATTCCAGTATGATGACAGGAAACACACGAAATGGTTCATTTCCATGTTGCTACCCCACCTGCAAGTGCCGATGGGTCATCAAGCCATTGGATTGCAGGAGAAGGCCTTGGAGGTTTCCATGAAGCTAGAAGTTGTGCCAAAAGATGATACCCAATTAGGAGTACAACAGATACATGGCCAGCTAGAAGCAATGCACATAGATATTCAGAATCTGTGAAAGGAATGAGGAATAGAGGCTAGCCCTGAAAGATGGTGCATATGAGGCAGGGTGAATGCCCACACCAAGGATAACTATCTATTTCTCACAGACTACATGCACGCTGGGGGACCCAGCCTGCTACGCCGTAGGGAAGTTGCGAGACTAAGTGGGTTGACGCTATGGTGCGATGATTGTTGCATTTATAGGCTACATGATACCAATCACTGCCCTCGCCTTGCTGCATATATCACATAAGTAAAGAAACAATGGTGTAGGTTTTGCAGGTCTGTAGGACATGATGAACAAAACTGCCGAACTTATGATCTGATGATAGACCGGGGAAACCTATATAGGGTACAGTCGGACCCCTCATCACCAAGATCCCTCGCGGGTATAGGAGGCTCCCCAGCTAGGGGCAGGGGAGGGGGACGAGGTGGAAGCGCAGGTAGGGGTAGAGGCCAACTGATATGCTATAACTGTGGGGAGGTAGGTCACTTTGTGAGAGACTACACGAACCCAACACTGTAATCCTGCATATATTGCAGACAGCTGGACCATGTGATCGAGGACTGCCCGATTCTGATAGACAAGGTGTAGGAAAAGCAACAGACACCTACAAAAAATATACAAAGGGTTAAGGCAGAACCTGAAGAGGAGGGGCCAAGCATTAATGTGATAACGCGCAGCGGCATGGCCACTGGAGGGTCTGCGGAAAAAGCTAAGGTGGAGCCTCTTATCCATAATGCAGCCACTAAACAAGAAGGCGTGGACTTACAAAGGGAGAAGGAGACCTTTGTCGAAGCTCGGCAAGACTTTGATCAGGCCGAGGCATCTGCTCCTAAGAACCCCACCGATAGTAGAGATGAAGATAAGGTCAAACCATTCTTGCAGGCATGCATGAAGCTGCTGCGTAATCAACGAGCCGTAGAAAACCTCCAAGCCCTAATCGACAGCTGCGCAGGAAAAACAACCCCAGTCATGGAAGTTAAGGATGTGCACAAAATATATAAGCAGAAGAGACACACTGGTTGAGAGATGCAGTTAACCACGCAAGTTGGTGACTACGAAATGGACCAGGTTATTCTAGACCTAGGATCATATGTGAATGTACTACCTAAAAATGGGAGAACCTAAGTTGGAATGGTCCACTATCCAGCTGCGCATGGCTCATCAACAAAAGATCATATTGTTGGGAAGATTATCAAAGATTGTAGTAGATATCACCGGAGTTAAGTTACGGGCTGACTTTGAAGTCATTTAGATTGTAGAAGATGCAGACCCCTATCTGTCACTCCTATGATTGGATTGGGCCATTGGTATGGGTGATATTATCAATTTGAAGAAAATAAGCATTGTGTTTTAAAGTGAAGGAACACAGGTGACCATACCATTAGACCCCGCAGAAGGAGAAAGGTATACCGAGCCAGTGCGTGAGGAAGAAGAGGTGGATCACATCTATAAGTTAAATGTGAGGGACGAAGACTGGATCAATCCTATGGCTGATGGTGTGATTTGCTAGGAAAGGGATAGCAAATGCTTTTCCGATTTTGACGAAGAAATGGAAAATTGGCAAAATCGACTGCATGATGTCTTTGGGATGCGCTGCCTATGAATTACCAGGGACTTCCATTGCATATCATTCGAGGTAAGAGAACTACCCTACTTTGATGGTTCTGGTAGTGAAAAATAATTTTTGCGAACATTCAAATCTGAGGTTCCCAAAGAATGAAGGCTATGGGCCCTTAATCTAGTTATTCGCACAACGCCTGCAAGATGGCGGGACACACATAAGGAGGTGTTCTAGGACTTGGAGGATTGTTGGGATATGATAATCTTGCTATTCGAGCCTCCGGCTGAGGTACGCATCAAGACATTCCTTGGCCTAGGGGACCCACATGAACACTTGTTCGCTTGGATGGAGAAGTGGTACGACTGAACTACGGAGGAATGGGTTCACTTGTTTATTCATGCATTGGTATCAATCCCTATTGCATGGTACTTGGATGCGGAGCTACATCAACACACCCACCATTGGGAAAATTTGAAGGATGAACTCATTGGTACCTTTGGACTAACAGGGGGCTCAAAGGTGCTTAACGAAGCTCTGTAGGATACATATACATTCGTGTTTGGTGAATCCAACTCCTCTACAGCATTTGGGGTGCCGATGTGGGAAACACAGATGCATGATATTGTCAATTGTCACAATATAACTATAGAAGAATGCGATGAGAATCCGCGTAATGTCTCTATCCCAGAATAAGAGGGGAGCGCACAGTTGCGGGACCTCCACTGCAGACTGTGGATGTGACAAAGACTCTGAAACTGCAGGAAGTCAACGTTGGCACGACAAAGCAGCTTAAGTTGGATAAAATTCATGACTACTGGGATGATGACACTGTAAGCAAGGTGGTTGAATTGCTCACAAAATATCAAGAATTATTCTTGGCCAATTTTTCAGAGCTCAAAGGGATCACAGGGGACCTAGGGGTTATGCGCATCACGCTAAAACCGGATGCGCGACCGATAAAGCAACGACCTTATTGGCTGAACCCTAAGTATAAACAAAAGGTTAAGGAGGAAATTGATAAAGTGCTCACCGCAGGTATTATCGAGCTGGTTGAGCAGTTAGATTGGGTAAGTCTGATGGTGGTTCAGGAAAAGAAAATGAAGGGAGAAATCTGAATCTATGTGGACTTACGCAAGTTAAATGACGCCTGCGTACACAACCCCTTTCCGACATCATTCTCTGATGAGATCCTGGATAGCGTAGGAGGATAGGAAGCATACTCATTCACTGACAGGTTCTCAGGGTACCATCAGATCAATGTCGCACTAGAAGATCACAACAAAACTACATTTGCCACTGAATGGGGATATTTCCAGTATACCGTCATGCCATTTGGACTCAAGAATGCCCCTGCTATCTTCTCACGGGTAGTTGTCATAGTGTTCAAGGAATTCATCCACAAATTCCTAGAGGTGTAATTCGATGATTGAACTGTCTTAAGCTTAGTAAAGATGAACATTTCGAACCTGCGCATGATGTTGGATGCCTGCCGGAAACACCAGATTTCCTTGAATATCAAGAAATGTATCTTCTACTTACCCATCAGAAACCTGCTCGACCATATAGTTTGCCGACAAGGGTTGACGATGGAGCCTGCGAAAGTTGCAGTTATCATCAATCTAGCAGTGCTGACGAATGAGAAACAACTGTGTTCGATCCTTGGACATACAGGCTACTACAAAAAATTCATTCAGGGATACGCACTGATCACAACACCTCTGGAAAAGCTGCTCAAGAAGGATGTTTCATTATTTTGGGATGATGAGTGCCAGAAGAGCTTAGAGCTATTCAAGGAAAATATGGTATTCACACCTATTCTTATTTTTCCTAATTGGGCGAAGGTATTTCATGTTCATGTTGATGCTTCAGGAATTTCCCTGGGAGCGGTCCTTATGCAGCCTGGAGCCGGAGGCATTGATCACCCAATCACATTTTCTAGTCAGAAACTCTCGGGTGCAAGCGCAATTATGCCACCATGAAGAGGGAAGGGTTGGCTATGGTCTATGCACTACAGAAGTATCAGCACTATCTATTAGGAGGGCACTTCCAAATGTTCATAGATCATTCAGCTTTGAAGTACCTAGTGAATAAGCCTGTGTTGGGGGGGAAAATCTGCCGATGGATTTTTTAGGAATACGACTTTGAGATCATTGTTAAGTCAGGGAAATTGAATGCTGGGCTGGATCACTTGTCTCGAATTGAGAGTGGTGAGGAACCGACCAACCTGGAGGAGGGGTTGCCTAATGCGCAGCTATTTTCTATTACGGTGGTTGATGCGCACTTCGCTGACATTGTTTAGTTCCTGACTACATGCATAGCATCTGTGGAGTATTCGGTGCACCAAAATAAGGAGCTAGTAGCCCGTGTTGTAGATTTTACCATCATCGCAGGACATTTGTATAAGATGGGTGAGGATGAAGTGTTTCGCAGGTACGTCCTGGAGCATGAACGACATGATATCTTGGCAGAAGCCCATGATAGGGTAGCAGGAAGTCAATACGCAGAGAAAGCAACATCGCAAAAGATCGTAAGAGCTGGCCTATGGTGGACCACCTTGTATACTGACTCTTACGACCATTGTCCAGCTTGCGATACATGCCAACAGTTAGTGAGACCATCACGTAGATATGAAATGCCCCTTCAACCGCAAATGGCCCTGCAAGCTTTTGACAAATGGGCTATCGAGTTTGTGGGCCCTGTGCGTTAAAGGCACCGGAAAAAACTCAGAATGCAGAAGGAACGCTGGGAGCGCAGGAGGCATGCCAAAATCACAAGGGTGTGCAGAACGCACCAAGGGTGCAAAAAATAGCTGTTGGAACAGTTTACTTGGGTAAAACACAAAAAATACCGTTGGAAGAAACGGCTGGCTGGAATTTAATGAGGCAATTTCTGGAGATTTTTTACCATTTTCTTGATGGTAAGTTCCAAGTGAATTTTTCCCTACCGTTGGATGATCACGGAAGCTATAAAAGGGGCCAGAAAGATCAGAAAAGGGTTTCGTATAGCTTGCGTAGCTTGTACTTGGCATATTTGTACTTGGCGAATCTGTGCTGTAAGAATTTCCATGCCTATAGTGTCCCTTTCATGTCTGAGTAGCCTACGCCTTCTGACAGTGGCCACTCGGGGTTGGGATTAATTTTTCGCACCAAAATGATGACTGCTAGTCTTGTTGAATCCTCGGCACCTATGACATCAGTCGAGCAAGGAACTGAGGAAGTGGTGGAGATTGAGTTCGAAGATGAAGAATTTTTCTCCACACCAGTGATGAAGAAGGGAAAGGAAAAGGCTGAATTCTTAGGGAAACCCTCGAAACCCACGAAATGGGCTGGAGGGAAGCCTCGAACTTCCTCGAGAAACGTAAAATCCCCATGGGCAATGCCCCAGGTGCATGTTGCTCAGGAGGAGGCCCAGCCCGCCGACTCGATCAATTGGTTACCTCCCTTTTTAAGGCCACACAGGCCCTTAACACACATGCCAAAGAACCTTGATGGGTTGATCACCTATCTGCAGATGCCACTGACCTCGGGAGAAGTCCCCGTCATTGGTGAGTTTTTTGGGAGGCTCCATGAAATCAAATTTGATGATCATGACTTGGAGGCTCCATGAAATCAAATTTTACGATCATGAATTGGCTAATTTGGAGGCCTTCCCTGAATTGGCACCCGAATTATACCTTGAAAGAATTCAGGAAGATGTGGGGATAAAAATTGTCCCCATCAGCTGGGTACGTGGAGTGGCGGGGTTCGGACTCCTAAACCTGCTCAGGATACCACACTTCGGCCACTACAATATCACAGACCATTTGGCACATTAGTTGCTTGCCCTGGTTCACGATGGGTGTTTATGGATCCAGGAGTGAATCCCTTTCGACGCAACGCTTATCCATCGAATCATGGGTCTCCCTATGGAAGGGCCAGACCCTCTGCTGCATGTTGGGAAGTGGTACGAAGCCGAAAATGATGAATATGTGCGGCAAAAATACCATGTGGAGCGGAATACTCAGGGTTTTATGATAAGCTCCATCAGCGACCCTGCTACACAACTTTGTACCATCTTGTTGGCATGCAAGATGATGAGAAAATGTTAGGTCAACACTATCCCTGCTTATGTCATTCGGTTAGCAGGTCAATACGAGAAAGGATCCTACTTCAATTGGTCCCAATACTTGTGTAATGAGTTTTTAGCCAATTTCCGCGAATCCCAGGAGCAGGGACGAGAATTTTTCTATTCTTGGCTGCTCTTTCTTATAGCATTGATAGCATGGGAAGTACCTGATGAATCAATCTTCCCATAGCTCAACCCGGACAGGTGCGAGGGGGCCCGCTATACGAACCTATGGGATTCTGAGGATGCGCATCGTATCGAAGACAACCAAGTCTTCTGGGTCCTTTTTCAGCGTAGCTTGGTAGCAACCATTAATTCCCAACCATGGTTGTCTCCAACAGTCTATGACAGGTACAAGGGCATTGCAGCATTTCGGGTCACCATGCACAATGTCAAAATCAAGGCTCATAAGGATAAAACCTAGGTCTCGCTCCCATATATGGCTACAGACGAAGAAATTGATCGAGTAATCACCACGTGGCCTTCGTAGTGGAATATTGGATTCAAGTCTGGTGTGGTGGGCACTACGGGCACAACTATTACAAAGGTCAACCCTGCCATGACCACGGAGATGGGCAGCTCAAGCAAAGGAAGCGACAAGGTAGGAAGCATTGGTTCACCAAAGGGTGCATAGACGAAGCCAACCACTGTGAAGGACAGACCTCAATAGCAGACTGTTGAGAAGGATGCAGGGCCAGAGCCCCAGTCAAATTTGCAGCTAGATCGGGGTACCGAGGGATTGGATGCAGTCGGAGCTGCCTCCCCCTGCGGCACGAAGAGAACCAGTGAGCTTATCAAAGGGCCCCGAAAGAAGCAGCGCTCTCAGCGAATTAAAAGAGACGAGACAGTCATGCTGACCGATGGAGACCTTGAAAAAATTGCTGATGCTGTCACATTAGCCACATAGGACATATGGTTAGCCTTAGAAGAACAACACAAAGATGCGATAGACACCATTTAGGCTGAGCTCCACGCTCTACAACTAAAGAATGATAAGTTGCAGCCTAGTGTGACTCAGGTATAAATGCCCTCGACCACCATCAGTGTAGCACTAGTCATAGAAGAAATCCGCCTCTGTTCATTACCTGGCACAACCCTTGTGATCAACTCACCTGACCTGGGAAGGCAGGTCCAGGATGACGCAAACATACAAATCAATGTAGCCAGACTGCCACAGGAAGCACTGCAAGGTCTCCACACCTCATTATTTCAGGAAATTTAGCATCGAGATGTGCAAGTTTAACAACAACTTGGTCTGGCTGAACAAACGATCACAAAAAAGGATGCTGAAGTGTCTCTCGCCACTGCGTAGCAAACGGAGCTAGCAAACGTGATTCACCAGCTCTGCGCCGATATTCTAGAAGAAATACCGGCCACAGCCACCCCCCAGGCTAAGATTGAAAGGTTGGTAGCAGCACTGAAGGCCTCTAGGACAGAACTTCAGATGGTCAAGACACAGATCGAGCAGCAGATCGTAGATCTGTAGGCTAAGTGGCAGCCCGAAACACCCCCAGATGTATGGGCGCAGCGAGCTGCACTGGTAGCCACGACTACCAATGTTATCATAGGGAAGATCACACAGGGTGCCCAATTAATGGAGACAAATATGTAGGTATGGACCAAGGTCCAATGCAACCCCATCTTGCGAAGAATAAACTAGGACCTGTAGCAAAAAGAGGAAGAGTTCGAGCAGTTAGAGCCCACCCTGCTCACTTTAGTCCATGCTCAGCGCTTGACACAACTACGAGCCAACCACGCCCTCCAGGATGATATTGATGAACTCCGACATAAGAAGAAGGCCCTTGGTGATTGCCTGAAGCCTTGGGATGCTGAAGCCCTCATACTTTCGTAGGATGCTGATGTTGCTGTTAAGCAGCTAAACCAAACTCTGGAGAGTGTCACCGCCACAACAAAAGGCCGGATTTCGGAAAAGTTGGTGGACATTGCACAAAATACTGCTGCCCAAAGTGAAGGCGTGCTACCCCCATTAGCCGAGGTGATTAGATTTTTGTAGGCACAGGTCAAGATCCCACCAACACAGTGACTCGGGACAAGTCACAAGATTGTGTTGGGGGACTGTAGGAGAAGGGTCTCCTAAAGGCTACAAATTTTGTCCATTTTTGTATATTTTTGTACTGTTTAGTCTAACGTAAGGGTTTTTGGGTGGGTGAAAGCCCCTAACGCATTGTAAATGGGTCAAGGGTAGACCAAGAGTTCGCAAACCACAATTTGTGGACCATTGGATGCGTAAGCTAAATTGGTATAAATAGATGAACCTTTTTGAGTCTTAGGTAGAGAAAAATATAGAGATTGATGTGAAGCACAAATTGTTAGATTTGTAGTCATGTTGTTGGGTAAGGACTCCTGCCAGCTGTGTGCATGGAGATCCTCAGTCTTGCTGTGTGCGGACCCTGCTGGCTGTGTGCGCAGGCAATATTTTGGGCATGTAAAAGGATTTTGGTATTAATATATATGCGAAGTACTATTGGACATCTGATGTTATCTGGATCTGTGATGTTACGATTAATGTGAATGATTGGGTTATCTGCACTTCTGTTATATGAATCTGTAATCTGTAATTGCTACGATTATAGTTACTGTGCTGATAGATTGGTATTACGCACGTGGATGCAAAGATAATTACTAGATCTGTGTCTAATCATAACTCTGTTATAGAAGCTTGCGAATAGTTCTGTTAAATACGAACTCTATAGGTTGGGAACGCAAACCTGCTTGACTTACCTGCTCTCTCTCAGGGTGCAGAAACCTGGTTCCAACACCCTCCCATACTGCTTCAGGTGAGAATCTGGCCTACGTAAGCAGGTCATTGCCGAAAGGGCCAGTAGTATAGGGGTTTGTTGGAAAAACTTAACCTCTGAACCTGGGTCAGGACCTCTCGAGCCAACACCAACCCATAGGCCTGTTCCAAAATTACTCTTGCAGGTAAGACTTTTTGTGTTGATGTTGAAGTCATTGATGCCCCCTTAGATTACAACATTCTATTGGGTCGTAGCTAGACTTATGCGATGTATGCTATCCCATCTGTGGTTCACCATAAGATGTGCTTTCCTCACAATGGAAAGATTATCACCATCTACCAGTTGACATATTACGAACCAAAGTCTCAGATATCCCCTGAGTCCATCATCTCTTCGATGGCCAATAAACAAATGGTCGAACCTTTGACCAGTGTTTCACCCAGAGTCTACAAAGACTCCTCTTTGCTTGGTTCATTCCCTGGTCTTTCTCCTCTTGTCTCCGATCCCAACTTGTCGAACGTTTGCATGATACAATCGTCTCGGTCTGACCTCAAGCGGACTGGTTTGAATAGTTAGCAGCCTCGCCCTTTGCAACCTGCTCCTAGCACCTTGACTAAGCCTTCAGGACCCACTCCTCTAGGACCCTCACCTGTAGCTGGTATCCATGAGCCTATCTACCCTCCTGGCAAGGTTCCTCTTGGCCTTAACCATCTCAGAGTTGTCCCGCCTGGAAATTACCCCTCCGGTCAGATACCATTCCTAGCTCCCCCTATTGGAGTATTTTAGGTACCTATTATGGCTACCTTATCCCTTCCTAACATGACCCTGGGGATCCTAGTCTAGTACATTGATCCCCCAACCACTATCCTGCCTGGTCAACCCAAACCTTATCTTGCTTTGACCCCGGTTCAACCGGTCCCCATCATCCCTCCCTTTTCTTACGTGCCTCAGCCACCTCAACAGGAACGTACTCCTGTTGTGACAACTTCGGGTGAGGGGGGAAAAGCTTGCAAGAAGGCACTTAAAGACAAGGCCGTCTCGACAAACCTTGCTCCTCCTCATCCTCCAAAGCGTACCACCCGGTGTGCTTTGTGTGATGTTTTCGGTCATGCCACCTGTTGGGGTTCTCATGTTTTGGCAAGGTTGGAAATACCAAAAGATGAGACAACATCAAACCACTTTTAGACCTCAGGATCTAGCCCTTCTGGGTCCAGAGAGGGATCTCTCTATATAAGCAAAGGTTTTGTGTCTTTGAAGCTCAATGTTAAAATGTTAGGCTAGTTGTAAGGCTCAGGGTTTATTTGTTTGATTGTTTGTTTGGTTGCTGGTTATCAGGAAAGAAGGGTTCAATGTAAGACAAGGATGAGCAAAGAGGGATAAGGCAGAGGTGAATTATTCCAGGGAGAATTCATGACCATTGGGCAATGGAGTCAGGAAAGGATTTTCTTGCTAATCAATAGGCAGGCTTTCAATTGGGCTAGTCATCTAAAACATTGGATCTTAAAGATGATAGTGTGGTATGGAATGGTAAGAGAGGAAGAGACAACACAGATTTAGGGCACAAAGTTAAAAACCAGCTGGTCGCACAAGGATCCTAGTGGACAGGGCTAACTCTAATCCCTAGTGTTCCCAAATCTTCCAGCTAAATCCTTAACAAGAAACATCTAAGAACAGATTCATTAAATTCATACATCAGAGAGCAGGAAATAACATCCACTACACTAGTTAAATTAACTGAAATCAACTCGTAGATCACACATTCAGAAGAAAAACGTCAAAGGCGAGGAGAGCAAAAACATAGGGTACCTAACAAGGGTAAATCCTATGCCAATATTCTGATGCAAGCCAGTAGAAATGAAATGAACTGAATTAAAACACAGAGATAGGAAAACATCACCGTCGCTTTAGATCAGAATCCAAAGAAATGTGCTTGTCATGTTAAATAGCAATACCAGTCAAGTACAACATTGCCAATAGCTAAATACTCAGTCTGAAAGCACATTCCTCAGCCTATCTTACAACTTTACACAGAGACTGTGTCTTAAAAGAAACTACTTGCAATTCTCTGATAACTGATCAACAACCTTTACAATGAGTTTCTTCATCAATTTATAGCTCCAGTGGAGCAGAGAAGGTAGGTGAAAAACTAAATGCAGCATTAAAAACTTAGAAGAGGAAGGAAGGCCGAAGCCCACTCTGCATAAATTCTGTGTATCGATCTCTGGCACTCTCTTGGGTGAAAGAGTGGTCTTCTCATGCTTCCATTTACTCCGGTATGTCTTTGATGTACTTGGCTGCAGTACTCTGTAGTACTTCTGGTGAATTGAACAAAAATGTAGAATCAAGATGCTAAGATCTGCCATACTGTGCAACAAATGCTTTTGATAGCCTAGGACTATTGTAGGAGGGGGAAAACTTCTCTCGGAAACAATGTATACTGAAACCATAATGTGTACTGTGTCCGTGCCCAGGAAGAAACGTTCTACTGATTTGAAACCCTGATTATGTTGTTTTCTGCGCGCTGGACCTCCTGTGTGATCCTCGGGATTTCGATATGGTACTTCACCTTTAGAACTCTGGATTAAGGCTTAAAATCCTTAATATTGAATGTTGAAATCCTTGATCATTAGCTGGTATTTCTCCACTGCTTCATAAATGTCTCAACTTGCAAAATATGGGTTTTAATGGTGGCGGATAGTTTTTCCGCGGGAATGGAACTGTCCTTGGAAAATATTTATGCCGTCGCTACCTTTCCGGACATTTCCCTATAGTACCAGCTTCCAGATTCAATTTTCTCTGCGCATCGCGCCATTACAGTAGTAGATATGAATCATGGCGGTTTTCCATCTCTTTGAAACTCTGCAAAACACGAAAAATGTTAAGAAAACAATGCATGGGGTCGGGTGATGTGGACAATTGCGAGGATGATAGTGGGACTGCGGAGAAATGGCGAATAATGTAGAGGAATGGTGGAGCAGTGCTCTGGTGGGAAGGTTGGCAGAATGCAGAGAAATTTAACGTGAAAACCTTAATTTTGACCCTTTGAATGAATATATATGGAAGGATGGGCGAATATACGATGGAACACGTGGAACTGTGACGTGGCAAGACAGGGTTACGGTGGGACAGACAATAAATCTAGGCCGTCCAATCTCGGGAGGAGATCGACGGTGGAAAACACGTCGGAGGGTGATGAACATGGGCCAGGGGGTACGGGTGACCATGGGTTATCGCATGCGCAGCTTCATGGAGCAACAACCGTCGGATGGGCAACTCTGGATCGGATGACGATTGTGCATATCGCTCCACATCCACGGACGAACTTTAACGCGCGATGGGAGGGTGGTTTTCCTGCCGTACCGGTGCAACGCGTCGGATGATGTATGGAATCACTCCAAAAATGAAAATACCGCCAGCCCTCGGAAGGTGGTGCGATGGATACCGCCGGTTTTTGAGTAGGTGAGTTGGCGCGGGGGCCACCAGGGTGAGCATACTGTGGACCGTCGGATCATCGGGCAAATGGACGGTGGATCTTCGATCGGGCGGTGAACATTTTGAACGATGGATGTTGCGGGGGCGGTGATCGCCGTCCATTCTGTTTAGATCAACGACTGTAAACGTGCCCAATGAACATATGAAATAAGCGCTCTACGCCTTGGCGCTGGGTCACATGGAGGGATATGTACAGGGGGCTAGGCTGAAAGGGGCCAAGGCCCAATTACATAGAAAACGTGGTTTTTGGCCTATTTCAAATGAAATTTAAAGCCAAAATGGGTAACGATAGAGAGATAAAGGGGTCTCTTGGCTGAACCAAGGGCGGATGCGTGGTTTAAAGGGGATTTTTGGGAGGATTTTCGGGATTATAGGGGAATTTGACAAAGGAAAAACAAGGGTCAAAATGGGGGGTTCTGCAAGGGTTTAAGGGCAAATGAAGGCCTTTGAAAACACAACTTGTCACAATCAGAGAGGCTTTATAATGGGAATCAACAGAGGGATTTTTACCAAGGGAAAAGACACAGGAGACTTCAAGGATGATGTGTCTTCAGGGGAGATTCCTTCCTTGAAGGCTCAAAAACAATTTAGCCCCCTACTTTGCCTGTCAAAAATTTACAGGGGGGCTAACACCACCCATACCTGTCCCGAGTTGCCGCGCCTCAAGGCCATGCTCAATAAAGCGTTTCCATATTCTGATATCCTTGAGGTCTATGTCACTATACCTGATTTAGTTCCAAAACTCAATTATTTGTACACAAATCATCCTTGTGCTTTGTGTGATTTCCATGGTCACTACACCCACCTATGATCCCGCCTCGATGATTATCGTGCCTCTTTAGCAACGATCCGCCAATTCGAGGCCAAGCGCAACACGTTCACCTCTCCCTTGTTTGTGAGTTCTGCTTCAGCAAAGCCAGAGGACTTGCCCACTCCCATGCACATTCCCCCTCCTGATGTCGAGATGACGGAGCCTTTGGCCACCATTTTCTACCTATCATCATCTATGAGATCCACTATGGAAGCTCCCTCTGAGAATTCCCCTTCTGTTTCGCTTGACCTCCCTTCAGCGATCACCCTAGGCTCAACATTAGTGGATCCCTTATCTGCTTGTTCTTTCGTCAACCCCCATGATGACGTGCATGTGAACCATTCTTCTCATGATGATGAGTCAGGTAGCTTTGCCGTGTCATGTGGTTACCCTTCCACCAATCACCCCATATTTTACTGTGATGACAACATCATGGAAGCCTTTTCCACCCCTGAATTCATCTTTCCTACCTATAATAGGAGTGGTACCATCCATTTCTATGGTGAACTCCGCGACCTGAGCACAAGATGCCCCCAAGTCAGCTCCCACACACCACCTACCCGTCGGTATGCAGGCGGTAGAAATCCTACCCTGAGCACTCCCTCTAGCAGTGTTTGTTTGATTTCTACCTTGCGTTTGGGTTGCCAACATTGTTCATCATCCTCTCATTTGTTGTCTTGTGGCACCTTTTAGATGGACCCCCCGTCCACACCTTATATTGGTTATGCTGATGGTGCAAGTCTTTACTCCTAGAATCTAGCCTTGGTAGGTTGGGCCATTTTTACCCCCTTACATTCACTTTTTCTCTCGAACGACGTATGCATTGGTACTGCCACCAATAACTAGGCCGAATATCATGCAATGTGAGGTTTATTAGCCGATGCCCTTTCCCATCACATCCTTCACCTTCATGTTCATTTAGATTCCCTACTTCTTGTCATGCAATTGAATGGTGTCTATCATGTGAATAATCCTATCCTTTTTAGAAGATATTTATGAGTGAAGCTTTTGATGCGTGAATTTTAAATAATTACATTCAGTCATGTACCTAAAGCACAAAATCACTATGTAGATAGCATAGCAAACAATATTCTAGATTGGCACTTCTCACATGCATTTAACACAAGACAATAACATAAACCATAAAAACGATGCATATCCATTATATGTGTTGTTCAAATTTTTTTAGAGTCCATCAACTCTGATACATTTGACATGCCCATAGCATGTTACAAAAAACTCAAAACTGGGGGCACCACATGCCCCTACACCTAATCACTATCTCGGGCCAATGGCTCTGCTTCTGCAACTCGTAGATCACACATCCCCTGTCCAGCCATCGCCATGTGCCGCATGACGCCTCGCCACTCCGAGGGTAGACCAAAACATGGCTCTATGTACTGGTCATCCAAGTATTTCTAGCCGCGCTATGAAACACCGGTCAGAAGCCTCTGACATCTATGATGGATGTCCTCCAGGAGGGCCACTCCATCCTCATTTTGTGGTACTCTCGACCCACTAGGTCTTGCAGCTCCTACTACTGCAGGCCGTCCCATGTACCCAGCCAGTTTCACCGATGTTGTATCTGCATACCAAAAGTGAATGGATTAGTACCATATTCAATCTTATGAAACTTTAAAATTCACATAAAATATTAGAAACTTGTCACTTACCATCGGGCCTCCATACTCAACTAGGTAGTAGTGGCAAGTCCGACTCCCCACAATAACTCATCCCACTACAGGGATAATCGTCTATGTATAGTGACATCTGATCCCAATGAGTGAAAAAATCGTGTCGGAACACCCGTCCGACTGCCCCACCTCCCCCTCTGCACAGTAGCCGCCCCGAGCAATGCATCCTAGGCTCTCTCGGGCCCCCATCCTTGATTTGTATGTGAGGTCGGAGTGTCGGGATCTTCTCAAAGAAGAGCGAGCACAACACTGTGCCATAGGCACAGTCATGGTTCACTTTCCGCTTGCATAGCGATAACTGTCGTTTCAACGACGACAACATCATTTGGGCCCACCCATAGTAGGTCCCAATCAACACACTCTCAACAAGAATCATCTGACCCCCATTGATGTGGTGGAGTTCCTGATTGCGCAGGATCCGTAGCACCGTTGTGGCCACAACACGAGTCTCTAGCCTCTCTAGATCCTTGATCGGTATTCGTGTCCCCTTCACATGGAGACCAGGTTGGAAATGGCGCTCTACAAAATCCATGATGTTCTGCTCTCACGGTAACTGGCTGCATATTCCCCACCATCCCAAATGGTGGGAGACCAGTCAGGAAATATATATCCTGGACAGTCAACTCGATCTGGTGCCCCTGCACTATAAAGATCTCATGATCCGGATCCCAATAGTTGACAATCCAGGCCAACAAGGGCTCCCCAGTTCTCATCAAAGGGTTCTCCATAAACTTCAGGACCCCAAACCTGGCCAATGAACTGTAGACACTACGATCCTCTCATATCTCCGATCGTAATGTGTCCAGGTCTCTCTCTCTCTAGTTGATCCGCAATTCTGCCATATCTACACAAAACCATCATATTTGTCAGTGTACAGAAAGGAAATATTGCATTCAACCATAAAAACCAAACACTCAGCCAAGAAACAAAATCAAAATCCACCTCTCTGATAGGTTGCACTTTTTCAGGAAAATCCTGGGACAGGTCGCAGTTTTCTACCCAGAACCTACTACCCAGGTCGCAGAAATTGCCCTAAAAAGTGCGACCCGGCCGTGAAGAAGAGCAGTGGTCTGTTCCTGAGATCTGGGTGCCTAAATTGAACTTTCAATCCACTGAAATGAAAGAGTAGGGTTAGGCATCTTACCTGCAACTGACAGATCTCGATTCCAACGGTTGGTTTGTCCGCTACGATCGCCGCAAGATTTAGGGCCTTTTCTCCTTTCTACGTTCACAACAGCTACATTTGCAAATGAATTAAATTGGAAGGAAAAATGCCTTAATAAAAGATAAACCCCATATTTTTCTTTCGCCAGCTGTGACCGAATTGTAACTTAGTTTAAAAAATCATCAACACCGTTGGAAAGCTCTCACCGAGCTCTCAAAAAGGTATCCTTTAGTTTTTTTGTGATTTGATACTTCCACTGGACACATTTTTTTTTCCAAGAAGGGTAACTTCACCCATCCTCAAAATCAAATTTCTTCACTTGCAACACTCGTACTTGGGGCACCACTTTGCCTTCATACTTGTCCATGCTCGTGTAGATGTTCGTCATGAGTAACCATATTGTACTCATGTTTTTATGGTCCCCACCGGGCCTGTTCTATGTGGCAGCATCATCGAGCCGCCCTTGTTTAGAGCATCTGAGTTGAGTCATCGTCGCACCCATGGAGTCTATCCCGAGTCCCTTTGAATCCCTCCATAGTCCTCCATCCTTCATTGCTTTGTTCCTCTCTCATGTCACACATTTTGGCCTTCAGTCATACTGTCCCTTATCCCATTTGATATTGTGTCAGTTGATGCCAGGTCATCCATGTCCTTCATGCTCGAACAAAGGAAGTCATCAACCCACTACTCAGTACCCCCATTCCATCATCATCCCTGGTATCAATCACTCTACTATTACCTCTCGTGCCTTAGTTGAGGATCCCTTATTGCCTCACTTATGGTGGAACTCCTTTTGTCGACATCAGCTTATTCATTCCAGAAGACATGTCTAGAGGATGGTGTACCTTGGTTCCAGCTTCCACTCTTGTTTGGTGCCTCGGATCAGGCAAAGGGACCCATAATTTCCCTTTGAATTTATTGTTTCTCAGCTCCAGCTCCTTATGGCATGATCGAGATCTATATACTTAATGGTTCAGTGATGTAGTAGATTGTACCAGTGATTCCTGGGTGTGTGTGAGATTTTTCAGACCTCATGAGGGGGTGGCCCTTCAGGTAGCCCCCCACATGCCTAGATGACCTCTACATTACAGCCTTCGATGCAGCTCCATAGATTTTATGGTTCCAGCCTCAACCACTTGTAGTGCCTTTTAGTTTGCATGTATCATTTAGATTTTCAGAGCCCTTTCCTATTTTACAGGGCCTCTTTGGTTGTACTTATATCTCATGTACTCAAATATTATTGTATAAGTTTTAGCTGTTGTCCCAGGCACAGTATGTATGTGGGATCCATTATCATGTCTTTATCTGGCCCATGTTTATGCCAGCATGTACCATATAGTTCGGTCCTTTGTATACTGGTCGCATTATTCTTTGTACTTCGTTATCTCAATGGGAATAGGTATGCCTCCCCTGCCTCATATAGAACAGGTACTCACTCATAAAAGTGACTTGTCGTACCTGCAAGTCTTGCCTCCTCAGGGTCTTGTCCTCTAGCTATTTAGTATACCTTATGTTTCTCTCTCTGACTCCCCCTTCGGTGTCTAGTGATTGAGTTCTTACAACGTACTTCAGTCATGTGATTATCTCCTAATGCTTGCATGCCGAGGGGCAATCTGTTACACCATTTTTTTGTTCAACTAACCTGATACTATTAGATGGACCAAAGTACACCATGTAAGACTAATTTTACCCTAAGTAAAATTGCTTTCACTATGAAAAATAACTTAGTAATCCATAATTTATTAAGTTGTTTATGGTCTAAACAGGAAACTCCACGAGGAAATATTGAATAAATCCATATTTGTTTGATTTTCCTCAAGGGATAATTAGTTAAACAATAGTTTAATTAATATTCCTGGTCATATTTAACCCAAAACAGGACAATTAATTAGACAAATCATTATTTATCTTATTATTTTCTAGGAATAATTATTTAGATAATATTCCTTGTTAAATTAGACTAAATCATTTATAAATAATTGAATAAATCACTATTTATTTAATTATTACTCAACCACATTCTTAAAATAATAAATAAATAATTTATTTATTTATTATTTACAAATAAATTGATTTGACCAAATTGAAATTCTTTTTCCCTCCAACAAAAATAATAAAATATTCCATAAAAGTTGGATCTAGATTTGGTTAATAATATTGTAATTATGCACCAATATCTAGACTAACTCAATATTTTGTTATAAATAGAAGGGATTTTCCATTCATTCACTAACTTTTGTTGCCTAAAGATCACCCTGGATCTATACTTTTGGTCTGAATTTGATCCTCCATAATTGTCATATTTTTCTATCTTTTGCTTGTGAACTCCCTTTGAGTTCCATTTTTGTCTAGGTTTTCTACACCATCAAGAGAGATAGATCTTAGATCTGAAGCGCTGAGGACATACAAGAACCCATCCCATTGAGGGGGACTAGTAAAATCTTTCTATGTTCCCTTCTCAGATGTCAGAAATACAAAATTCCTTAAAAATATTATTGTCTTGTCTATTGGATGCCTGGAGCAACTCTTGCTTTTATTTGCTGTTTAATGTCTTTTACTGAGATTTTGTAGCATTTGTCTTGGTCAACTAATTGCATATCTAAAGAAATTGACAACCGTCTTTGATGTTAGGGCTATTTGTTATGCACAGCTAAAGTGGGTTTTTTTCGTATGCTTGTGATTAGAATTCACACAAACACAAGTGATCTTCCCAACTCTTGATGAAGATGATGATTTCGTCTAGGTATACAACGATGAACGAGTTGGTGAAGGGCCGCACGACTTAATCCATCAACCTCATAAAAGTTGCAGGTGCATTTGTCAACCCGAAAGGCATGACCAACCACTCGAAAAGGTCCTCCTTGGATTTGAAGGTAGTCTTCCATACATATGTGGGTTCTATTTGAACTTGGTAACAACTAGACTTCAAATCGATCTTTCTGTAGTGACTCCTGGTTATGGTGCTTGAATTCTTCATTTTCTAGAATGGAGCGACGATATATTGGCCCATTGGGCAAAGGTGCTCTGGTAGTCAGATTGATCGAATGCTTGACCTGCGAGTGAAAAGGTACCCATGTGGATGAGGAGAGATGTCCTTGTAGTCTTCCATGACCTTATCCACCTGATTTTGTTGCGTGGGGGAACACTTCTCTGGGGTCATGGATGTGGCCACGATCTTCCCCTTATTTTCAGATTGAATAAGAAAGAAAACAAATTTCCTGGTCTGAGAGATGATCTTACTGCATTGTTTAGTAGAGATCAAAGAGACGGTGGTAGGAAGATCTACCTCTAGTATCCTATATAACTTATTTCCCAAAGAAATAATGACAGTGTGAGCCCTAGACTCATACATAGCATGATGCTTCCATAAGTATGGTTGGACTAATAACATATCACAAACTTCAAGAGGAGAAAAATCACACAATACCTCATCCGTGAAGGGCTTCATGCTATAGGGAAGGTAACACTACTTTTTGATGCAGAGATCTCGTCCTTGGTGGAGCCACATAATGGTGTATGGTTGTGGGTGTGGTGTAGTCGGTAGGCCCAACTTCTTGACGATCTCTGCTGAGATGAGGTTCTTTTGGCTCTTGATGTCAATAATGAATTTCAATGAAGACCCTTTCACCCACATCTGTGAGTGGAAGATACGTTCCCCTTCCTTTGGATCTTCAAGCTCAAATTTTTGGACCTTGGTGGTGGAAATAGTGGCGATGGGCTCCACATCAATAATATGCTTCACTTTGTTATTCCCCTTATCGTGTTCTGACTCAAAGTCAGAAAATGCATCTAACTCTAAAGCCTTCAACTCGGCCACCAATGACTACTTGGAACGACACTCACTTGCATTGTGAGTGGGGTTCTTTTGGAACTCACACCACTTCCCTATGTCCTTCATCTTCGTGGTGTTATTATTTGTTTGCAGCTTCGATGGGTTATCCTAGGTCATGACGCCTTGACTTTGTCCTTTTTTCTGCAATTTGGGGGCACCTTTTCCTTGCTCTAGATTCAAAAATCCAAAGTCTTGCTTATCTTGCTTAAATTTATTCTTGATCTTGATGGCATATCGATATGCGGTCTCGAGCGAGGAAATGTACAAGAACTCCATCTCATCTTGAATGTATTTGTGTAGATAGTCGCAGGACTTGAGTGCCATATTCCACTTAGAATCCTTGATACCCAACTTCATGCGAAGGGTATGAAAAATATTTTTGAACTCCGGCATGTCTTGATCCCTTCCTTGCCACACTATGATCCATTTTATGTACTTATCTTCATAGCTCCCGATAACGCAATATTGTTCCTTGGAACGTCTTAGAAAGAATTCCAAGTGGGCACGGTTGAAAATAGTGAGGGTTCATTCTCATCCCTTTGCCCACGGTAGGTGTCCCACCAGTCCTTGATGTGGGGGGAACTTTGAGGAGTGCAAAAGTAATTTTTTCCCTATTGGGAAAATCATGAACTGAAAAATATCCTTCCGGCAGATTTAACCATTTATCTACGTCATATGCATCTATCTTGCATTCAAATACATGAATGTCAAAGTTAACTTGTACCATAAAGGGAGTGGCGGCTCCAAGGTGGTTTCCATATGAAGATGCTTCGCCCGTTGATACCCGTCGAAGGATCTGCAAAAAATTATCCATCATCTCATTCCTTTCTTGCTTGAGGGATCCTTCCATCAATATTTTGAAAAGATCTCCTATTCCCTTATCTTTCTTTTCTTTCGCCATGGGAGATCATTGAGATCAGCGAAACCAATCTTACAGCGATTCAACCAGTTCAAATCCTACCAATATATTTTATTTTTAATTAAATAAACCTTATTTATTTAGACTCTAATTTTGTACTAAAATATTTACTTCTTTAAATAAAATATTGATCAAAAACTCAAAAGATTTGATAGAAAATTCAAATTATAATATATACGTCAACACAAGGCCCAAGATACTGGACATACAATAATCCTTTCTCTTCTACAACAAAAAGTTGAGCTTTTTTCGGTAGCATATGGTAAATCACATCACATGTCTATCTTTTAATTGAGCTCAAGTGGGAACTTGTTAAAGCCAAAATACTTATGCCCAAAAGGCCTAATTTTTACTTCTTGATAACATATGGACATAACTGTTCAGATCCATCTCTAGAAAGTGGTACTGTTCAACTTTTTGATATTATTATTTAAAATAAAGAAACCGTGAATTCTATCATATATTAACTGTCCGAAAGTTTTGTTGAATTAAATTATCTTAACACGGGTTTGGAATTACATTTTTTTATTATAGGTTTAAGTTAGATTGTTAAACTAAATCTAAGTACGATACCTTGATGATGTGCTAAGGATCATAACAGGTTGATCCAAGTCTTGCCTTGTACAATATATATATATATATATATATATATATATATATATATATATATATATATTTATTGTATTTCAATATTTAGTAAATTTTATTTTATATAATAATTTTTTGGTATTTATTTATAATCTTGGATGGATCTAGATTTTTTATAATTAATTGCGTTGTGAAAAGAAATTGTAGATTTTAAAGGAGAGGTCAATTGTTTACTCTCTCCAGAGAACCAAATTCTGAAATATTTCTAAAATCTACAATCCAAGATGCCCAAGATGCCCCCATTGCTCACTCCTTGTATTTGTCTGATAACTACTTTAGAAATTGATGGTTGCATATCCGACATTGCTTGAATAAATATAGAGATAATAAAGTGTTGAATATATACTCCCTCGCTTACATTAAAACTTGAAAATGAGATTCGATGGTGAGAACAAATTTCTTTGAAGTTATATATAAAGAAAGTTAGTGCATGTAATCTTGATGCATAAAATATGCAATCTTCGTGAATTGTATTGGTTAGAATAAGGCTTGATTAACACCATAGTATGTTTTTTCTATCTTTAATGATTGTTTTAGTATTAGATTATTTATATTGCTCACTATATCAAGATTTAGAATTTATTTTAGATGGATTAGTTTTCAGTTACACGCATCAAAAATATAAAGATCGAAGAAATTGCTACTAGTAATATTTAAGATTTTTCCAATGTTGAACATATCCTCGATATTTAGATTGTTGGAACCATTATATTAAGCCTCCAAGTATTTATATCCATTCTTCATTACAATCGTCCAAACTTTTTGTAGTTTTGTTGTCATGGTTCATGATTCGAGGTTCAAAGTTTTTTGAGAGGAAATGATTGTATGGAAATTGTGATCCATTAAAACATTAATTGAACAAAAAATTCCTTTTCTACTGTATTAGTTTGCTTTTTTTTTCACAGAAAAAAGAATTTTATATATATATGAAATGATGTATTAGGATGATGGGTTATAAGTCTAAAATATAGTAAAATTTGATTCCAAAAGTAAGACTTTTAAACAACTATCTCTCAAACTATCATTCATCATATTGAAGTCAATCTCTCAACCCATTCTCCTATTTCATTAAATATAAGAAATAATCATGCAAATTCTAAAAACATAAACAACAAACTTCGTGTTTGCTAAACTTTTACAAAAGTATCTACCTTTTCTCATTACTATCCAAAGAATAAAGATATCTTGAGAATAATATTGCAGACAATATAATATGTCAAAGGCTGTTAAATGTTATACACAATAAAGAAATTTATCAAACATGCACATATATTCAATTTACTTATAATTCTTAAATATTTCTTGCAGGTTACATGCTTGGAAACCGCCTTAAAAAGTAGGGTTCTCTGCCTCCCCTTTTACTCAAATGGGTATTTACTTAAACAAAGCTAGTGAACAACGAACAAAAAGGGAGTAGAACCAAGTAAGAATCCAAAGAGAATTTTGAATAAAATTAAGTCTAATCATGTTTGTAACAGTAAATCTAAAATTTTATGTTATTGTTCATACTTCTGCTTCCAAATTCGCTTTACAAAGCTTTGTATCTCTTGATGAGAGGCTTCTTTCAGGAGAGCAACCAAGACTTTGTTGGAAAATATTTGAATACTTGAAGAGGATAAACAACAAATATGAGATGAATACTTGATAAGGTGTATTTGGATTGTGGGACTGAAGCAATATAAGATTTTTTGAAAAGGAGCAACAACTATGAACCAAATGCTTAGGAGAAGTGACCTCTAGAAGCTACTATATTCAATATTGTAGTATAGATTCAATTTGTTAGTATAATAACAACTGATGAGATACATACAATAAATAGTGAGGTACCATATTAGTACTTCTTGGACCAAAGAAAAGGATAATTTCTCATGCCATCTCCTCATATATTGCGTCATGGGGAATACAATGTCCTCATTTACCCATAGTGATCATTGGAATTAGAAGCAATAATCCATGGAATAAGCATCTCTTGAACAAGGTATCACTTACCCATGTACAAATTTATTCTAAAATGAGTAATGAGTACCCCCCTTTGGTACAGGGGATAATTCACAGGCCAAGAATGGCAAAAATACGTATATCTAGTTGGCTTATCCATGGAAATGAAAACACATATGGTTGCATATCAATCTATGGAGAAATGAGATCCATAGGTGCATGATTTAGATAATTGGAAATAGAACAACAAGTTCAAGGGATATTCATTGAGTAAGAACATCTAGGCAAGGATATCATGGGAAAACTAAGGAGGTGGCCATATGGTAGTAAAGCGTCAATATAGATAGCCACGCTAATCGAGACTTGTTAGATTCCAAAGTAGAGAATCAACTACAATGAATACTCAAGTCATAACATATCTTGATTCATTACACTATTAGTACAATATCAATGCCTTCAAGAATGCCCAATGATAAATTTGTATTTTTTAAATTATTTGTAATTGTGACAATTATTTAAAAACAAATCTCATACTTGGAGGAATTATGCCAAATCAAATGTTATTTAATGATCTGTATATGTAAGCTTGAGGATTATGAAATTTTTTGCAAGTGAATAAATTAGGGTTTTCTAGCCTCTTATGTCAAATTCATAAACACATAAACATGCATTAAAATTTCAGTTTTTTTGCAGAAAATAGAAGACAACATCACCATAAAAGTAAACACAAAACAACAGGTGATGAAGGAGTTCACCCCTCCTGGGCTACATCTCCTAGTCCAACTTCCAATGGTTGGCCCTCTTTAATTATGCACAAAAGAATGGTGTTTACGTCAAGTTACAATGCTCAAATGGCCTCAATAATATCTCCAGTGGCTCCAGAACAGTAACAAAACCCTTATCTAGCCTCTTTCTGCTTCTAAAAAGGATAAAATCTGAATGAGTTATGTTCTATGCAAATTCTGCCCTATCTATCCTGCAATTCATACCTTTCTGCAAACTGCCCTACACTTTTAGACTTTTTGGCCACATGGGGTAACAAATTTTCTCCGCGCTCGCGAGATTATTGTCCCGCCGGGTGCAAATTGTCACATGTTTAAATGGCATAGGGGCTTCACTTAATGAAAATATGACCTATCACTTGTGTTTGTGGCATATTAAACAATACCCTTAATTTAATTACATATTGGAAAAAAACCTTAAAAAACACATTATTTAACCCCATACCAATATGAACCCAATACACCTTCTCAATATAAAAAACCCCTACTTCCACTAGATCTTGTAGGTATCCTTTTTTTCATTAACATTTTTTATATTACTTTATATTTTTTCTTTAACTTTGAGATCCATTTTTTATACCTTTCAATATAAAAACCCTTTACCCCATATATATCCACCAATATATTGTTTCATTTTTTCCTCAATATATATCCCCCAATATGAACCCATGTGGTATGGTATTGCTCCCCTAGTGAAACCCCCGTGTTAAATGGCCCATCTCGGCCTTTACCTGGCTAATCGGATGTCACGTTGCTCATTTCTAACTGTCAATTTCTCATAGGTAAAAAATTTCCCACCTGTTTCAACCTAACTTCAATTTGATTTTTAAATGCAGGTTTTACAATCGGTGGTTAGGAGTTATCAGAACTGCTAACCGTAACATATCATATGACTGTTGCATGTGAACACTGCGTCACTCACCGTAGTATCATAAACTAGGCGCTCCAGAACCATGGAATCAACTGCTTTGACTTTGCCATGTGCACACCCTATCCTGTCTGTCATGGTTAGCTCTAACCATGGTGTCAAGTGTTGGAAAACCGCCTTAGCATTAACCGCCTATGTGAAATGGTCTTCAACCGCTGGTTCAATGGTATATATGGTTAGGTTTTATAACATACTTTATCCGTTAGAACATACATCAACAATTAAAATTTATGTTTGGGGTTATAGTAGTTCCTCCGCCAAAAATACATGGCAATCCGAACTTTGGTTATGAAACTTTAGTACATTTTGGGCTGGGTCATAAAATATTGCAATGAAATTTGGTTTAAACGTTGCAAAATTTGGTTTTGAAACTTTAATAATGTCGAGCCAGGGTTAGCCCCTAAACTTGGTCTGTTGATCGGGGTCGAGGGTTAACCCTAGTCCCCACCCCCAATTGTGTCATCAATAAACTTCAAATATGACTTAAGGACCATAAGGTTAAGAACCGAATGTAACACAGATGGTTGGAGGTCTTGTTGGCTTGAACGAGGTCTCGTGCTTAATTCCGCGAGGGTCCGCTCTGGCCCTTAGCAAAATTTTTAGTGGCCACTAGGAGGCCACGTGGTAGCCCCTGGTTGGCCCACATGGTCACCTCTTTGGTTGGTCCACCTCACCCTCATATAAACCAATAATATTACACCATATCCGAGTCATTGAAATCCTGAAAAGTGTCAAGCAGATATTTGTCAATTTAAACATAGTCAACATGCCATATCAAGGTCCATTTAGTAGTACGGAATGCTGACTATGCAACCCTGTATAGCCAAAAACAATTTTTTTTGTTGTTTCTCAAAACGAATAGAACTCGATATCGGGAGCATCCGATGTTGGTTTTGAGCGAAACGAGTTGCATTAGATTCAAAACAATGAGATATACACAAGCACACTAGTTTTGAGGCATTTTTACAACTTTGAATTTTGAACATAAAATTGATCCACCGGATCATTCCTCCCCACTCGAAGCTTTTGGACCTCCAAAATATCTTTATCCATCAAAAAATAGATGAGGGTAAAACTCCCTCACCCTTCCAGTTTCAATCCACTAAAATTTTCTTGAATGATACATTTTCATCTTTTCATCAAAACACATCATTTTCCTTGATTTCGGAGACCTTGTTTTGCTATCATAAATACCATCTTGCTGCAATTTCCTAGAATATGAAAAACAAAAAACTATCCTTGAAGGATTAAACTCATTCCATCCACTTTCGTCAATCAAAGGAAACTTAAACAACTTCAAATTCTTCTCGCCTTGAACACTGTCGACATGACGATACTCAATATGTCTAGTCTTGCGCTTAGCTCGACTCTTGACCAAATGTGATCGCCATTGCCATGCAACATCCCTCTTTAAATAAAACATATTGTGAAACCCACAAGAATAACTTTTGGACCCAATGCTCTCTTTGTAAAATTGATTTTGCAATTGCTCTTTGACATTTGCACTCTCTAGCACTAGCATATTGTTCACATCATTCAACAATGATGCATGCTGCTGCGAGTTTACTTCGTCTTGTTTACCTCTTTTAGGAGGCAACATGTTAGACTCCTGAAACATCTTATCACACCCATTAGCAACATCAATGAAATCACATTTAACATTTGATTCATTTCCTTGAAATGCCTCATTCACAACATCTTTATGCTTGAACATTAACAAAGAAAAATTCTGACTAGCATTAACAATTCTCTTCATTTGTCCAGCATTCATAAGAGACAAACTCATCTTCTTACTATGCGCTCTAACAATGTACTCAATTCCATTCTTGAACAAGTGATACTTATTCAAACGGTGATGAAATATTTCTCTACTATCATAAAGATATGGAATTCCCAAAACTATACCACAAATATCAAGCGGAATTACATCAAGTTCAACTTCATCAAGAAAGTTTGTAGTGATTGCAAATCTAAGGATGCACCTCCTTGTAACCTGCAATTTTTCATTGTCACATACCCAACCTAAAGGATAGGGTTTAAAATGTGGAATGGTTCTCACCTTTAAACCTTTTGTTTCTCTCTTCATAAATAACTTTCACAATTTATGTCATATCGAAGAATTATTTTTTGAAAGCCTTTTCATCCTCTGACATATTGTCAGGATCTCCTTTATGTGCCATGATTGCTGGAGCTTCAACTACAATTTGAGGTGAAATTTGTGGTGGATATTGTGGAAAAATTTCTCTCCTTGTCCTTGACCTAACTTGAGGACTTGCAACCACAAGATTTCCTTCTCCTCTCTTGAGCTTCAAACTTGTAAGCATTAGAAACACTTGGAAAGAAATTAAACCCTCATAGCAACACAGAAATCTAGCTCTAATACCAACTGCTCTGTATATATAAGCTTTATGATTATGAATTTTTTTTGAAGTTAATAAATTAGGGTTTTTTGTACTCTTATTTCAAATTCATAAACACATAAGTATGAATTAAAAGTTTAGTTTTTTGCAAAAAAAAGAAGAAAAATCACCATAACAGTAAACACAAAACAACAAGTGATGAAGGAGTTCACCCCTCCTGGGCTACATCTCTTGGTCCAACTTCCAATGGTTGGCCCTCTTTTATTATGCTCAAAAAATGGTATTTACATCAAGTTATAATGCTCAAATGGATTCAATAATATCTCCAATGGCTCCAGAACAGTAAAAAAAAGCCCTGTCTAGCCTCTTTTTGCTCCCAAAAAGATAAAAACTGAATGAGTTATGCTCTATGCAAATTCTGCCCTATCTATCCTACAATTCATACCTTTTTGCAAAGTGTCCTATAATTTCGGACTTTGTTGGCCACGTGGGGCGAAAAATTTCCCTGCATCGGCGAGATTATTGCCGCGCAGGGTGCAAATTGTTGCCTGTTTAAATGGCCTATGTCGGCCTTTACTCGGCTAATTGGACACCACGTTGCTCATTTCTAGCTATCGATTTTAGGTAGGTAAAAAATTTCCTGTCGGTTTCAACCTAACTCCAGTTTGAGTTTTAAACGCGGATTTTCCAATTGGTGGTTAGGAGTTATCAGAACCACTAACCATAACATATGATATGATTGTTGCATGCGAACACTACGTCACCCACCATGGTAACCTAAAATGGGCGCTCCAAAACTATGATATCAAATGCTATGACTCTGCCATGTGAACACCTTGTCCCATCTATCGTGGTTAGCTCTAACTGTGTTTTCAAGGGTTGGCAAACTGCCTTAGCATTAAATGTGGCATTAACCGCATATGTGACATGGTCTTCAACCACTGGTTCAATGGTATATATGGTAAGGTTTTATAACATAGTTCTATCCGCTAGAACATATGTTAACAATTAAACTTTAGGTTTGGGGTTATAATAGTTCCTTCGCCGAAAATACATGCAATACGAACTTTGGTTATGAAACTTTAATACATTTCGGGTCAGGTCATAACATGTTGCAATGGAATTTGGTTTAAACGTTGCAATCTTTGGTTTTGAAACTTTAATAATGTCGGGTCAGGGTTAGCCCCTAACCCTGGTCTGTGGACCGGGGTCGGGGGTTAACCTCGGTCCCCACCCCGAATTGCACCATCAATAAACTTCAAATATGACTTAAGGACAATAATGTTAAGAACCAAATGTAGCACAGATGGTCAGAGGTCTTGTTGGCTTGGACGAGGTCTCGTGTTCGATTCCCTGGGGGTTCTCTCTAGCCCTTAGCCAAAATTTTAGTGTCCACCAGGAGGCCATGTGGTAGCCTTTGGTTGGTCCTCATGGTCCTCTCTGGTTGGTCCACCTCACCCTCATATAAACGAATCATATTATACCATATCTAAGCCGTTGAGATCCTGACAAGTGTTAAGAAGAGATTGGCCAATTTAAACACAGTCAACATGCCATGTCAGGGTCTAGTCAACAGTATAGACTACTGACTGTGCATCCCTATACAAGAAATTTGTTGTTGTTGTTGTTGTTTCCCAAATTGAACTGAACTTGATATCGGGAGAATATGATGTCAGTTTTGAGCGAAACGAGTTGCGTCAGATTCAAAACGATCAACTATACACATGCGTTGGTTTTGAGCCATTATGACAACTTTTAATTTTGAGCATTAAATTGATGCAACGGATCATTCCTCCCCACTAGAATATTTTGGACCTCCAAAAGCTCTTTATCCATTAAAAAATAGATGAGGTTACAACTCCCTCAGCCTTCTAGTCTCAATCCACTGAAATTTACTTGAATGCGACATTTTGAGCTTTTAGTGAAAACACATAATTTTACCTGATTTTGGAGACCTTGTCTTTCTATCATAGATACCATCTTGCTGCAATTTCATAGAATATGCAGAACAATAAATTTCCCTTGAAGGAATAAACACATTCCCTCGTTGGTCGTCAATTAAAGGAAACTTAAAAAACTTCAAATTATTCTCACCTTGAACATTGTTGACATGAAGATGCTCAATATGTCTAGTCTTGCACTTGACTCGACTCTTGACCAAATGTGATCGCCATCGCTATGCAACATCCATGTTCAAAGAAAACATATTGTGAAACAAACAAGAAGAACTTTTGGACCCAATTCCTTCTTTGTCAAATTGATTTTTCACTTACTCTTTGACCTCTGCACTCTCTAGCATTGGAATATTGTTCACATAATTGTTCAACGATGATGCATGTTGCTTCAAGTTTACTTCATCTTGTTTACCTATTTTAGGAGGCAACATGTTAGACTCTTGAAACATCTTATCACACCCATTAGCAAAATTAATAAAATCATATTTAACATTTGATTCATCTCCTTGAAAGTCCACATTCACAACATCTTTATGCCTGAACATTAACAAAGCAAAATTCTGACTAGCATTAAAAATTCTCTTAATTTTTCCAACATTCATAAGAGACAAACTCATATTATTACTATGCGCTCTAACAATATACTAAATCCCATTCTTGGAAAAGTGATACTAATTCTCACAACGATGAAATATTTCTCTCCTATCATAAAGATATGGACTTCCCAAAACTATACCACAAATATCAGGCGAAATTACATCAAGTTCAACTTCATCAAGAAATTTTGTAGTGATTGCAAATCTAAGGATGCACCTCCTTGTAACCTACAACTTTGCATTCTCATATACCCAACCCAAAGGATAGGGTTTAGGATGTGGAATGGTCTCTAAATTTAACTTCTTGACAATGTCCTTTGAGATAATATTTTCTTGTGAACCACTATCAAACAATGTGTCAATATTGGTATGATTTGAAACAACTCTAATATGGAAAATCTCTATTCTTATTTCTTCATCTTGAGTATCATTTAGACAACTTGAAGAACTAGTACTTGTAATGTTATTACCTTTCAAACTCATCGATGTGATATTTGTTTCATCTCCGGAATCAGAAGCTAAATCATGTTGTATTTTTGCAACTGTCTTCTCCTTCTCCTTGTTTTTCAACTTCTTGGGTCTCATCTATAGATGAAGTTTCCAACAATGATCTTAATCATTTCCATCTTTGGAACTGTGTTTGCATGCGAGTTTATCTTTCTCCATCTTGATGGATGCATTATTATTTCCTTTTCCTTTGAACTTACCCTTTCCTTTTTCTCCAGACTCAAAGGTGTTCTCACTTGTCTCATCTAAAACATGTTTCCATCTTGCCTCCAGATGTGTGGCATGTACACAAACTTCATATAAAATTGTAGGGTTAAACATGATAATTGTATGTCTTAGGTAACTATGCAAACCCCCAATGTATTTCAGCAAAGTGTCTTGAGATGTCAAATCTACACCCAATATTAGTGCTCTTCTCCTAAATTCTTGAGTATAACTTTGCACACTTTGTCCCTTTCCTTGCCCAAAGTTTTGCCAATCCATTATAGCTTTCTGCATGTATGCTAATGGATAGAATTTTCTTCTCAATGTATCAAAAAAATCATTCCAAGAGGTTAAGACCTTACCATGTTTATTCATGTCCTCTTGAGTTTTGGCTTCCACCAAATAAGTGCAACACTTTCCAATCTCAATGAAGCAATTTGAATCTTGGTGTCATCATCTTTGATCCTTTGTATCCTGCAATACACTAAAAGCTGACACACCCAATTATCTAATCTTTCAACATTTACCTCTCCTTTATACATAGGAAAATAAAACTTTATGTCAAGTTTTAGAAATGGAGTTTTACCATGACCTTTTGGAGAATGTGGACGTGTTTGTGAAGGGCTTGTTGTGGAAGAAGATGATGGTGAAGATGGTGGTGAGGATCGAGGTGAAGAGAATGGCAGTGTCAAAGGTGGTTTGTCACCATTCCCTCCATTACCTTTTGAAGTCATTTCCCATCTCCTCCATATGCTTTTGAAGACTTATCTCCCTTTGGAGGATTGGAGCTCTCACCTTGCAACCTTGTGTTTCTCTCTTCATAGAGAAATTTCACCATTTGTGTCATATCAAAGAATGATTTCCTTCTCTCTTGAGCTTCAACCTTGTAAGCATCAGCAACACTTGAAAATAAATTAAACCCTCACAACAATAAAGAACTCTAGCTCTAATACCAAAATGATATGTATATGTAAGTTTGAGGATTATGAAAATTTTTTCAAGTGAATAAATTAGGGATTTTTAGCCTCTTATGTCAAATTATTAAACACATAAACATGCATTAAATGTTGATTTTTTTGTAGAAAATAGTTTACAACATCAACATAACAGTAAACACAAAACAACAAGTGATGAAGGAGTTCATCCCTCCTAGGCTACATCTCCTGGTCCAACATCCAATGGTTGGTCTTCTTTCATTATGCTCAAAAAATGGTGTTTACATAGTGTTACAGTGCTCAAATGGCTCCAGAACAATAAAAAAAACCCCTGTCTAGCCTCTTTATGCTCCCAAAAAGGATAAAAACTGAATGAGTTATGCTATATACAAATTCGGCCCTATCTATCCCACAATTCATAGCTTTCTGCAAACTGTCCTACAATTTCAAACTTTGTCGGCCACGTGGGGCAACAAATTTTCCCTGCACCGGTAAGATTCCCATCACGTTGGGTGAAAATTTTTTCTTGGTTAAATGGCCTATGTCGACCTTTAACCAGATGAGACACCACGTTTCTCATTTCTAGTCGTTGATTTCAGGCAGGTACAAACTTTCTTGCCGATTTTAACCTAACTCCAGTTTGAGTTCTAAACGTGGGTTTTACAATTAGTGGTTAGGAGTTATCGAAACCGATAACCGTAACATATCATATGACTGTCACATGTGATGGTCATAGGTCTTGTTGGCTTGGACGAGGTCTCATGTTCGATTCCCCGGGGTTCGCTCTAGCCCTTAGCCAAAATTTTAGTGTCCACTAGGAGGCCACGTGGTAGCCTCTGGTTGGTACACCTCACCCTCATATAAACCAATCAGATTACACCATATCCGAGCCATTTAAATCTTGACAAGTGTCAAGCAGAGATTGGCTAATTTAAATACAGTCAGCTTGGCATGTCAGGGGCTAGTCAGTAGTATGGACTGCCAACTGTGCAACCTTATACAACCAAAAACAACTTTTTGTTTTGTTTTCCAAAATGAATAGATCTCGATATCGGGAGCATCCGATGTCGTTTTTGAGCGAAACGAGTTGCATGAGATTCAGAATGATGAGATCTACACAAGCGCATTGGTTTCGAGCCATTGTGGCAACTTTGAATTTTGAGCGTAAATTTGATCCACTAGATCATTTAACCAATGAAAAATATATATTTTGCATTTTATAAACTAAGACTTTTTTTTTGTTTTTTTGACTATATAAATTAAATAAAAATAAAATTCAATAAAAAATTTGGATATGTTCACAAATTGGACTGAGGTAATACAAGGTCAATGTAGTTTGGTCACTAATTAGAGTCCTTAATGAATGCAAGGACTAATAATTAATTTCTACCAACTTTACATACCTTTGGAATGTTTTTTTTATTTGTTATGTAAAGATCACACTAATGAAAAAATCGAAGACACTAAAGTTTCGTGCTCTAGCAATTTTTAGGATTTTATTTTTTCCAAAAGGAAAAAATACAATAAAAGTAATATAAATAAATAAAATGTTGTATAAATTAAGAGAAAAAGACAAGAGTTTAAATATTTGACATTTTTGCTTTTTTCTTTATTTTTGTATTTTCATTAAACTCTTGTAATATAACTTTTGGAAATAGTGTGATTTTTTGTTGTTGTTGTTTAAAATATGTTTTTGAATGCATAAATAAATTTAGTGTTCTAAAAAACCCGTAAGATAATTTAGGTTATGCATATTAAACCACTCAAACTTATAAATATAAAAAATCCAAAATAAAAATTACCAAAAAGACATTCTTAGAAAATAAAAAAATATCAAATAATTAGATTAAGTTAAGAAGAAAAACAATATCATGTATAACATTTTAAAAAACACAGGATTATCTTATATATATATATATATATATATATATATATATATATATATATATATATATATAAGGATTGAATAACGTGAGAGAGCCGTATCTTTATTTCACTTGTTAGTTCTGGATGATATATTATTATTAGCGAATGAGTTTTTAATGCAGATTGTGAAATTTCAAGGAGATTTTGAATTTAGATTATATAGTAACATGTATGAAATTCAATGCTTTGAAATCTTTCACTTCTTTCAATGAAAATGATATCATTAGTATTTTACGAAATAATAAATGCATGGTGTAATAGATAGGTGTTAAGAAGGGGTACTTTGATCTTAGTTAAATTAGTTCTTAGATCTTTTATGGCTTACATTCGTGTTTGCATGATGGATAAGGTTAAGAAGGAGGGTATTTGTTTTGTCACACAAAAATTATTGCTAAACCAAAAGTGGTTGGGGATGGGGTCTAGAAAATATTTAGTATCCAAGAATTTATAAGACTTATTAATCATAAAGGTTTGTAGCTAAATGTAATTCTACAAAATGGCTTTTACACTTTGGATTAAATAATCTATAGATTTATCTCAAATGTTTTAATCATTTGGAAAGTTTTCATTTTGTCTTTCTTTCTTTTGTTTTAACCATTTGGAAAGCTTTCATTTTGTCTTTCTTTCTATTGGCAAATTTATTAACTTGCAAGGTTGTCAATAATGAGAAGGTAAACATAAGTTTTGATTATTGTTTTGCTAGTAATTATAGTCTTCCTTGACCTTTGTTACCTTCTTTACGAATGCAAAGTGTTTTCTCTCTAGGTGATGTGACATACCCTTTATCTACATCTCTATGGAATCAAGGGTGGAAAAGGGTTGGGATGTTGGGTTTGCGAGGCCTTGGTGCTACTAATTATAATTCTTTTATTCAAAGATTGTTGCAAAGTGTAATAAGACTTAGGTTGAAGAGGATTACTTTGTATGGTAAAAAATTATGCCCTCTAGCGATTATTCAATAGGACTAGGCTATAAGGATATGTTTTATGAGGAGGAAGATCCAGACGTTGATTGGTGGTAAAATCCAATTTGCGAAGTAAAAGCTTCGTTAAAACTAAGGATTTTTTATGTGGTTTGCTTTGTCTAACAATGTTCTTCCCTAGGAAGTATTGTAGATGAAAGAATGACAGAGGCGAAGCATATGTGTAAGTGTGTAAAATTAAAGGGAAATATTTAATAACTTGTTTCTTTGGCACCCTTACACTAAATAGATTTTGCATGATTTGCTTCCTTTAATTATATGAAATGGGGTTTGATAGGGTACTTAACTTGTAGATTATATGCAATATTTTTATGAGGAGCTATTACTTAAGGGACATAGGAATATCCCATTAATTATTTCATCCATTACTTTGGCTATCAAGGAATTTTTGCTCATCCTAAAACAAGAAAATAAGCCCCTTTTAGGTTTTCCATCAAGTAAAATTCACATATGATAGTATTTGGTTAGATGGTAGGAGAAAAACTCCAAGACAAATAACATAAATAGTGGCCGATAAATCTAAATCATGGGATTTCTTTGATGGGGCATGTCTATGTAACCCAAGAATTTGTGGTGTTGGTGGAGCGATATACTTCTTGGATTCACAAAGTTATGCTTTAGGGTAGGTTTGGATTAAGGAACAAATAATTTGGTAGAATAAATGCTCTAATAGTTTAACGCGACTTGGAATTGGAATGCTATAGCTATATTGATTCATATAATTTTGTGATTCAAAGTTTGTCATGCAAGTGTGAAGGGATATATATGAATTAAAAATGATTCTCCAACTTTTGTTGGATAAAGTGAAGTTAGTGGAAATAAAGTTTTGCAAATATATACAAGGAATTGAATGGACAAGTAGAAAATCAGTTTAAATAAGCCTTGGAGATGGTTGTTAGAATTGTGGCAATCATAAAAGAAAATGTTGAAGTTATTTTTCCAATAATAATTCACTCCATATGTGATTCGTCTTTAGGCAACTAGCTCATTTTTCTACAATCTCCCAATTTTTTATGATTTTTAGTATTTTTAAATGGTTGTTTTTCCTATCATAGCTGCATGGGGGTTTATAAGCCTTGTTTTAGAATATAACGTATAAGGGCTATATGTCCTTAGGATTTATTTTTTTATTTTTGGTTTGGATCCTTGTTGATATTTCATATGAAAACAATCTTCCAATTCAATTTTAGAATGACTTTATAAGTTCTACTATGCATAGACGAAATGTGCCTTTATGTTTGTACTTGAATGAAAAGTTATGTTTTTTTGTTAGAATAAAATATTATTTCACATTTAAGGTGATATAAAAATTAAATGCAAGGATAGTAAAATTATGTAGTCCCCAGGGCTAGCTCTATTTTAGATATTATTGTGTGAAAGTTCAGGGAAGTTTCAAGATCAAATCTCATTGAGTCCCTTGGGTTACTAATTGACATTGTGATTGGTGATTATTATTGTCCTCCATTTAGAAAACCAAGGAAGAGGCAATGAATCTATAAGGGACTAGCAAGGTTTCAATATCCTTAGTTGGAAGACCTACTATGTTGGTGAGTGAGGGACTATATTTTACCAAGATAATAAAAATTACACACACACATACACACCTTTTTTGGGGGAAAATGGAAGATAAGGAGGAAGGCAACAACTAGTTAGGGTTTTTTTAGAAGAGGGGTTTCACCCAAAATTCCGTGTATGGAATAGTTCAAAGGACCAACTTCGAGACTAAGTAGAGTAACCCTAATGATATTGAGATTGGAAGTTTTCTCGATGGTGATCTCCATCCCATATGGTACCTTGTTGTAGATCACTTAGAAATCCATCGTAGTATCTTCTTGATCATAATAAAAAATATGAAATAGTTGTATTTAGGTCAAAAATAGTGTCAAGAATGTTTATTTTCCAATAAAATGGATATTATATGTTATCATTGAGTTTAGGTAACTAGCCTTAACTGTATATTTTAGTGGGAAGAATATCAGTCTCAAAGATTCAATCTCATGGACATGTAAAGTTTTCTTTAAAAAAACAAGATGTAAGATTCAAACATATCCCCTAAATCATAGGTTTTTTACAATTCACTATAAAAAATCTTGATATAAGGAGGTTGTCCAAAACTGTGGTTTATGGTTATATGAGGATCTCCATTACTCAGAGGTGTATTTCTAGGCTTAGCATTACATTTCTAATTCCCAAATGTTCTCTAGGCCATTAGGGCTACTCTTGGATCTTTCTAATACTCAGCTTCAAAAGCCAAAAAGCTTGAGTGGGTGCTAAGAATACTAGCCTTATGGGAAATAATGGATTCCTCCCATACAAGGTACCCTAATATGTGGCAATATAGAAAAGACATGGTTTTTGGATTATGAAAATATTCCTTTTATGTGTAGGCTTTGCATCAAATACGACACATGGTGGGGTATCATAGTATTAAGAAAAAGACATAAAAGTGAACAAAGGGAATAAATGGAAATACTCCTATTCTCATTCCATATCTAACATTGATAAATACACTAATCCATTGATTATTGTAACCATTCTAAAAGTGTCCATGAACTCAAATTTAAATAATGCATTGTTCACTTAGATGATAAAATGTTGGATATTAGATTGTGCATCCTAGATATTATGTTCCTTGATATTAAATATAAACAATTTTAATAAGGAATATATCTTGAGGGAAACCTTTTGGGAATAAGATTTGGTCAACGACATATGAATAGATCATATATAACTCATAAACAATTGAATCACTAAGAGAAAACATGACATAAAGTGGGATTTGAACTCAAGCAGGGAGTGTAACAACTTTTGTCACATCCACTCGAGCTATACCTATTAACAAACAACAAATAAAATATCAAGGAAATGATAGAAATTCCCCTATATTCTATTCAATCATAAAAACAGAAGGTAGGGTAATGTTAGACCCCTGTATTTCACAGTATCACCAGGTGACTAATTGTTTTCTCTTTTTAATTTTTTCATAATTTACATGGATGTCAATATTCAAAATATTTTCCAAAGCAAGAATTAGAGAAAGCAGTTAAGGCAGAAAAAAAACAAGAGCAGAGTCTTGAATGAGATTGGGTCAAGTCGTGCATGAATTCGGGTCGAGTCGTGAACGCTAAAGCAGGTCAAGTCGTGAATGCGAGGAAAATATTCTACGAACAACTAAGAGATGAATGGGTGCAACCAAAGAAACAAGGTCAGCAAAACACAACAAAGGAGCAGTTAGGACCGTTGGGTCTGAGCTTCGATCAACGACGGAGACTGAATCACATCATCACATTACAAACCCTTTTTCATTTTATTTTCCTTTAAGAACATTAAACTTCATGCATTTCCGACTTTCCGCTTTATATTCCTACTTTACCTTTTTCACCGCTATATCATTGTTCTACCTCCACTTTCCCAATTGCCCCAGTTGCAATTAAAGCAGGGCCATTCTCCCTGACGCGTCACCCTTCCCCCACCATCCATCGCAAGATCACAACTTTACCTGTTCAACCACCATTTCACATCGCAAATATTATAACTTATCGTTTAAAGCGCCCGCAATGTATTTTGTTTAACCTACGATGCGGTAGGCCCCACTACAGCAGCTCTGCCCCCCACTTCACATCTGTTTGAAATACATTGAAACACATATCATATGAAACATCATAAACTTTAACTTACCGCAGAAGCTTTCCGACTTGCGATTTCAATGTAGGTGGGTCCCTCTCCTAGCACTTCGCAAGTTTTAGATTTTAACCCCCGCTGCTTATCGCAAAAAGCTAAGATTTGTAATTTGCGATGCATTCGGTCCCACCTTCCCTCCATGTCACCTCCCACTTTGCATCGCATCGCCGATTACATTCTTCATAACTTAAACTGTAAATATTGCAAAGTGCGCAGACCCGATGTGGCTTCAAAACTAAAATCTAAACATTTTTAGGTCCGGGTATTTTAGTTTTTACGCTGTTTTGTTTGAAAAAAGGGTTGAAACATGAAAAGAAGGATTCAGGTAGCAAATAAACACCACAGGACGAGTTGGGAAGCAAAGGGCATTCACTCAAAACTTTATGTTATGACGATATAAATGGAAAAGGCAGCAAAGCACATCAACACAGTCTCTAATCGATGAAAGTGGTTAGCCCTGCACCAGACTTAATTTCCCAACGTCGATCTTTTGAAAAGTAGGGCCAAATATCAGAGCCATCATTCGTTGCCTCTTAGGGATCATCACATGCCACCTTCAAGCCTACTTTTTATTTACGAAGAGCCGCTTGAGTTTTGCATTCTTGAAGAGTTACCAAAATTAATTCCACATGTGGTGTTTTATTAGAGATTTTCTTTGTTCAGGCCTTGCATGGCCAAACCTGTTTAATTTTCAGTTGTTTGTAATAAATGAAGTTCGCCAAAGTAGATTAGGGAAACTGACTCAAGTTTAGTTAAATACTGCTTGAATTTTCATAATTAAGGGTTAGATATTGTTAGCCCATGCATTGTAAGAACTACTATATTGGAGCACTATAATTTTGGAGCTAGACATCAATAATCAAAGACCGTTTTCAGGATTCTTGAACTGTGTTAAAATGGTGATGTGTTACTTCTCTGTTTTAAATGTTTTTGTTGTTTTTCCTGCTGTGCATCTGTTCATCTAATTGTAAGTCAGATATTTTAGATTAATATTTCCTGTTGGAGCACCTTAATTTTGTCCACATTTACAATCTGAATGTTTTCCCCTGAAGTCTAATTAAATAATTCTTAACTGCTCTTTATTCAATACTGAACCTCACTCTTTCTTTCATCTCATAATTCATACATCTCTTAAGATCCATTTAGCAAATTTAGCTTGCCCTGTGATTCTCTTGAGGTTTATGTGCCATTCCAGCCTTTTGACTCCATAGCCCAATCAATTATTCCCTGCAGCCCTATCTATCCAACCACACCATCAATCAAAACAACAAACCCCATCACTGTAACTATCCTAATATCAGCACCTATAATCATCAAGTTAAATCATAAAAAACATAGGGAGCCCTCTCTGAGTCTAGGAAGGCTAGGTCCTAGACTCCAAAGTGGTTTGATGTTGTCCTCTGTCATTTGTTCTTCCCAATCTTAAAAATTACAGAGCGATAACATAATGGCGAATGTATTGGGGACTTATTGAAAAGCTCATCTTTCATCAGAACTTGGAAACCCCAGTCGAATTACTGTGTCATTTAAGTATTTTCTACAGATTGGTTTTTTGAAAAAATATTCAGCCTGTTTGTGCCTTGGGTTTGAATTCTGGCTTCTAGAAGAATCTTTACCAGATCCCATCCTAACCCAAATCCCCCTGCAATAGTTAATAATCCAGAGAAAATCCTAAGAAAAACTCCCAGATCTGAGAATCCAACTATTAGCATGCCTCTTCACAAAGCAAGTTACCTCCCTGAAAACCTTGCAACCTTGCAAGATATCCAGTTTGACTTACACTTTGAGAAAAGCTTGTTCAGAACCAAATCTTAGAATTGGATAGTCCAGACAGTTTTCGACCCATCCATTTTACAGTAGAGTCCTATTGGGGAAGCCTCTACCTCAAATCAAACTGACTTTGAGCTTCTCCAATACTTTGACTCCCTTCAAAGTCTAGTAATAGAGCTTACTTCAGCTATTGATGATGCTTATCTTCTACAATGTGTATAATTATTTGCTCTGACTGCAGCAGCTCCTTCTGTTATCTCCAAGTCTGCTTATCCTTAGTCAAACTTCTCAAGTGTATCTAAAGCTCCTACCATTTCCTTGAAACTTTCCCACCAGAGTGTCCAAACGTCCACTCATACACCCACTGTCCACCTTCCTCCATTTAACCCTCCACCTCCCTTGGTCAACCCTCCTCTTATCAACCCGCCTTGGTTTCCCCCACCACCAATCACGGCAACCTGGTATGCTCCATTAGTGCTACCACTACCTATGGTGCATATTCCACATGATTATCCATCCAAAATTCCACATTTTGATGGAACTGGTCTTGAAACTGCTCAACAACACGTGGAAAAAATGAATGACGCTTTTGACTACCAAGAGATAGAGGATGAAACTATTCAATTGAGAATGTTTGCTCAAAGTGGGAGAAGTAAAAAAATGGTTCAAGGGCTTGACCCCTAAAAGTGTCCATGACCTCCCTGCCCTTCACCAGATGTTCATAAATAAATGGGAAGCTAAGAAAAATCCTCTCCAAATCTTGTCAGAATATGAAAACATCAAGAGAAATGTTGGAGAAAGTGTCCAAGATTACTGTACCAGGTTCAAAAATGTATACAACACCCTCCCTCCTCACATGAAACCCCCACAAGGTTTAGCCCTAATGAAATTTTCAGATGGTTTTGACCCAGAGATGGCTTATCAGCTGAGAGAGAAAGATCCTGCTACATTGGAAGACATGCAGGGAGGTGCAGTACGTGTGGAAGAAAACCTGATTACAAAAAGGGCTAGAATGAGAGATGCGAGGATAATCACTATTAGGGAAGATCCTGCAGCCTCCACATCTGATGCTAAGATTGATAGCCTGATCAGAACCATGGAGAGAATGATGGAGAGGATCAACTTGAATGAGAGAGCTGTCCCTAGGGAAAATCAACCAGCTCCTCAAAATAGAAACCAAAACTTTAGAAGAAACCCCCCTCAAATAAGACAGAGAGAACAAAGAGGACCTGACAAGAAAATTAGGCCTCCATTCCAACCAAATTATGCTGATGAAGATGATGGGGTGGTTGAAGAACTAGAATAAATTCAAATTAATCTGATGGGAATTAATAATGAAGATACTGTTTTCCTCACCGAAGAAGAACAAGATTTATTTTCTTTGACTCAAACTGAAGTAAAATTTGAAGAGTCTGAAGATTATAAACAAGGATTCAAGAATTCCATCATGGAGGTGAATAGAAAATATAATCTCCGAAGCAAGAAAGATTCAGATATTCCCAAGATAAAGAATTCTAAAAACTCTGCTAAAAAGGCCCCTGAGGCTGATCCTAAGAAAACAACAGAGAATTCAAAGAAAATTACTAAAATAGCTGCAAATAATGATCTAGAAAGTAGCACTAGTAAACCAGTGGCTATCCCTAGAAAAAATGTTCCAGCTAATGTCCCTAAGATAAGTCAATAATCTGAAGTTGCTGCAAAAACGGTGCCTGAGAAGACTGATTCAAATTTGCCAAAGACGCATACACCATTCAACATTGAGAATGAAATTGCCAAAATAAAAATCTCTGTCCCTCTCACTGAATTGGTGAACTAGGATGTATATAGGTCCCAAGTCTTAAAAGTGCTGAACATAGGAGAAATTACTTATACTGCCAATCTAAATGATGACAAACCTCAACTTTTGTTCGGGTCAGAGGTAGAGGGTAGATTCCAGGAGGGAGGTGTTCCCCTATTTTATCTCAGTTTGAATGTTCATGATAAAATCATCCATAATGCCATGATTGACTCAGGTGCATCTCATAATCTCATTCCAAAGGAAATTACGGAGAAACTTGGCCTGGAGATAAATATACCCTACAAAGACCTGTACTCATTTGACTCTAGCAAAGTTAAATGTCTAGGCCTCATTAAAGATCTCTGTATTACATTAGCCCAGATACCAGCCAAGAGTCTAGTGATGGATATAGTGGTGGCTGACATCCCTCCTAAATATGGTATGCTTTTATCACGCTCATGGGGAGCCAAGCTTTCAGGAACCCTCCAAATGGATATGAATTATGCTACCATACCAATTTTTGGCCAACAATGGAGATTGTATAGGGTGAATATAATGAAATACATGGCGAGCAGTCAGGAAAAGACTCAAAACTACCCCCTGTACTCTGTCCACTTTGACCTTGATTCATTTATTCTTTATAATGATGAAAATATTAATGAAAAAATAGCTGGAGAAGAAGAAGATCAAAAGAGATAATAGTCAGACCAAATGGAAATGGTGCAACACAAGTCTGAACCTGAACCTTTTTGGAACATGAGTTTTGATGGTTCTTATGGAAAAAATGGCTCAGGAGTAGGGGTGTGGGTATGCAATACTGAAGATAATCACGCAGAAGGGAATTATTACAAGCTAAACTTTCAGTGTACCAACAATATAGCACAATATGAGGCACTCCTTTTGGGTTTACAATACTGAAGAAATTAGGAGCCAAAAGAATCTCTATTCATGGTGACTCTGAGCTGGTCATTAAGAAAATCAAGGGAGAATATTCAGCGAAGCATCCCAGATTGAGAGCATACAAGAATGCCTCCCTTGACTTCCTGAAAACATTTGAAGAATATGACCTTGCTGTAGTTCCAAGAAATCATAATATCCTGGCTAATGGGTTAGCATTTTCAGCCAACACTTGTCAATTACCTCATCCTAACAAGCAATATATAGTGCAGGTCAAACACCGCCCAGTACTTCCTGACAATATGAGATATTGGCAAGTCTTTGGAAATGAAAAACAGATTGATAATTTCTTGCAATCTAAGTGTGAGTTTTAAGATTCCAATTTGGACCTAGATTGTGAAGAAGACTGCTCCATTAAAGAACAAATGTGCAGGGAGGAACCTTTTCATAATTATGATATTAATTTTTCAACAAATAAAGATCTACATAGAACAAAGATGTATGGAGATCTAGAAAAGGAGGACTTTGAAGTACTAGAATTCAGAGACAACACCTTGCCTAGAGGACTTGTCCCTCTAGAGGAACTATTTGATTTCAATGATGTGGCTAGGAAACCAAAAATGGAATCTATAAAAGCAAATATAGAGGAGTGCAACATGGGCAGTGAGAAGAAGCCCAAGATGATAAAGTTGTCAAATATATTGCCAGCCTCCATAAAGCAGAAATATATTGCTTTGTTCAAAGAGTTTATTGATGTGTTTTCCTAGAGTTATGAAGATATGAAATCTTATGATACTAATATTATCTAGCACAAAATTTCAGTCAAGGAGAACCAAAGGCCTTTCAAACAAAAAATGCGTAGGATAAATACTGTCCAAATGCCTCTAGTTGAGAAGGAGATCAAGAAAATGTATGATTCCGAGATAATAGTCCCAATGAGATACTCCAAATGGGTTTCCAATATTGTACCTACAAGAAAAAAGACATGTGATATCAGGCTTTGCATTGACTTCAGAAATATGAACAAGGCATCTCTTAAGGACAACTACCCTTTACCAAATATGGAACACATATTGAAAAAGGTAGTGGGCTCCAAAAGAATCTCTCTGCTAGATGGCTGTTCATGGTACAATCAAGTGCTGGTGCATCCAGATGATCAACACAAAACAAATTTTACTACCCCTTGGGTAACCTTCATGTATACAAAAATGCCCTTTGGATTAATAAATGCTGGTGCCACTTTTCAAAGAGCAATGGATATTGTTTTTTCAGAAGAAATTGGTCTTTTCATTGTGATATATCTTGATGATATTACAATATATTCAAAAAATGATGAAGAACATTTGGCCCATTTGAGAAGAGTTTTTGAAAAATGCAGAAGGTTCGGTCTATCTCTGAATCCTAAGAAATCATTATTAGGTCTTGAAGAAGGAAAGCTTCTAGGCCACATCATATATGAAGAAAGAATCAAGATTGACCCCAAGTAGAATTGAGGGCATACTTCAAATCAATCATCCCATAAACATCAAGGCGCTGCAATATTTCATTGAAAAGATAAAATTTTTAAGAAGGTTTATACCAAACCTTGCAGAACTCCTGAGGAATATCAACAACATGCTCAAAAGAGATTCAGGAGTCAAGTGGTCCAGAGAGGCTAAACAGTCCTTTGACCTGGTAAATCAGGCACTTACTACAACACCACTGTTGATTAACCATGATTTCACCAAGGATTTCATCATTTTCTCCTTTGCATCAATGCACACAATCGCTACTGTATTGCTGCAGAAAAATATAGAGGGACAAGAGAAGTCTGTAGCATTTTTCAGCCAAGCTTTAAGAGATGTGCCTTTGAGGTAAAATATCATGGAAAAGCAGGCTTTTGCCCTGATCAAGGCACTAAAAGATTTCAGAGTTTACATTCTGCATTCACACATCGTTGCATTTGTGCCCAATACAGTTGTCAAAGAGATCATAACACAAGATCCTAATGGAAAAAGAGGCAAGTGGATTGCTGTCATCATGGAGTGTGATTTAGAGATCAGACCCACGAAAATAATCAAGGGACAAGGATTAGCCAAATTGACGGCTGAAATAAATTTTCAAGCACTAGATATTAACATGATTCATTCACCGGATGAACGAGAGGAGCTAGCGACTCCACCTATTGAGGAATCATTCCTAAATTCTCCCTGGTACGTAGATATAATTTATGTTATATTTTATTTAAATGCTCCTCCTGGTTTGTCCAAAACAAAAGCTAGTCTTGAAATTGAAAGCTGTAAAATTCTGCATCCTAGAAAATGTTTTTTACTGGAAAGATTCTAGAGGCATATTGCTTAAATGTTTGCTTCAAGAAGATGTAGATAGGGTCATGAAAGAATTCCATGAAGGGGATTGTGGAGGCCATCTCTATTGGAAAACCACTGTGGCTAACAAGATCCTTAGGGATGGTTTCTATTGGCCTACTCTCTTCCCAAATATCCGTAAAATGGTAGCTATTTGTCATAAATGCCAAATATTTGAGGGAAAAATAAAGTTTCTACCTCTACCTTTACAACCTATCTCTGTTGAAGCTCCTTTCCAATAATGGGGTTTAGACTTCATTGGAGAAATCCACCCTTCCTCCTCTGCCCAACATAAATGGATCCTTACTGTTAAGAACTATTTTACCAAATGGATAGAGGCCATTCCTTCGAGAACTGCTACTGACTCAGTGATTATCAAATTCCTTGAAGCCAACATCCTGTCCAGATTTGGTTGTCCTAGGAAAATCATTACAAATAATGCTTGTAATATTCCCAATTAGCCATGAGCTAGTTGGAATATTGAATTTTTCTTTTTCTTTCTGTTTAATGAAAAAGAGGATAATGGAGATCCATAAATCTCCTTAATAATGAATAAATCAATGCCAATGTGAAAAGAATACATCTTGGTAGCTTAATTGAGCACCCCTAGGTGTGAAAAGGGGTTAGAACACCTTGACCGGGTCAACCTTGACCAAATCAATAGCGTTGTCATGGAGTAGTGGCATTCAATGAGGGACATCACAGTTTTAGATGAAGACTCCTTGCATGGAAGTAGTGTCATAAATGAATGGGGCTTAGGGTTTGGAAGCTCATTTCTTGTAAAAGGAAGAGGATGGTAGCCATATTCATTATGTATGGGTATATGATATCTCTGAATATATGGTCTGTTTAGACATATAGCTTTCTTCAGCTGTTTAGCTAGGATTGTAGTGCTGTTTAGCACATGGTGTTCTTGATCGAGAATCCCACCTCTTTCCTTGAGAGGCCTCTTGGAAGAGAATTGTACTTCACTTCCACATTCAGGCTTTAAGCAAGCTTCGTCTTACATCTGCAGCACAAATCCTATTGAGGGTTGAGTTGTGTTGCAGGTTGCAACAGTGGAGAACATCTTTGGGTCACTTCAGTGCTTATTTTCAGTGGAGAAGGGTTCCTTTTCATTTGGAGGACAGTAAGGAAGGCCATTGAGCCTTATTGCATCATTTGGCATCATGCCACTTATTTGTTTACCCCTAAAATGCAGTTTCTATCTTGGACTGCGTTATTTTGAGGGAGGAGTTGTAGGGTGGTTTCAGTGCACCATTTGGGGAGGAGGTTTTATAGTGAAGGGATCAGTTTTTCACCTAGAGCATCTATTGGAGGAGGCTATCTATCTTGCTATATCATATCAGCCACAACTTTCCAGATCTATTGTTCCAGTGAATCTTCAGCCCTAGGGCTTTGATTCAGATCTTGTACATTGGTGTATTGCTGAAATCCCTTTGGGGGTTATTTTCTGAAGGTTGTATAGAACCTAGATCTACATTTTGCTTTATTTTTGAGGCATATAATAGGCATAGATCTTTGTATTTTCATTTTCTGTAGAAGTGCACTTTATGACTACACTGTAGCAATCTTCCGGTATTTTTATATATAGTAGCAACACCTCTTTTGAGGGTTTTGCCCATTGGTGGCTTGATCTATCTTGTATTATGGTTTGTGGCCCATTATTGTACATATATATGCTGTTGTTATGATGAATGTAAGGTATCCATATTTTTCCCTTGTTTTGATCTAATGTTTTACACTGGTATTCCATGGTTTTGCACTATATTCCTGCTTTCCCCATTTGGGAATACTACAGTGGTATCAAAGCAGAATCTTGGCACAACTTGTGCATCTTGAAAAGCCAATATGTCATCTGAAGAAGGAGATCCTCTCACTGATATAGGGAGAAGGCATATCATAAGAATGAACCAGAATTTTGACTATACAACCGATAAAGAAGACAAGGGTAAAACCCCTTTATTAGGAGAAGATGAAGAGAAGGAGTATCCCAAGCTACTTCTTGTAGGAATTTACAGAGTAAGTTCCTTAGATAAAAAAGCAAAGGTAACCACTTATAAACATATCACAAATCAATACAACAGTATTATCATGTGGTTAAAACCTTTGAAGAGGGAAACAATCCACAGCCTGAGCCAACATGGCCACTCAGGAAATTTATTAATATAAAAAAGAAAAGTTACATATGTTTCTCTCATAAACGGTTACTGGAAAAATTACCCTCCATGCTCTTTAAATAGAGATCATGGACCAATCCGATGTTAAGCTACGGATCAAGTTTCGTTAATACCGAGGAGAGAGTGAACTGTCAAATCACTACAAATCGTGACTATCAGATTATAAGTTACAAATGTACATAGTAAATAAACACACTTTACCTAACTCTACACTAGACTAAGTTATTCTTAACTATTTCCTATGTGTCGGAATATCCTAACATCCCCCCTTAAGAAAAACTTGGGATAGGATGGAAGTATTTACATTGGTGACACAAAGGAGCCTATTTCCTATGTGTCGAAATATCCTAACATCCCCCCTTAAGAACGAATTGGGATAGGATTGAAGGATTTACAAAGGTGACACAATAGAAGAAGGAAGGAGGCATTAGAGCATATCACCCCTTAATGATAACTTTCCTGAACTCCAAGCATGGATTGAATTTTGGTAAACTTTGCTTCTATGAGAGCCTTTGGAAAGATATCAGCTACTTGATCATTGGTTGGACAATATTGCACTTCAAGAACACGATCATGAATGATATTTCTGATGAAGTGTATGTGGAGCTCAATGTCTTTCATACGATGATGCTGAGCTGGATCTTTACATAGCTAAATGGCACTCTGATTATCACACCAAAGTGTAGTTGGATGCTGCTAATGAAGACCAAATTCAGATAGGATCTGATGAAGCCACATGGCTTCCTTGCTGGCTTCAACTGCACCACGATACTCTGCTTTGGCCAAAGAAAGAGAGATGGCACTTTGTTTCTTACAAGACCAAGTAATAGGTCCTAAACCAAGAGTGAATACATATCCTGCAGTAGACTTTCGATCATCAGGGTCACCAGCCCAAACAGAATCAGTGAAACCAATCAACAATGGAGATGCCACTTCACTATAATGAATCCCGAACTGAATTGTACCTCGAATATATGGAAGTATTCTTTTAGCTTCTTTCTAGTGAATTTCATGAGGTTGGTGCATAAACAGAGCAACAAGACCAACGACAAAGGAAAGGTTAGGACGGGTATGAGTTAGATATAGAAGTTTACCAAAAATTTGATAGTATAAGGTAGTATCAACTTCAGGGGTAGTACAAGTGACTGAAATCTTGACTCGAAACTGAAAGGGAGAAGGGGTTGGCTTACAATCTTCCATGTGAAAGTGGCATAGAATATCACATGCATACTTGGACTGAGAAAGGGTAATACCTTCTTTGGATTGCAAGACGTGAAGACCAAGGAAATAATGCAAATGTCCTAAGTCTGTCATTTCAAACTTTTTTTTGAGGTTAGACTTCACATGGTCTATATGGTTGGGATCACTATCAGTAAGGATAAGATCATCAACATAAAGAACAAGGATGGTGAAGGACTTACCCACTTTCTTGGTGTAGACAATGTTGTCAGAATGACACCTAGAAAAGCCACTATCTAATAGAAATCTATCCATTTTGGCATACCAAGCCTGAGGAGCTTGTTTGATACCATAGAGAGACTTCCTAAGGCGACAAACAAGGCTGGAGTTGTTTTGAATAAATCCAGGGGGTTGTTCCATGTAGATTTCTTCATGCAAATCTCCATGTAAGAAGGCAGATTTAACATCCATCTGATGGACTTCCCATTTAAAGGAGGCAGCAAAGGAAAGAACAAGGTAGATAGAATTTATTTTGGCAAAAGGGGAGAAGGTTTCAGTATAGTCAATGCCTTCAACTTGTGAAAATGCTTTTGCGATAAGACGAGATTTATGCCTATCCACTTTTCCATCTGGTCCAAACTTTGTTTTGTAAAGCCATCTGCATCTGACAAGTTTTATTCCTTTTGGAAGAGGAACAAGATCCCAAGTATCATTTGCCAATAAGGAATGATATTCTTCATTCATAGCTTCATCCCAATCTGGATGACCGGAAGCTTCTTCAAAGGTTTATGGATCAGGATTTTCTGGAATTTGAGCCAATAAGGAAGAGGCTTGTTCGAACTGAGAACGTGTACATCGTTGATCTGCAGGGTCACCTACAAGAGAACCTGCTGCATCCCCAGTAGAGCAGACCCAACTTGGAAGCTGTGGAGTAAAAGGAATAAGTTCAAGAGGTGGAGGAGGATTTTCATCCTCACTGTCATGATTTGAACTAGAAGGAATGCTATTAAAAATAGAAGAGAGAGAGAGAGGTGGCACATATGCCGAATCAGCCTCGCAGGCCAAACGTGGCATGCCCGTTGAAGTAGGCTCGCAGGCCGATATATTTTCATCAAATTTTACATCTCTTCTAATGATTATATTTTTGGATCTTGGTTGAAGAAGTATATATCCTTTGACATCTTGAGAATATCCAAAAAAAAATGCATTTTTCACTCTTAGGTTCTAAGGCCTTATGTTTCACATCTAGAATATGGGCCCAAGCATCACTTCCAAAAACAAAAAAGTGACTTACATCTATTTTGATTGAGATCCAAGCTTATTCTGGAGTTATATCCTTTAAAACCTTAGTAGGAGTGCGATTTACTATGTAATTTGCAAAGTTAATTTCTTCTGCCCAAAAATTGAGACTAAGACCTTTAGATTGAAGCATAAAGTTAGTCATTTCTTTTAAGGTGCGATTCTTCCTTTTAGCTACACCATTTTGTTGTGGAGTATATGGAACAGTATGTTGCAATTGAATCCTATGCTTAGTTCAGAAGTTGATAAATTTGTTGTTAACATATTCTCCACCATTGTCTGATCTTAACTTGAGAATTTGATGTCCAGATTGTTTCTCAACAAAGGCCTTAAAGGCCAAGAACATGTTAAAAAATTCAGTCTTGAGTTTTAAGAAGTATACCCAAGTGCGTCTAGAAAAATAATCAATGAAAGTTAAGAATTACTTGCAACCAGAGAAAGAAACAACAGGAAGTGGAACACATAAATCACTGTGCACAAGCTGCAAAGGGGCTGAAGCATGCCAAGAGGCAGGTTTGTCAAAACTATCCCGATGATTTTTTCCGAGTACACATCCGGAGCAAACACCATCTCAGAAAGATATCATAGGAAGACATGTCACCATATTTTCCTTACATAGAGTTTGAAGAGAGCGATAGTTTAAGTGACCAAATTGCTCATGCCAAAGTTTGCTCACTTCATCATTATGAACAAAAAAAATAGAGGGAAGACATGATGACCCAAAGTTATCAAACTTATACAACCTTGTAGAATCATCAGCAATTCCAGGAGCTAAAATATGTCTAGGATATTTGAGGTCCTTGATTACAACATCATGAGGTGAGAATTCTACTATTTTCCCTTCACCTGAATGAATTATCTGATAAACAGATAGAAGGTTGCATGACAAGGTAGGAACACATAGTACATCATTAAACTGGCCATTATCTAGATGAATGGTTCCAGATCCTACAACACTAAGATATCTATCATCACCAACATAAATATGTTTGGTGTTACAATCATTTAAAAAATAAAACATGGCTTTATTTTTGGCCATGTGGTAAGAAGCTCAAGAATCAATGAGCCACTCATGAGAATGAGAAGAAGAATATACATTTAATGCATAACCAGATTTTGATGCCTTACAACCACAAGCAGAAAGTGCCATTCCTGAAGATGAAGGTGAAGAGTGCTCCAAATTTATGTTGTGCTTCTTCATTGTTTCTTCTAAGGCTTCCATCTTCTTAAAACATTTGGACTCTATTTTGCCATCATGATTACACAAGGTTCGATGTCTATCTGTCTTCTTCCCTTTGTTTTTATTTGCCTTATCATTTTGGTGAGTTTCTTTTTCAGTTTGCGGCTGAAATTGCTTAGGACCCTTGTTTGAATTAGGACCATACTTTTTAGGATACTTCTTCTTGGGATTCTTTTGACATGGTTACTGTTGGGCTGCTAAGGCTTTCTTAGAAGCGTTTCCAGAAGTGATAAGAACAAGGTGTAAGATTTTTTCTTGTTCTCTTATCAAAGAATCGCAAAAGGCATCAAAAGAGGGGTTCTTGTAGGCGGTTCCTGAAGAAATGATGGCTTCTCTAGCGGAATGGAAGGTGGAAACAAATACAGAGTATGCAGGGCCAAGTTTAGCAAGAATGGAATAGATGAGGCTACCATCGTCCTTTTTGACCTTACAACCTTCTAAAAGAAGTCTAAGGGTCTTGAATTTGGAAAAAAATATTCAATGGAGGAGAAATTAGGCTGATTAAAAAAACGGCTCGAAAAACGGCTTCCGGATGAAGAAGTTATGCCTTTTTGAAAAAAATTAGTTGTAGATGTCGAATAGTTACGGGAACGGTTTGAAATTTGATGATGAAGTTCAACTTAAAAAAAAAAATCCCGCCCCTTAAACAAATTTTTTTTTTACAAAAAAATCTTGAGAAAGAGACTTGAACCCAAGACCCCTATTCTCATAAACTAACTTCTCACCAAGTGAGATATTAAAAGGATTCTGTAATTGTTTGAAAGAAGGAAGGGTTTTTTTTTTTTTTTTAGGTATGCGTGCTTTTTCCTGCACAAAAAACACAAAAATCTGAGCAAAAAAAGTGAAATTCAAGCCTTACGGCAGAACGCTAGATTTTCAGTTAGCCTTATCGGCAACTATCTATTTTTTCACTATTTCTGATTTCCCAAGATCACACAAAGATGCGGGGAAAGAGCATACGTAGCAAAAAAATTCCCTTCTTCCTGTTTCTGATTTGCCGAGATCGTACACAACATAGAGAAAAGAGCATACAAAGAGAAGAGGGTATAGATCCAACAAATAAATAAAACCTAAAAATCAAAATAAACAGAGGAAACGGAAATAAGTAGAACAATTAAAAAATATAACTGCAAAACAAATACTTTTTACCTCCAGATCTAAATTGTCATAACTTTGGCAACCGAAAACCTTTTTGCATGAAACAAAAGGGGTTCCTCACTATAACAGATGCTACGGACACAACAAAGTGGTTCTCCAGGCCTGAAAATGTATAGAAATAGTAGATCTAGAAAAGGACAGTCACATGCAGTCAAATCGGCTTCGGATTTGGATCAACAACGGATGCGGCCCTCAAAATAGCTCCGATACCATGTAGGAATTTACAGGGTAAGTTCCTTAGACCAAAAACCAAAAGAAACCGCTCACAAAAAGATAAAAAAATAGTACACCAGTATTATCACGTGGTTAAAACCCTCGAAGAGGGAAACAGTCCACGGCCTGAGCCAACGATACCACTTGAGGAAATTTATTAATATATAAAAAAAAAGTTACATATGTTTCTCTCATAAATGGTTATTGGAAAAATAACCCTCCATGCTCTTTAAATAGAGATCATGGACCAATTGGGTGTTAAGCCACAAATCAAGTGTCGTTAATACAGAGGAGAGAGTGAACTGTTGGATCACTACAAATCGTGAACGTCGGATTATAAGTTACAAATGTACATAGTAAAGAAACACACTTAACCTAACTCTACACTAGACTAAGTTATTCTTAAATATTTCCAATGTGTTAGAATATCCTAACACTTCTCAAAATTATGCAAGACATTACTAGAGAAATAAAGGAGATGAGGATGGATAGATATAAGGAATCCCCTAAAGGATTTCAACATGATGAAGGCTCCAACATTTCTCATCACTGGAGTGATCAACTAGTGCAACAGAAACAAGTTTCCAAATGCTCTACAATGCCTACATTCTTAGCAATGGGAAATGAAAGGTTTCAAGAACAAGAAACTCTTGAAGACTATTTCATGGAGTATGAGTCTCAATCTTATAGATTCAAGGACCACTTGAATTTTCAAGAATTTTTTCATATCAAGGACAATAGGAGACCCAGGCATCACAATAGAGGTGGAGGATTCATTTAGAATCATGATCTACACCACACTATGGGCATATTTTTCTTACCCAACTTTGATGGGTCATCTAAATGCACTGCCAAATCATGGGTAGAAAAGCTTGAAATCTACTTCAAACTGAACAAAGTACCGGAGATGGAGGCCATTAAGATAGCAGCACTGCATCTTGAGGGTGAAGCACATGATTGGTGGTTCCATGGCTTGTCTACATTGGGTCATGCCAATATGACTTCATATTTAGAGTTCACAAGGAGGTTGGTGGAGAGGTTTTAGAGAAGAGATCCTGAGGCACCATTCATGGGGCTAGCAAAGCTCAAACAATAAGGTAATCCAGAAACTTATATTTATAAGTTTTTAAAACTTTCTGTTATGGTTCTTGATTTATCTGCAACAAGGAGGGTTTATATGTTCATTGATGGGTTAGAATAACCTCTTCATAGGTTGGTTAAGTCTACCAAGCCCACTACCCTTCAAGATGCCATTGAAAGGGTTAGAGATCTACAAGGTGCCTTGCTAAAATCAAAGGAAACATTTCAGCAAAAGCCCTCTTTCCCATCAAAGGGAAAAGATGAGAAGGCTCCTTTCTCAAAAGAGAGCCAAAATAAAAAACCTCTTAGTGATGATGTCTGAAGATATTTGAGGAGAAGGAAGCAAGATTTACTTCACATGCCAAGAATCATCGGCACCTTGACATAGATGTGCAGTAGGAAAGGCACACTATATAGAGGTCTTCTCAGATGATGAGGAGGAGGAAGAAGAAGAAATAGAAAGGGGTCACAACGCTAGAATAACAAGATGATTCCCCACCACTAGAAGGTGAGGATGGAGAAATTTCTCCAATTAGAGGGACCCTTGCCAATGAGAGTGGTACCCACTTATCAGAAAGCTTCCACACAAGAAACAGAGTTGGATTTGCGTAGTGGAAGCAACGACATGGTAGTCCCATCTATTGTGCATATGAGGTTGACCCATGAGACATCACTGTTTTATGGAAAACCACCCGGGAGACCACCTGATCTAGAGTTGGTGAGAGATGTCTCACATTATGTTGCACCACTTATAGATCCATGAGGATTGGGCACATTTGAGGGTTATAACACAATGCTTAGAGTATTGGGTAGACTCAAGGAGGAGGGAGACATTCTCCCAACATCATCATTACCCACTGTCATTTCAAATTCTGCACTGTGAGAGGAGCAACATGGGAAGTATAGCAGCCTTCCAATATGTACCTTTGGCATGGGAAATGTCAAAGAGAAGGGAAACCATATGATAGATGTTCTTTGTGATAGATCATCAATGTTGTCACTATGGAGGATAGATCCATATTGGAAATCCCAACTGTTGGTGGATTATTCCAAGGATATTTTTACATGTATGATACTTGATGACTAGCTACATGAGGAGGGCTATTAAATCCAAGATGAGGTCATTTATTATCATGGTAGGATCTTCTTATCTGGAGATTCCAAGCTCAAGGAGAAGTTTCTACAATGGTCCCATGAATATTTTCTCTTCGACCATCCTTATTCTATGAGAGCCTACAACACTATCTTGGAGAGCTACATTTGGGAAGGCTTTGAAGAGGAACTATATCAGAATTTGAAAATATGCATGGACCATGTGGAGATGGGAGAGATACATAACTCTATGGAGGACTTATCACAACCACCTCTTTCCTCTTTTGGAATGAGAGGGGATCTATCTATGGACCACTCCATTTGTATGAGCAGAAACTATGGTAAGGAACATGTTTATGTACATGATATTTCATTTGATGATTATTTGCACTCCTTTACCATGTATATGCATGCCATTGCCTCAAGGAAGAGCATTCTTCCATATAAAATTCATGGCCAACTTTGGGCCATAAACATTTCTGAACATGTCCACTCCCTTGGTGGATATAGGGACATGATGTATCATTCTGGGTACACTCCAAAAGCACTAAACATTTCTCACCTTTTCAGAACTTGTGAGAAAACTTGGGCAACAAGTAAGTGGTGGGGAAACCACTTACCATACCACTATCTGATGCAGTCAGGAGATATACTCCGCTAGTTCCACATGTGGAAATATGATCCACCTCCATTCTTGTATATTTATGTTTGCATGTACTTAGTTTTGATCCCATACATTGATGATGTACTTATTATTTTTATGGGAATTATTGGAGGAAGGATGGGAGGACTGAATGTGCACTACGGGAGAGAGATTCTCCATGTTTATTATGCAACATGTTTTAGAGAGTACATTGGAAAAACCATGATTGTTTCATTGGAACTATTGCTTCCTTGTGGGATGAATCATTTGCATCTCATGAGAACTTGGGTTGAGAATTTCATGGAGGGATGGATTGGGAGACACTTAGCTTATGAGGGAAGCTTATCACATGGAGGTATCACCAATGATGGAGGAGAAGAGTTTCAACACTCACCCTGACAGTTTCTTGAGGACAAGAAACATTTGGGAGGGGAGGACTGTAATATTCCCAATTTGTCATGAGCTAGTTGGAATGTTGAATTTTACTTTTGATTTTTTTTTAATGAATAAGAGGATAATGGAGATCCATAAATCTCCTTAATAATGAATAAATCAATTCCAATGTGAAAAGAAGACATCTTGGTAGCTTAATTGAGCACCCCTAGGTGTGAAAAGGGGTTGGAACACCTTGACTGGGTCAACCTTGACCAAATCAACAACGCTGTCATGGAGTAGTGGCATTCAATGAGGGACAACGCAATTTTAGATGGAGACACCTTGCATGGAATTAGTGTCATGAATGAATGGGGATTAGGGTTTGGAAGATCATTTCTTATAAAAGGAAGAGGATGGCAGCCATATTCATTATGTATGGGTATATGATATTTCTGAATATATGGTCTATTTAGACAAATAACTTTCTTCAGCTATTTAACTAGGATTGCAGTGCTTTTTAGCACAGGGTGTTCCTGATCGCGAATCCCACCTCTTTCCTTGAGAGACCTCTTGGAAGAGAATTGTACTTCACTTCCACATTCAGGCTTTAGGCCAAGCTTGATATTACATCTACAACGCAGATCCTATTGAGGGTTGAGTTGTGTTGCAGGTTGCAGTAGTCACATAAGATCTTTGGGTCACTTCAGTGCTTATTTTCAATGGAGAAGGGTTCCTTTCCATTGGGAGGATATTAAGGAAGGCCCTTGAGCCTTATTGCATCATTTGGCATCAGGACACCTATTTATTTACCCCTACAATGCAGTTTCTATCTTGGACTGAGTTATTTTGAGGGAGGAGTTGCAGGGTGGTTTAAATACACCATTTGGGGAGGAGGTTTTCTAGTGAAGGGATTAGCCTTTCATCTAGAGGATCTACTGGAGGAGGCTATCTGTCTTGCTATATCATATCAGCCACAACTTTCCAGATCTATTGTTGCAGTGAATCTTCAGGCCTAGGGCTTTGATTCAGATCTTGTACATTGGTGTATTGCTGAAATCCCTTTGGGGGTTATTTTCTGAAGGTTGTATAGAGCCTAGATCTACATTTTGTTGTATATTTGAGGCATATAACAGCCATATATATTTGTATGTTCATTTTCTGTAGTATTGCATTTTATTAATGCGCCATAGCAGTCTTCTGGTATTTTGATATATAGTAGCAGCACCTCTTTTGAGGGTTTTTTCCATTGGAGGCTTGTTATATCTTGTTCTATGCTTTATGGCCCATTTATTATGCATATTTTGCTGCTGTTATTATGATTATAAGGTCTCCATATTGTTCTCTTGTTTTATATGATGTTTAACACTTCTATTACAACATTTTTCACTATATTCCTCCTTTTCCCAATTGGGAATATTGCAATGTTGCTACTTTTAAGTCCAAGAAGATGGTGGATTTTTGCCACAGATATCACATTTCTTTGAGGCATTCAACAAATTATTACCCTCAAGGTAATGGTCTAGCTGAGTCCTCAAATAAGAGCCTGGTCAACATCATCAAGAAGTTGCTGGAAGACAACAAGAAATACTGGCATAACAAATTGGTGAATGCATTGTGGGCTGACAGGCTGACAACTAAGAAATCAATTGGCATGTCACCATACCAGTTAGTCTATGGAATGGATGCAGTTTTCCCAACATACTTAGGAGTGCCAGCCATGAAACTCATTTAAGAAGTGCAGGCTGAAGAAAATGATGTACAAAGAAGAATAAGCCAGACCATTCAGCTACAGTAGTCTAGAGAAGAGGTGTACAACAGAACCCAGGTGGTGCAAAAGAATATGAAGAAGATTTTTTACAAAAGAACAAAAGCAAATGATTTCAATATTGGAGACAAAGTGTTGAAATGGGATTCCAAAAGAGAAGATAAAGGTAAGCATGGAAATTTTGACAGCTTGTGGAAAGGCCCATACATTATTCATTCTCTCAGAGGAGATAATGCATTTTTATTTCAAGAGATGGATGGAACAGAGCTGTTTGGAGGTCCTATCAATGGCAAGATGCTGAAACATTTTTTTTTTAAACTCAGGTTAAACTTTCATCATTGTAAATACCATAGTCCTACAATTAAAAAAAATCCATTGGACAAGGTTGAAGCCCAAAGTGAAGGCCATAAGCCTAGTCTGATAAGAAAATAAAAAAGAGGGTATTTAAAAAAAGGAAAAAAGAAAGCCCAAACACACACACACACACACACAGATATATATATATATATATATATATCTGAAAGTGTTGCAAATCAAAGTGCCACTACTATTAAAAAGTGTTTTGTGCAATCATACAGTTTAAGCATGATTGTACAATTTTGAATTTTCTGCTGATAGGTTAGAAAATGAAGATTTTCCAAACCATTTAATCTTGGCTTATCGGTAGATAAGTATAAAATGAAATTGGTTCAACAACCTAATGTGAACCAATAGGAGAAATAAGGGATAGGTGACAGGTTAGAAATTCAAAAGAAAAAATGAGGTCAGGGTCTGCAAGCCTAAATGCACCCCAAAAGGATAAAAAATGATTAGAATTGTGGATTGGGTGGGTAGGTGTGCAAATACGCTCAGTACTTTGAGCACTTTTCCAGTTTTCAGTTTCAGGTTACTTTTCGATTTTTTCAAGTGTGTTCCAGACTTTAGTTTGCAGAGAGTGTTGACTACAGTTTGGAGGTTTTCAGCCAAAGAAGTTGTAGCAGATTAAGTTGAAAAATTTGGGATCAGCCCAAAAGGATCAAGACACTAGTCTATGGTGTTCTTTACACCTCCTAAAGCCTGAAGGAGCTGCCATCCCCAGCTGGAGCCACTGTTAGACCCCTGTATTTCACAGTATCACTAGGTGACTGATTTTTTTCTCTTTGAAAAATTTTCATACTTTACATGGATGTCAATATTCAAAATCTTTTCCAAAGCAAGAATCAGAGAAAGTAGTTAAGGCAGAAAAATAGCAAGAGCAGAGTCTTGAATGAGATTGGGTCAAGTTGTGCACACGTTTGGGTCGAGTCGTGAACGGTAAAGTAGGTCAAGTCGTGAAAGCGGGGCAAATATTCTATGAACAACTAAGAGATGAAAGGGCACAACCAAAGAAACAAGGTCGACAAACCACAACAAAGGAGCAGTTAGGACCATTGGATCTGAGATTCGATCAATGACGAAGATTGAATCACATCATCGCATTACAAACCCTTTTTCATTTTATTTTCCTTTAAAAACATTAAACTTCATCCATTTCCGCCTTTTCGCTTTATATTCCTACTTTACCTTTTTCACTGCTATATTATTGTTCTACCTCCACTTTCCCGATTTCCCCGGTTGCAATTAAAGTGGGGCCATTCTCCCTGACACGTCACCCTTGCCCCACCATCCATCGCAAGATCACAACTTTACCTGTTCAACCACTATTTCACATCGCAAATATTATAACTTACCGTTTGAAGTGCATGCAATGTATTTTGTTTAACCTGTGATGCAGTTGGCCCCACCACAGCAGCTCCGCCCCCCACTTCATAGCCGTTTGAAATAATTGAAACACATATCATATGAAACATCATAAGATTTACCTTACTACAAAAGCTTTTTGACTTGCGATTGCAATATAGGTGGGTCCCTCTCCGCACACTTCGCAAGTTTTGGATTTTAACCCCCACTGCTTATAACAAAAATCTAAGATCTACGATTTGCGATGTAGTCGGTCCCACCTTCCCTCCACGCCACCTCCCACTTTGCATCGCATCGCCAATTACATTATTTATAACTTCAACTGTAAATATTTTGAAGTTCGCAGATGTGAAGCGGCTTCAGAACTAAAATCTAAACATTTTCAGGTCCAGGTATATGAATTTTTACGCTGTTTTGTTTGACAAAAGGGTTGAAACACGACAAGAATGATTCAGGTAGCAAATAAACACCACAGATCAATTCGGGCAGCAAATTGCGTTCATGCATAATTGTTATGTTATGACGGTAGAAATGGAAAAGGTAGCGAAGCACATCAGCACATTCTCTAATCGATGAAAAGTGGCTAGCCTTGCACTAGAATTAATTTCCCAACGCCGATATTTTGAAAAGGAGGGCCAAATTTTAGAGCCATCATTCGTTTCCTCTTCGGGATCATCACATGCCACCTTCAAGCATACATTTGATTTACGAAGAGCCGCCTGAGTTTTTCATTCTTGAAGAGTTACCAAAATTAATTCCATAGGTGGTGTTTTGTCAGAGATTTTATTTGTTCAGGCCTTGCATGGCCATACCTATTTAATTTTCAGTTGTTTGTAATAAATAAAGTTTTCCAAAGTAGATTAGGGAAACCGACTCAATTTTTAGTTAAATACTGCTTGAATTTTCATAATCAAGGGTTGGATATTTTTAGCCCCTGCATTGTAAGAAATAGTATATTGGAGCACTGTAATTTTGGAGCTGGACATCAATAATCAAAGACCGTTTCAAGATTCTTGAGCTGTGTTAAAATGGTGATGTGTTACTTCTATGTTTTAAATGTTTCCGTTGTTTTCCCTGATGTGCATCTGTTCATCTAATTGTAACTCAGAGATTTTAGATTAATATTTGCTGTCGGAGCACCTTAATTCTGTCTGCATTTACAATCTGAATGTTTTCTACTGAATTCTAATTAAATAATTCTTAACTGCTCCTTTAGTCAGTACTGAACCTCACTCTATTTTTCATCTCATAATTCATACATCTCTTAAGATCCATTTAGCACAGTTAGCTTGGCCTGTGATGCTCTTGATGTTGATGTGCCATTCCAAACTTTTGACTCCAACGCAATGGATTAGTCCCTGCAGTCCTATATGTCCAACCACTCCATCAATCAAACAAACAACCCCCATTACTGTAACTAGCGTAATATCAACACCTATAATCATCAAGTTAAATAATAAAAAACAGAGAGATTCCTCTCTGAGTCTAGGAAGGCTAGATCTTGGAATCCAAAGTGGTTTCATGTTGTCCTATGTCATTTGCTCTTGCCAATCTTACAAATTACGAAGCGATAACATGTAACACCATACAATAATCATGTTATAAAGGGACAACCCTTGTTCACTTACCCCTTCAAAGGAGCAAACTCCCAATGAGTGATGATGGGATCTTTGTTATATGGAGTGTGACCAGGGCCTATGGTCCACTAGAGTTAATAATACGATAGCTATAATGGTAAAATAATATGATGTGGACTAGGCCCACTATTAAATATGATCCATTCAAGTAGTTAACATTGAATAAATGTAAGGTTTCCTCATTTAAGAAAGTCCACTAGGTACTTATGATTTGTTTATGGTTAGGTGTTGCTAGGTAGCTATAAATAGGGATGAAGTCCACATTATGTGATCATATATTAGAATATTAATATCTTGGAGCCTAACTCATTTGTAGGTTTCCCCCATAAAGAGGTAAGTGAACATGAGATGATCCTTCAATAAAAGGTTCATTGTATGGTGTTACCTTACCTCAAAGGTATTGATATTGAATAAAGTTTTGATTTTTTTTGATGTATTCTTGTGAATCATATTTATATCTACTAAGGAACATAAAAGTTGGTATTAAATATATTTATATGGCCAAAGAAAATCATATTTTTTTCTTTTATATTTTAGATTTATTGGGGTAGCTTTTTTCTCTTGGCCTACTTACTATATCACAATTGCACAATTGCTATTTCAAGTAGAGTGATGGTTTTGTTTCTAGATTGGGGTTATAATAATGATTTTGAAAAAGATTGTAAACATTATACATAATTCTAGTCTTGGATTCATAATGATAACTTTCTCTCTATTCAAGTACCAAACTATAGCCAAACCAATGCCATTAGAAGTAGAATGGTTATGCCATTTCTGCAATAGGGTTATTGTGAGTCATCGTTTTGACCAAAAAATTTGCTATGGTTTTTTATTTCCTTTACCTTTAAAACCACCTCTTTTCATCATTTATGACAATATTTTCCTATACTTTTCCTATAATAACACTTTCCTAAGGTATTGTCATTGATGCTTTTATTTTAAAAATTTCTCATTAGATGAAATTTTAGCCTAAAAGTACCCCTAAAATTTTCACGTACATAATATGTAAACCAATCAAAATCCTTTATATTCAAAAGGAGGTACATTTATATATTTTGGAGGGATAATAAAAACCTACTTTTTTTAATTGTATTTTTGGCTTATTTCCTTATAGGTTTACTAAAATTTCAATTGTTGATAGTTGGATGAAAAATTTAATTCCACATCCAACAAGAACCCATTATGCATCACAAATTGGAGTGAGTTAATACAAGGTCAATGTAGTTTGATCACTAAATAGAGTCATTAGCGAAGGAAATGACTAATACTTATTTTTTACCAACTTTGCATACCTTTGGAATTTTTTTTTTTTGTTATGTATTGATCACACTAATGAAAAAAACGAAGACACTAAATTTTCTTGTTCTAACAATTTTTTAGGATTTTTTTTTTTCCAAAAAGAAATAATACAATAAAAGTAATATAATTAAATAAAACATTGTATAACATTAATAGAAAAGAACAAGAGTTTAAATATTTTATATTTTTTCTTCTTTCTTTCGTTTATTTTTATATTTTTCGTTAAAATATTGTGATATAACTTTTGGAAATAGTGTGATTTTTGTTGTTGTTGTTTAAACTGTGTTTTTGAATGCATAAATAGATTTAGTGTCCTGAAAAACCCGTGGGATAACTTACGTTGTACATATTACACAACTAAAACTTATAATTATAACAAATCAGAAGCAAAAATGACCAAAGACATTCTTAGAAAATAATAAAAACATCAAATGATTAGATTAAGTTAAGAAGAAAAACAATATCAAGTATAACATTAAATATATATATATATATTTTGAATAACTTGAGATAGCCTTATATTTATTTCACTTATTAGTTGTGGATGATATGTTGTTATTAGTGAATGCGTTTTTAATGAAGATTGTGAAATTCAAGGAGATTTTGAATTTATATTATATAGTAACATGTATTAAATTCAATGCTTTGAAACCTTTCACTTCTTTCAATGAGTCCAATAAGGGCCAAGAAAAGGATATTATTATTATTTTACGAAATAATAAATGCATGGTGTGATAGGTGGGTGTCAAGAAGGGGTAGTTTGATCGTAGTTAAATTAGTTCATAGAGCTTGTATGGATTACATTTGTGTTTGCATGATGGATAAGATTAAGGAAGAGGGTATTGCTTTTGTCTCACAAAAAATATTGCTAAACCAAAATTGGTTGGGGGATGGGATCTAGAAAATATTTATTATCTTGATAAAGCTTTATAAGACTTCTTAATCACAAAGGTTTGCACCAAAAGGTAATTCTATAAAATGAATATTACACTTTGGATTAAATCACCTATAGATTTATATCAAATGTTTTAATCATTTGGAAAGGTTTCATTTTGTATTTATTTTTATTAGAAAATTTATTAACTTGGAAGGTTTTCAATAGTGTGAAGGTAAGCATAAGTTTTGATCAATCGTTGTGCTAGTAATTGTAGTCTTCCTTCAACTTTTTTGCCTTCTTTATGAATGCAAGGTGTGTTCTCTCTAGGTTATGTGACATACCCTTTATCTACATCTCTATGGAATCAACGGTGGAAAAGGGTTGGGGTGTTGGGTTTGTGAGGCCTTGGTGCTACTAATTAGAATTCCTTTGTTCAAAGATCGTTGCAAAGTGTAATAAGACTTAGGTTGAAGAAGACTCCTTTATATGGTCATAAAATATGCCCTCTAGTGATTATTCAATAGGACTAGGCGATAAGACTATGTTTCATGAGGAGGAAGATTGAGACATTGATTGGTGGTAAAATCCAATTTGCGAAGTAAAAGCTTCATTAAAAATAAGGATTTTTATGTGGTTTTATTTGTCTAGCGATGTTCCTACCTAGGAAGTATTGTAGATGAAAGAATGGTAGAGTCCAAGCATATATGCAAGTGTGTAAAAATGAAGGGAAATATTTAATCACTTGTTTATTTGGTGCCCTTACACTAAATAGATTTTGCATGATTTGATTCCTTTTAGTAGAGGAAAGGGGGTTTGATAGGGTACTTAAGTTGCAGATTGTATGTAATGTTGTTATGAGGAGCTATTACTTAAGGGACATAGTAATCTCCCATTAATTATTTCATCCATTTCTTTGGCTAGCAAGGAATGTTTTCTTATCCTAAAATAAGAAAATAAGTCCCTTTTAGGTTTTCCATCAAGTAAAATTCACATATGATAGTATTTTGTTAGTTGGTAGGAGAAAAAATCCATGACAAATAACATAACTAGTGGTTGATAAAACTAAATCACAAGATTTATTTGATGGGGAATATCTGTGTAACCCAAGGATTTGTGGTGTTGGTGGAGTGATATACTTCTTGGATTCACAGAAGTTATGCTTTAGGGTAGGTTTGGGTTAAGGAACAAATAATTTGGTAGAATGAATGCTCTAATAGTTTAATGTAGCTTGCAATTGGAAAATATATAACTATATTGGTTTAGATAATTTTGTGATTCAAAGTTGGTCATTGCGAGTGCAAAGGGATCTATATGAACTAAAAATGATTCTCTAACTTTTTTTGGATAAAGTGAAGTTACTGAAAATAATTTTTTCATAATTCTCTTATGCAAATATATACAAGGAATTGAATGGAAAAGTGACAATTAGTCTAAATAAACCTTGGAGATGGTTGTCAGAATTGTGGCAATCATAGAAGAAAATGTTGCAGTTATTTTTCCAATATTAATTCACTCCATATGTGATTGATATCTTGAGAAACTACCTTATTTTTCTATAATCTCCTGTTGTTTATGATTTTTAGCATGTTTAAATGGTTTCTTTTCCTATCATAGCTGCATGGGGGTTTATAAGCCTTGTTTTGGAATATGACATATAAAGGCTATATGTCCTTACAATTTTTTTTTTTGGTTTGCATCCTCGTTGATATTTCATGTGAAAAAATACTCCAATTCAATTTCAGAATGATTTTATAAGTTCTACTATGCATAGACGAAATGTGCCTTTATGTTTGTACTTGAATTAAAAGTTATGTTTTTTTGTTAGAAGACAATATTATTTCACATTGAAGGTGATATACAAATTAGATGCAAGCACAATAAAATTATGTAAGTCCCTAGGGTTAGCTCTATTTTAGATATCATTGTGTGAAAGTTTAGGGAGGTTTCAAAATCAAATCTCATTAAGTCCCTTGGGTTACTAATTGACATTGTCTTTAGTGATTAATATTTTCCTCCATTTAGAAAACAAAGGAAGAGGCAATGAATCTATAAGGGACTAGCAAGGTTTCAATATCCTTAGTTGGAAGACATATTATGTTGGTGAGTGAGGGACTATATTTCACCAAGATAATAAAAATTACACACCCACATACACACCATTTTTTGGGGAAAATGGAGGACAAGGAGGAAGGAAACAAATAGTTAGGGTTTTTAAGATGAGGGTTTTCACCCAAAAGTCCTTGTATGGAATAGTTCAAAGCACCAACTTCAAGACTAGGTGGACTAACCCTAATGAAATTGAGATTGGAGGCTTTCTCGAATATGATCTGCATCCCATACAGTACCTTGTTGTTGATCACATAGAAATCCATCATATTATCTTCTTGATCATAATAAAAAAGATGAAATAGTTGTATTTAGTTCAAGAATAGTGACAAGAATGTTTATTTTCTTACAAAATGGATACTAGATGTTATTATTGAGATGTGGTAAAGGGACTTCACTGTATATTATATTTTAGTGGGAAGAATAGTAGCCTCAAAGATTCAATTGCATGGACATGTCAAGTTTTATTTTAATAAACAAGATGTAAGATTCAAACATATCCTTTTTAGTCAATTTAATTGTCTTAAATTGATTACATAAATTATCGACCGGAGTTGGTAAGCTTGTGAAGTGCAAGTGAAAAATATATGCTAGAAGCCTCTTTTATTCATTTAGATGATTGGTGTGATGATTGGATTTGTAAATATTACTTCTAAGAATGTTTTTATTCTTATGTTCCTAATGAAATTGATAAATTTAAATTACAACTAAGTTCTAAAAATCAACATGCTTTCTACTCTGTAAAAACTGAAACAAACTTTCTCTATTGTAAGAAGAAATCTTAACCAATTTATTTGTTAGTCTCTAAAAATTCTTATTCTCTAACAATATTGTGCATGAAGATAAAATCAAATTCTAGAAAAGGGAAATTATACATTTTTATGTTTTTGAAATGAAATGTTATGGCAATGAAACTTGTAAAGAAATCGCTATAGCTCTTGAAAAGAAATCACTCATGAACGAAAAAGAACACACTCATATGCTGAAAGGAAATCACTCAATCACTACTGTTTCAAAAATAAATCACTCATGCTCTTGAAATAAACCAATCATGAACTTGTAAAACTACTCTAAAATAAATCACTTCTGCTGTAGAAGTAAAACTATGAATCCTCTGCAATTTGACAATTCGAAAGGAAAGATTGATGAATCTACATCAAATGATAAAAAAATACTTATGAAAGCATCTACATCAAATAACAAAATGAAATTCTGGAAGTAACTACAAAAAATGACAAATTGGAATTCTGGAAACAACTACGGCAAATGGAAAATTGGAATTCTGAAAATAGCTACATCAAATGATAAAATGAAAACAACTACGTTAAAAACATAAAATGCAGAGCCTTTACTGTTTGCAGGGGCCCTCCACACACAGGTGGTCTCAAATCTTCACACGAAAAATCAGCGATGCATCAAATATTCAAGGCACTTCTTAATTAAAAAGGATGTAAAACAAAGTTTCAACAATTCTCTATATGCTTCAAAAAATTAACCTCTCTCTTTTTTTCAATGGATTGTTTATATAGGGGTTACAATGTAACTTCATGGAGATTCATATGGCTAAAGATCATTACTAAATGGAAACTTGTTTTCCATGAATTTGACAAAGCACAGTCCATTCCAACCTCTGTTTGCTTGACTGGGCATTTATTGACACATGGGCGGAATGTTTTCTCACGCAACTGCAAAATAGGGCTGCAAAGAACCTGAAACATCTCCCAAATGGTAACGAATTTGGGAAAAATTCTCATCGATAACTTAATTGGGCCCATTCTTAACAAAACCCACGTTTTGTTTTTACAAGATTCACTTTAGTTTGATAAAAAAAAACGTTTGAAGTTGAATGGTCAAAACTGCTTCGATTTTCCCTTGATCTTTGCCTGGAGGTCCACATGTGTCAGATGGGTAGAATTTGACCAAAAATAATCCATATTGGAGATTCTAGAAATTTTTTCTATGTGTTGGATTTCATTCTAGAGTGATGCTACTACCTCAATCATGGAGATATCTGCAGAAACTATAGAAACTTGAACTGTAAAACTATCATTAGTAAAACCATGCATAATTTTCTTTAATTCATTAAAAATAATAGAAATAATAATAATAAACCATGTAAACATGTATGCGTGAATTTGACGCGTTTATGAAGAAATATGGTTAAAAATGATGACAATGGGTGAATGGAATGATGCGAAATGGATGGTTTCATCAACAAAATTATGACAAATTGGAGGCTCAACATTCCTCCACACCGGAGATTTTGCATGTCCTCATGCAAACAAAGCATTGCAAAGTTTCATAATCTAACCAGTTCCTTGTGTTCCTTTATTCTGTCATTTCAACTAAATCCTTGACCAAAGCTCCAAGAGAGCAATATTGACCCTTTATCTCAATAAGATGCACTTTTCTCCAACCCTTAATTATTTATTATATGAAACTTGTGTGAAAAGAAATTATGCCCATATAATAACATATTCAAGTACTTGTCACTATTTTAATTGTGCTAGAATTGTTCAAGCCTTGGCAGAATACCATATTGTGAAGAACACATCAAGACTTTTACTCCATATATAGAATGTGCTTTCCATCCTTGTGAAGTTCATCCCATTAGTATGGCATGAAATTATCATAGATTGCAGCCCATAATGATTGTCTTCTTATCTTCCATGAATAGAAACCAATCATGTTTCAATAATGTTATCAAATAGTTTCTTCAAGAACTCAGAAACTAATGAAGGAAGAAGACTTCCCAATGTGAAGCTTTTGACAAAATGAGTTGCACATAACACAAAATAAGAGTTGTTGCTGAGGGTTATACAAATCATCAAAGCCTAAAATATGCTTCCAAGTGATTTCAAGAGTGTGTGAACAAAGCCTTGTTGCAATCTTCTTCTTGTGGATTTGTCCTCATCATTTCTTGGCTTCCATTAAAAATATGAAGATGAGCAATATGACACATAATTTAAGTTCTCCATGTAATTTTTGATCATGTGCTACAAACATGTACTATGAAGTCAAGTTTTTCTATTTGTAAAATAATTCTTTTTCTCAAAAACATCATGTTGATGGACCATTAAGGAAAGCACAGATTAAGAAGAAGAGAAAGTTTAAACAAGAGAGTGGTGAAAGCATAGAAGAACATCATTATGACCATGGAAAACAATGAGATGATTGCATGGGTGGTAGGAATTTGTTGAGAAAGAATCAATCATAACTCGTGTGATTGGTTGTTAAAAGGTATGACAAAACATAATGGGAGAAAAAATGGAACTACATGTTTACAATAGCTTTTCATCAAAATTTCAAGAATTTTTAACAAATTAAAAGGTTTAAGGCTAGTTTTGCCTCAATTTTACCTTTTAGAATTGGAGAAGAGATCACGATCTGATGGCTTATTTGGTGTTGAATTGGCTCAGGTACTCTACTCCATGATGCGTTGACCTCCACTTTTACCTTGCTACACAAAATGTATATTTTTCATGTAGCAAATTTGTTTTTCCTATTTCTCTCAAATGATAAATTAGATTCTCCTGAAATTTTCTGAGGTTGTTACTATTAATATTATGCATCTTCCCATAAAAAATCTAAGCCAATGGGTGCACGAATCTCGAGAAAAATGAGGAATGGCTGTAGGTGAAAGTGGCCAATTTCTTGAAAAATTCACATTGAAATTTTCTGTGTTCATTTACCCTACCTCAATGCATTTACCATACAAATTTCAGGCCCAACGGATGCACAATTTGCAAGTTATGATCAAATCAATTTCTGCCATGTTTCACCTTTCACGCTGCCCAATGTTGCAACAAAAACATATGCCGCGAACTCATTTGAAAGCCAAATTTAGTGATTCAAAAGGGAAACTATGTATTTTTAATGTTTCTATTGCCACATGCCTTTAGAATCCCATTTTGGCTACTATGAAAAATACCGAAATATGGCCTAATCTGTCCAAAATGGTGAAAAATGAAAATCCGCCTTTAAAACTCGCTGAAACATCCTGGAAAATTGCACTTTTTTAAAATTCTGCCCGCGCGTTACTCAATTTACTATATTATAAGAAAACCTATTGTTATGAAGGTAAATCCTCTCTGCGGATAGAGACGATCCCTCTAGCCCTAGAGTGGGTCTAGTAACAATGCAAAAAACTAGAGTGTAGGCTCCTAATTACTGAATGAAATAGACGAAGTAGATCGACCTACCTGGAGTCCAACGCTGTCATCGTAGCTGTTGTAGTGGTGGCCTATCGATTCCTGTCTCAGAAAATCATGATTCGTTCGTAGTGATGCTTTAGATACCTACAGAAGATCAAGAAACAAGAGAAGCATATGAAACAACAATCTCATTCATAATTATTAACCAGTCAAGGAGGGTTAAGCATATTGCATCAATTAAAACACATCAACGCAAAATGGGAACCAGACAATAGTTATACATCTGTATTAATAGAAGAAAGAGTTACAACCAAGCCTTGACATCACAGCCTCCTTCATCGGGGTTCGGTTGAAGCACATATTGATGAATGTCAGGGAATTTGGACGGGATGAAGGCACAAGGCTAATCTCTCTCAATAAGGGACTCTTTCGTTCTATCTCGAATATAAATCTCTCCAGTATTTTTTCTATATTATCTTCAGTTCAGCTAGCTTCATCAATGGAGGATAGCTATATTTATAGAGGGAGAGGAGGATGTTGGGATCCCTAATATGGTGGAAGGGAGGCCTTATCCCTTGGGAAGTTTCCCCAAAAGGTGGAAACAAGAGGCTAAAGGAGGAAGGCCGTGGTTATTCAGTTGAACCACTCCCTATGACTCATCCATGAAGTTTTTGTGATCAAAACTTCGCCTCTATTTTTAAAAAACATTCCATAAATAGATTAGCGTGGGAAGCTAACTGAGACAGAGCGCCAGCTGGTGTGAGGGCTAGTGTTAATCTGCCTCATCGGTGCGAGGGCTACCAGCACCAAGGAAAAAACATGTGTTTTTGGTGGTCTGTTCAGAAAATAGTCAATAGAAGGAATGTTAGACTCATGGTAAGGGATGCAATGATGGTATTTTCAAGGCATGAAACTTTATTTTGACCACAAAAATGAGCCTCCAATGTGCAGGATGGGGATTGCAGGGACAGTGAAAAAATGTTGTGTAACAGATGCCCCCTAAAGCATGAGGTCCGAGAGAGAGGAAGGGGTGAAATACTTTACAAGAACACGTTCGAACCAAACACCGTTGTCGGAAGACTTGAAATTACAAGTACAACTGATATCTTTGAAACGTGAACATGTGGCATGGGCGGAGCCATCCATAAGAGAGTATATATGAAATGAGATCCATGGTATGGACGCAACCATCCAATCAAAAAAGTCATGTGAGAAAGTCATGATAAATCATAATATCCCACAGCTTGGATCTTATTAGACAAAATCCAGGGTCTTGCACTCCATCTGGACCCGTAGAAGTACAAATTCAAGCATTTGAATATATGAGCTGAGGTCGAACATGCAAGAAAATGACTTGATTACCAGCCAATGATGAAAGATGTTACCAGGCGCGAGAGAAACCACCAATAATGACAATGGTCCTCAAGGTATAGTAGGTACAATCCACGGAATGTGAACAGTGAGATGGCATTGAAAACCCACAAAATCACTCAATTGAAGGCCAATGATGTGGACTTGTCGTCGAATGCGAAGAACCTACCATTGAGGCATGCAGGCTCCAAGGTACCGATAAGGAGCCTCTAGACCAACTTCTTGGATAATGAGCTGAAGTCGACAGGAAGTGACCTGTTCGAAGGAGGGCCATAGTGTTTCCCACATCGTCGACACGAGACAAAGGAACATAATGATAGTGAATAAGGACCAACAAAGAATCAGAGGAAGGTTGAAAACTATAGAGGCAAACTTCTCTTGAACATATCAACGACACGACTCTGGATTTGGAAGTATTTGAAATCAAGAGATCTGAGGTAATGGTGATGTGGAAAAGAGAAAATGAGAGGTCAAAATAGATTACCCAAATCCACATAGGCAAAAAATGACGAAATGAGATGTCCCCAACCCGACACGAATGCAGATGAGTGTCATGTTCAAGAGCGACATACTGCCGACGATAACGACGATGGTTCCATTTTTCCCCCACCATTTCTCGCCATGAAAATTTAATTATTATTTTTTAAAACAAGCTTGAAGGGGATAGCATATGCTTGTGCTGTAAGTTTGTCCTTCAGACAAATCCAACCTAGTACATTTTATGAGCCCTAGGAAGGAGGAACTCGATGAACATCATGGTGATGAGGTCCGATGTCATTAGAGTTTAACGAGTCTGAAAAAGGAAGAACTCGACATATTTTCATGTTTAGAGAGTTTGAAAAGAAGCGAAAAAGAAAACTCCAATATGTCCCTTTTCATAAGTAGTCTCTCAAATCCAAAAAGTTAGAAAACAATATTCGAAAGAACCTCTTAGTCGCGATTGGCTAAGGTATTCCTTTTTCGTAAATAATCTATCCCAACCCAAAAAAGGGGTAAACGTATACTGGGTAGATTTCGTTTCGTAGCCATTTAACGCGTTTAAAAGGACAAGAGTCTCGAAAATCTTTTCAGTTTTAGAGAGTCAGAAAAGAGCCGAAAGATGACTGCAGTAGTGAATTTTTCATGTTTTTACCGAGTCCAAAAAAGTATAAAATACAACTCATGACTTCATCACTATCGCATTAAAGACCTGTCACTACACAAGAAGCAAACGTAAAACCCATTTCTCGAAATAACATAATGTAAAAATTGAAAAAACATGTCTTAAAACCTAATTAGGGTTTTGAAAAGTTATAAAATGCCAAAAATGGTAAAAAATGATTACTTTTCACTTTTACCTCTTGTGGAGCAATAGTGACCCATTTTACCTTGCGATTTTGCAGCGACGATAATGGGAAATTCAATAGACCAATCTCGAATTTGTCAGTTCCAGGTAAGAGCCGACATCCTTCCCCACATTTTATGCATTATTTCATCACCTGCAACCTTCAGTTTTGATTTATGAGGGGGAAATTGTAAAAACTAGGGCACGACAGTCAGCGCGGGTTTCGGGCATGGACTCGTGCCAACTGCCCGATTTTTTGAACTGGGGCACGCTAGTTGGCGTGACTATTTCTAAAACATTCCTTTAAAGCTCACAATGCAATAAAGCAAGCCCAAATTTCATGAATTTCAACTTTTGATTTACCTAATAATGTCCATATGAACATGTTTGCAGGTGAAAGAGCGACAAAATGGTGATCGAGTGGAAGGAACTGGAAGATAGTGAAGAGGATGAGCTTGCCATTGGAAATGAGAGATGGGCGAAGTTTCTAGAGATCGTGGACGAAAATTCTTCTTGACACCATGTCTCAGAGCTCAACTGGAGCTATTACAATACTTGATCAATATTTGGGATGAGGATCAGGAAAAATTCATTCTTCGAGATCAGGAGCTTGAGATTGATGTTTCAGATGTCTACTTCATTATAGGACTGTCGTGGAGGGGTTTAGCACCAATCATGACCGGTACCCGGCCCACCATGGAGAGCATGGACATGGTAATTGATAGGGTATGTCCAGGGGCACGAAAAGGGTCAAAAAGTGGGAAGGTGGACATCCAGACTATCCCAAATCTAATACACGATCACATGAGCTACACACGATCACATGAGCTGCGGGATCACAAGCACCGCATGAAGCAACAAAAATACACTTCTTGCCGTGGTCTGCTTGTCACCGACCATCTACAACTGGACAGAGGCTGTGATAATCAATATGAAACATCAGCTAACAAAGTGAAAGAAGGCCAAATTAAAACAACTTGGTTATGGGTCTATCCTGGTATCGTTCATTATGGAATAGCTACCAATCTTTCAGCGTCAGGAGGTGATAGTCCCGACACCACTAGCACTGGAACCACGGATGGCCCGATGGGCAGCTCTGATGCCAAGGTCAGGGGGTGGTCAACAGATGTCCTGGAGACCAGAGTTCTTTGATTGGCTCCACCGAAAGTTGATTGTCATGGAGGACTGGCCCTACTCTGGCACAGATTTCACTGGTGATCCAGACCTCCCTCTCCCAGAAGGAGAGGATTGGGATGAAGCACTTGGTAAGACTCATTTTTTAATTTATGAGTATTATGTTTTTTTTTTTGGTATGTATGTTTTGACACTTTATCTATGCATTTGTAGATGTAGGCCCAGAGAGACCTGCAGGGATGTCTCCGATAGCGAGGTGAATACCTCGTGATTTTGGTGTTTCTCCCCAAGGTGAGGAGGAGGAGATCGTGCATAACTTGGAGGGAATCACCCATGGGGTCCCAAAATATGCACGATTCGATGATGTTCCTTGTGCATATCAAAGACATATTGTAGGGGTGTCAAACCGAGTTCACCTCTTTTTGAGGTGGCTTGTCCGAGCAGTGACATGCTATCATGATCACCATGTTGATTAGACACCTAGGCTTTTATTTCTGCATTATGAGAGACATGGTGTCTCATGATGTAACAGAAACACACATATTTTTTTAAACTTATGGTGCACACTCATGCAAACCTTCATATATATATATACACATATATATATATATATATATATATATATATATATATATATATATATATATATATATATATATATATATATATATATATATATATATATATATATATATATATATATATATATATATATATACACCTATTTTCCTATTTGATACGAGTCTCTCATGTGATGATGATTTTAAAGATTATGCAAATGTCTATCTAATACAATGTTAGCCACTGTATCCGTTAATGCATTCAATTGTCTAGGGATATGTTGATATGTGATATAATCAAAATGTCTTTCCAGCAAACGAACACGTAAATACAATCTTAAAATGTGCAGGTTTCTAATTGAATAATGCCCATCAAGCTGAAGAACAAAAAGTTGTGAGTCTAGATTTACAACTAATGCACTAATGCCGAGGGAAATTGCCTCAGTTAATAGTTCAATAACAATACTATATTCAATGAAATTGTTTGTAGTCCGTCCTAGACAAATACCTGTAGGTCTATCAACTCACCAGCAGGATCATAAATCACCCAGGCTGCTGGAGACAAATTCCGGGTACTGCGGGAAGCACCATCCGCGAAACCAACATAAGGGGTAATATACATCTGCACAATAAGCAACGACCCAATAAGCAGGAAAACGCTCGAAAAACACACAAAGCCAAAAATGTATAAAAATGAAAAAAACACCTACGTACACAGAACATGCACGAATGACTCATGCATAATACTTATTGAGATACAACCCATTCCTGGGTTGATCTAAAGGATGACCTTCATAATCAATAAGCTCATAGGCCTCGTTCTTCAAAACAAGTTTAACGATATAAGGCCCATGCCACATGGGTTGAAATTTACCTGCCCCCAGATTATCGTGAGCTTGATCATACAAGAGGACGAGGTCTCCTTCTATAAAGGAGCGAGGGGAAACTGTTTGATCAAAATGGGCTTTGACCCAGTTTTTCTGTGCTTCAATAACCAAAGCAGCAAAGCGACGAGTTTCATCCAATCTCTCTAAGCAGAGAAGATGCTCTTCTTCAGGTGAAGTGTTGGGTAGTAATTTAACAGCTAATTTGAGCGAAGGAATTTCACATTCAATCGGAAGGGTATCTTCTAGACTGTAAACAAGCTGGAATGGAGTGAATCCGGTCCCATCCTTGACTGAGGTTCGGTATGTCCAGAGAGCCGAAAATAACATGAGTTTCCAATTGGATTTGCGGATCCCAATCGTACGTTGAAGCATGGTGACTAAAACTTTATTCACGGCTTCAACCCGGCCATTGGCCTGAGGATAGTATGGCATTGAGCTGTCGTGATGCAAGCCCAACCTGGAAGTCAACTTCGCCACCATATAATGATGAAAATGGGAACCATGATCGGTAACGATGGCTTGAGGGACACCAAACCTAGAAATGATGTGATTGAATATGAACTGAGCTACTGTCTTACCATTGGTGGAAAGTGTAGGCATTGCTTCGGCCCATTTGGTGAAGTAGTAAATGGCTACGATAATATACACATGCCCCCCGACCGAGTGAGGGTTACATGTCATAAAGTCAATGCCCCACTTCGAAAAACGACCAACAATAATGACAGGGTGGAGATGTGTAGGCGTCGCGCACATCTTGCGTTGATAGATCTGGAAATCATGACATTTACGGACAACAACAATGCAGTCCTTGAAGATAGAGGGCCATAAATACCCAGCACGAAGAATATTCTGTGTAGTGGCATAACCAGAAATGTGACCACCACAAGCGCCACTATGGAAATAATTTAGAACATTCTTAGCCTCCTCGATGGTCAAACACCGATGGAGAATGGAATCTACTCCAACACGGTAGAGTGTATCTCCGACTATACGATAAGGTTGTGACTTATGGCGGATGCGTCGACGAGCATCCTTCATCAACTCAGATCTAAAAGTGGAAGTCTGAATATATACGATGATATCACCGTACCAAGGATCGAGGGTGGAAATCAGAAAAAGTGTATCGTCTGAAATGCGTTCTTCAGAACCAAACGGAGTAGAATCAGAAGGAAGGGAGCAGATCAAATCAACAAATACTAATGAATTATTCGACTTGGCCATAGTAAACTCCAAATAGAACTCCTGGAGGATAACAATCCACTTTGATTATTTTCACCCCAGCAATTGTCGAGACAATATGTAAGTCATGGGGTTGCATTCAGAAATCACAGTCACAGTACGCAACAAGATATAATGCCGAAAACATTGAACTGCTTGAACTGAAGTTAACACTAGCTTCTCAACATGGGCATATCCCATTTTGGTATCGAGAAGGTTATGATAAAGGTAGTAAATAACATGCTCGTCACTGTCATCATCGTCTTGAACCAGAACCATGGTAATTGTGCTAAATGTGACAACTAAATAGAGGGAAAAATTGCCATGATAATTTGAAGGACGCAAAAGAGGAGCATTAAAGAGAAACATCTTCAATGTGTCGAAATATTTCTGAGCAATATCATCCCAGAGTAATGGGACACCCTGCTTCAATAATTGCGTAAATCCTTTAGCTACTTCAGCATAGTTAGGGATAAAGCGTCATAGAAAATTAGCCTTTTCTTGCAGAATCTATAGCTGATGTAGTGAAGATGGGGAGGGGAGATTGATAATAGCCTCAACTTTGATAGGATCAAGGCGAATCCTGTCTTTGGACACGATAAACCTTAGGAGTCTACCAGAATTGACGCAGAATATGCACTTGTGCGGATTTAACCAGATGTTTTAGCATCGACAACGAAGAAAAATCTGATGAAGATGGTCAGGATGGTCTTTACGTTTAGCTGAATGAGCTGGAAGGTCATCCAGATAAGGTTGAACGATGTGCTTAATATCGTGAAAAGCGTAAGACATCGCTTGCTGAAATGTGGCCCCAAAATTTTTTAAGCCGAAAGGAAGCTTCTTATACGCGAAAGTACCCCAAGAACAGATGAAGGCCATCTTATGCTGATCAGTCAGGAGAATTTTAATCTGGTTATAGCCAGAAAAACCGTCCATGAGGGAAAAGATCTCGCTCCCAGCACAATCATCAATGATTTGATCAATAAGGGAGTAGGATAATTATCCTTAGGACATGCCCAATTGGTATCACGGTAATCAACATAGACATGAATAGTACCCTGTTTCTTATCTACAAGAACGATATTAAACACCCATTCTGTCAAGGGAATCGGGTAAATAAAACCAACGTTGAGAAGTTTTTCAACTTCACTTTTAATAGCGGCAGCCTTTCGAGGGTGCACAGGATGAAGGCGCTGATGAACAGGCTTCGAACTAGGGTAGGTAGGAATCTCATGCACCACTATACTAGGATCGATGCTAGGAATTTCTTCATAGGACCATGCAAAAACGTCGCGGAACTTGCGGAAAAGGCTAGTATAAACCTGAACTTCATCGGAAGAACAGGTGACCCCAAGATGGATATTCTCGACAATTCTGGGTTTGACGAAAATGTCAATAGGCATCGTTTGCGTAATGTTACTCAAGTTACCCTCCGTAAAGACTTCATGTGTCAAAATAGGCGTTTGAAGCGGAGGAGAAGGAACCTGATATGCAAACCTCTCAAGACACGTAGACATGGCCCCGAGGCCAGGCATGAACGAGGAACGATGATGACCATCATCCCATGGTAAATCCTCTAGAGACATAGTTTCCATGATGGATTCATCGAAAGAACATATCTCTCGTAAGGGATTAGATGAATCCGAATCGTCAAGCCAAGGGGATTGAGAATAAGCGTCGAGAGACATGCTCAAAGGAGCATGATTGGAAGGCGGAGGATCTGAAGCCGCAAGAAGTTCACAATGATCAATCTCAATCGGACTTAAAGGCATCGAATCTCCAAAAGAATCGACCTGTTCAGGGGAAGAGATGATCCATGGGTCATCAGACCAAGAGATCATATTGATCTGAATAGTATTGGGTGGAGGAAGAGGAAAAATACCCATGAGGGCAGGATCTTTGAAAAGACCCGGCCCAACACTCTCATAGGGAGTAGGGATATTATCCACATATGAAAAATTGTTCTTGGAAGAAGAAGTGAAGAATGACAATTGATCAACAGTAACAATCTTTCCTTCGTGCGGGAATTTTAGGACACGAAAGAGAGTGGATGGAATGCACATCATAGCGTGAGTCCAACTGCGACCGAGGAGAAGATTGTAATTGAGCTTGGTGTCAACTACTTCTACCTCAACATTGACTGTGTTCCCTTTCAAGGTAATTGGTAAACTAGCGAGAACACCTAGGGGTTTTGATTCTCTTCCATCAAATGCTTCCAGAGCATTTGGTGACGAATTCAAGGCTGGAGAACCAATGGCTTTCCAGCATGAAGATGACATGATGCCCGTTGACTCACCTTCGTCAACAAATGCTCGATGAATATTGAGACCATTAATAACAACCTGTATAATGAGCGCAATTTGGTGTGGTAGTCGTGGAATGAAATTCTCTAAATCGAAAGAAAGAAGGCTAGTATCAGCAGGATGAACCCCACCAATCGCAGATAACAAAGCCTTCCGTTGAGATGGACAACTCTGTAGTACTTCTAGAGCAGACATCACAGATGGCGCCTGAGACAAATCCTCAACAATACTGTAATTTTGGGCGGCACGAGCATTGGGATTGTAAGAAGACTTGTGGAGTACACCTTTAGAGGGTGGCCATACAATGGGCTTAGTACTGGGCCTTTCAATTTGAAGAGAGCTAGAAGCAGGTGGAGGAGGAGGACCATCAGCGATCTCCTTCCCCGCCGCCTGACACGATTTAGTATAATCCTTTGATCGAGTAGCAATAGAAACGGGCACAGAACCATTCATCATGAACACCTGAGAGCCAAAAGGGGTAGAGGACTAAGGTTGCTCTACCATCTGGGTTTGCTGAGATGGAAAAGGTTCTTTAAGAACAAATTTAGTTTTCTGAGTGCCTTTGAGCAATCTACTCACTTTGGCCCGTCGAGGACAGTCCTTGGTGTAGTTCTCTTCGTCAGAGATCAAACAAGGGTACTTCGTCTTGCACTGTGAATCATCATCAGCACGAGATTTGGATGAATCTAGTTTCGGGGTATCGACTTTGGGCTTACCTTTACCCTTATTTTTCCCCTTGGAAGTTTTATTCGCCAGATTGGCCTGAACAACATTGACTTCCGTGGTTTTACCAGGATTCAAGGTGGGCTGAGAAGCAACATCGTTGGAAGAAGTATACTTTTTCTTCCCAAGATTTGAAGGAGAAGACTTACGAGAAGTCTGAGACACAGAACCAATAATACCGTCAATGGATGGGGTTGCTGATGATTTAGAAGTTACAAGTTGCGGGGCGTCAGGAAAAATATCATACAACGTGCCAGACTGAGAGTACACAAGATCAAGGTACTGGGCACGAGCAATGGCTTGTTCCTCAGATACATATGTCCCCATAGCTATGCCTTTCGCGATCTGATTGACAAAGGAGGTAGTGAACCAATCAGTTAGAAGCTGATCAGGAATATCAAACTTAATCAAGCGATGAAGATGTCTCCATTCATGAATATGATTCGAGATATGGGTAGCTCAGTCTTGTTTCAAGGATGTGAGGAGATGTGTCTCAGTCTCATAACGAACCGGTAATTGAAAATGTGTAAGGAATGCCATGGCGAGAGAGTTGAAATCTTGAAAGATACCACAAGATAGCTCAATGTACCACTTTGGAGTGGCACCAGTAAGAGTTCGTTGGAAAATACAAAGGTGAATGGAATTGTCAACCCAAGGGTTAAAGGAACACCACAAGTGGTAAGTCATATCATGCGCTTGGGGGTCTTCTCTGGACTTACCCTCAGCTTTAGGACAATCACCAGGAATCTTAGTTGGAACTGGAGGACAATACGGGTTATGAAGAATTAGATCATTCGTTAACTTTGAAACATCAGGTAGTTCCAACGTAGCGAGAAATGGTAATTGAGGATTAAAAGGCATTGGAGGTGTCTGATAAGGACCTGTGTTAACATTCCACCCATCCTACAAGAAATTCTGCCCCCATATGTTTTGTCTCGGAGGATTCTAACCATAGGGGTTATAAGCCAGATAATTCTGCTGATATTGCGGTTGAGGACTAGGATACTGATTCTGAGCATACCATTGAGGTCCTTACTGAGCAACATATGGATTTTGTTGCAGAATGTAAGCATGGCCTTAAGGTTGATTATACACCAACTAAGATGGATTTTGAGGGTAAAAAGTAAAACCTTCAGGCGCACTATATACTGGTTGATATTGAACTTGGGGGAAATAAGAACATTGGGGTTGAGCAGGTGGACCCTTCTGAGCAGGTTGAGCGGGCTGCTGAATAGGTGGACCCTGCTGAGTAGGATAAACAAGTTGAACTGACTATTGAAAAGGTTGAATAGGCTGTTGAATAGATTGAATCGGCTGTTGAATAGGTTGAACCGGTTTCTGAGCTGGTTGAGAAGGATACCCCTGCAGAACAGGTTGGCCTGGATAATGAGGACCACCGGGTTGACCTTGTGGAAGACGTTGGCCCAATGGAAGAGATGGACCAGTTTGTCCCTAATTTCTAGGTTGACCCGGAGCAGGACCATAGGGTTGTCCTTGTTGCACAAAAGTTTGGCCATACTAAGTGTATGACTATTGTTGTTGTACAATAGGTTGTCCCTGTGGTCTTCTGTCAACATACGACGTTCCTGGTTGAAACTGAATTCAAGGACCGGATGGTTTCCCTTGTTGGATCGAAGATTGACCTTGCAGACTATAAGGTTGTCCCTGAGGACTAAAGGATTTCCCCTGTTGAGCCAAAGGTTGTCCTTGTAAGCCTAAGGGTTGTCCTTGTAGTGAAGGTCCATGATGAGTAACGGTATGATAAGGATCAACAAGAAACGAATAAACAGGGTTGCCAACAACATCATAGTGATGGGGAGGATTGACAGGAAATTGGGGTGGACGTAAACCCTGAGAGTTCTGTTGCTGAACAACCAAAAAATACTCTTCAAAAGTGAGGCTGCTAGGAATAATAGGGACAGTCGAAGTCATACTAGATGCAGACAGGGCCGCAGGAGATTGAGCATCCGGAGAAGGAGCATATCGTCGGTGAATATCCAACATGTGCTCATCAAAAGTGTAGTTAGAAACCATAGGCATAGTCGTAACTGTACTAGCAGGTGCAGACTCTGGAGTGCGAGCTTGTGATCTGCTCGGACCCTGATTGACAAGCCACGTAGGATTAATTATGATAGACCGACATGTGTGAAAAGACTCTAACGACTATGTTGTAACAACCGGAGTAGATGAAGCTACACAGATGGTAGGTCGAATCGGGATAGATGACATAATAACCGACAAACTCAGTGTCGAAGGTGACAGTCCTAACGAAGGGAGGACCGAACTTCTGGGAGGAGTTGATGTATTGGATTGTGATATGGATGCAACACCAGACATAATCTGACTCAAAGTTCGATAACCGGGTGGAAGTGACACTGATTGCGGAGAATATTGAATAGAAACATGCAGGAGATCTTCAGGGAAAAGTTGATATTCACCTGTAGAAACAGGAATTCCTTCACTATCAATAGGACTTGAAGAATCCATATCTGACGAAGTCGTAAGATCGTCAAAAAGACGGTGAGGACTAGGAGGTATAGAAGCAGCTACAAATGGTGATCCCGAAGTAAGAGGAGAGAATTATTCCTTGTCCCCAAAACTAGACCAAGCACCTGGAGGAGGCCAATTGAATTCAACAGACTCTTCAGGAGGAGATCGAGTAGCGAGAGGTAAAACAGTTGGGAGAATAGGCTGCGAAAACTCGACAGACCTAGTGGACTGAGGGGTTTCGTAAGAAACGTTAGGAAAAGAAATACCACTAGGAGGCAGTGAAGAAGACGACGAAACTGGTAGTCCCACCACTGTGACCGTATTTCCAAAACAACAAAGGAAAAAGAGATAGCTGAAAGAAGGCTTGAAGACCAAGGCCTAAGGAAAAAAAAAAACATGCCAAGTAACAAAATCTTAACTGGCATGTAATCGCGGGCAATTTATTTTATGACATTGAAACCAGACTTTGCTGTTTCATGTTTTAAGAGTCGAGAAATAGATAAAAGATGACTCTAGTCACTTTCAATTTTAAACGTGTGAAAGGACAAGTGCTCGATGACCTCTTCTCTTTTTAAAGAGTCACGAAAAGATCGAAATGACTACTCTGGTAATCTAAGAAAGAGGGTGTACCAAGTTTCTGTGAATTGCCATATACACCTTGGTGATCAAATGAAAGAGAAATGACCAAGGACTTTCCGTACGTGCAGGTAGTCTCCCCGAATGCTATGTTCGGTGTATCATAGTTACAGGGCGGCAGACTTGACTTCCTATGGATAAAGGATTTAAACCTATAGGGGTCTCCGTTTATATACTCGACGGTACGAGGAGCACAAGTCCGTACTAGTGCTGTCTAAAGCCAAAATGCAAACGAAAACTACTAGGTTTTAAGACATCGAAACACGTCTCTAGCCTAGATCACTAAAATTTTTGCGTTAGGTTCCAATGTTTCCTTAGGTTGATTCAATTGATTGTATAGTCGATATTGAATTATGTTTCAATTTCAAGGACCTATCGAATGTCGATCTCAAATTTCCTAAATGCAAACTATATGCCAATGAATACCATTTCCATTCAATGATCGCTAATTAGGAGAAGGATAGATATCTTTTGCACAATAGCAATCATTGAAATCAAACGAAGAAATTCGCTAATGCATCTAGTTCAATCAAGTGAAAAATGAAAAATTCTTTCCTAGTTAATCAAGCACTAGTTATGCAAAAGAGTTTTTATTTTCCAACAAAATGAAAGAGCGCAATTTTTTTTTTGATTTTTTCAATAAAATGAAGCACACAATGCACTAATTATACAGAAAAACAAAACAAACACTAGTTTGAGGATTGAGAATGTAAAGAGCTAAATCGACTGATCGATGAAAGCAACACAAACACAAAGATGCACTCAAACCAATGATGCACTCTTCCAATCAAAGAGAAAGCTTTGAAATCATCCCAACAAGCAATGTGATCTATGCTTGGAGCAGCAAGAAGAAAAATCAAACGAAACCTGAAATGATCATTCAAATAGAACAAACACTCAAAGGATAAAAAAGGATCAAGACACAGTTGATCAAGAGATGTGACTGACAAGAATCAAAAGACTTGACTTCCAATCAGGAGGCTTGGTGAGCTAGGACACTCAAAAACCCTAAGGCCATAAACTTCACTGATAAGTAAACAGACGTACAACTGAGAGAAACAAGCCTATGATAGTCAAAACAATCTCAACAAAAAAATTGAAAATCAGAAATCCACCCAGAGGGCAAGTACCACTGACCAAAAACTCAAAAGGATAGTCAATCCAAACCCTACAGGATTCAGCGTGACTGTAAGGTTGTAATCCACGCCAAACAGGGGTTGGCGCTAGTGCAACACAAGCAACATGCGCTAATCGGCGTGAATGTTCAACTAAAAAATGCGCCAAGCTGGATATCTATGGGAGAATGGGAAATCCAATGAGCAGAGGTCAATTCTGACACTCTGGAGCTGAACAAGAGGACTCTAAACAAGCAAACAAACTAGAAAAGATAAACAAACCAAAAGACGACCGAAGTCGAATTGACAAGGGAAAAAAGGAAAACTCACACTAGATCCCCAGTGGAGTCGCCAAATTTTTATGAAGGTAAATCCTCTCTGCAGACAGAGATTATCCCTCTAGCCCTAGAGTGGGTCTAGTAACAATAGGACAAACTAGAGTGTAGGCTCCTAATTACTGAATGAAATAGATGCAGTAGATCGACCTACTTGCAGTCCAACGCTGTCGTCGTAGCTGTTGTAGTGGTGGCCTCTTGATTCCTGTCTCGGAAAATCACTATCCGTTCACAGCGATGCTTTGGATACTTGCACAAGATCAACAAACAAGAGCATCATATGAAACAACAATCTCATTCATAATTACTAACCAGTCAAGGAGGGTTAAGCATATTACATTAATTAAAACACATCAACGCAAAATGGGAACCAAACAATAGTTATACATTTGAATTAATACCAAGCCTTGACGTCGCAGCCTCCTTCAGCGAGGTTCGGTTGAAGCAAGTCTCGATGAATGTAAGGGAATTCAAATGGGATGAAGGCAGAAGTCTAATCTCTCTCAATAAGGGACTCTTCCGTTCTATCTCGAATAGAAATCTCTCCAAAGTTTCTACTATATTATCTTTAGTTCAGCTAGCTTCATCAATGGAGGATGGCTATATTTATAGAGGGAGAGGAGGAGGTTGGGATCCCTACTATGGTGGAAGGGAGGCCTTATCCCTTGGGAAGTTTCCCCAAAAGGTGGAAACAAGAGGACAAAGGAGGAAGGCCATGGTTATTCAGTCAAACCACTCCCTATGACTCATCCACGAAGTTGTTGTGATTGAAACTTCACCTCTATTTTTAAAAAAAATTCCATAAACAGATTGGCGTGGGCAGCTAACTGAGATAGAGCACCAGCTGGCGCGAGGGCCAGTGTTAATCTGCCTCATCAGTGCGAGGGCATAACTGGATACCAGCGCCAAGGCAAAAACATGGGGTTTTGGTGGTTTGTTCAGGAAATATCCAACAGAAGGAATGTTAGACTCATGGTAAGGGATGTAATGATGGTATTTTCAAGGCATGACACTTTATTTTGATCACAAAAATGAGCCTCCAATGTGCGGGATGGGGATTGCAGGGACAGTGAAAAAATGCTGTGTAACACCCACAAGCTCCAAATTTTTTATTTCTCCTTGAATCTCTTGCAATATTTGTGCCAAAACTACCTCTGGAACAAGCTGCTACAACAAAAATAGGCTACTACAACAATAGCTGTAGAAACTACAACTTTCTGCAGCTATTGCAAAAAATGTCAATTTTTGCAGAAAATTATTTTCTTCGATTTTGAAGTGCATATTTGAATTGTGTACTACACACGGAAGTAGAAACCATGAAACATAATACATATTGACTAAAATAGGCCCAAATTTATTGTTTTTCTTGAAAATTAAAATGAATGAAAAGGTGTTGTAATGGTGCCATCATGCTGCTATTGAATGAAAAAAAGATGAACATGCTGCTACAAGAAACCAATAAAATGTAATGTTGCAAGTTGTTGTTGGTTTCATAAAACCATTAGTCTTAGTCAAAGCCAAAATTCATGGTACAATTCTTACCATGCAAATGAATTTGTCGAAGTCGAGCATGGGAAGAAATCATTGGATTACCGATCAATGATGAAAATTGTTAACCAATGCGAGACAACTCACCGATAATGTAAATGAGTGTCAAGGTACGCGAGTGCATCTTGACAAGGATGAATGAAAATGTTGAAGTTGAGTCACCTACAAGATCTGAAAATCAAGAGACATTGTTGTATTCCCATTATTGTCAATGAGGAGGCCTTCCATTGATGTATGCAAGTTCCAAGGAACTCCAAATAATCTCTGATCTTGATAACAGATAATGTGTTGAGGTCGATGTGACAAGATCTATTGGAAGGTGGACCTTAAGTAATTCTACATCATCCAAATCGAGCATAGAACCAAAAATGATTTGAGGAACCATAATAAAATATTGAAACCGTCATGAAATTGCAGAACTTATTGTGAAATTTGCTCGCCAGTTGCCTAGTTTTCAAGCAAAGCTCATGTCCAATTGTGCCAGCAAGCTGCTTTTCACAATAGGACTTATTTTTCTCTTTACTTTTTATTTTTATTTTTTATATGTCGTACTCTACTTGAAAAATAAATCTTGTTCAAGTATATGAATACTTCCAATGGAACCATGTCTGTAACAAAATGAAAGATAAAATCATATGCAGGTTTGAAATATACTCTTTGATATGCACCAGTATATGAGAGACCAATTGCCTTGATTAAGATGGTTTCAGAAGATACTGAAGAATTGAGCATTGGGATCAGATGACTGCTCTAAACCAAGATTCAATGTAATCTTGTATTCCTTGGCTTCCTGCTATCATGTCATGCAATTCTTCAGAGATGTAATCTTCATTCATAGAATCTGGTGATAGGCATGCAAGAAACTTTTCAATCATAGGTTCCAACAATTTCTCTTTATCAACAAGCATCCATGATTCTTGGACCTTATCTGAATCTTCTTCTTCTGGTTGTTGTTCTTCAATGGAAGCCGGTGAATCATTTTGCAATACCTCAAAATTATAAGTGGATTGAGGTGTTTTATTGTTGGGATTCGAAATGGTTATGCAGGTAATGGAGTGGGAATGGATCTTTGGGGTGCTTCTACGGTTGTTAATAGAAATTTTGAATTTAGGTCGATTGATGGTGAAATTGATGTTGTGGTGGAGGTGAATGGTATTGATAACATTGATATTGTTATTGAGGATAGAGAGGGAAATATTGAGGATATGATGGATTTATGATCCAGGTGGATATTGGTGGCCACCCACCTATTCCAACCAGGGCCCCACCATTGTCTCTTTCATTTTTTTCAATTTCGGCACAACTTACTATTTTTAGCAGTTTTTCGGGTCTTGAACTTCCGGAGCCGTTTTGAGGCCCTAAAAGACGTTTTTTGGGAAAATTAGGAGCAACATGGGTCTATGGATTGATGTTTTTCACTCAATAGTTGTAGTCCTTGGATAGATCTTTTTAACGAGGTATGGTTTGCGTCAAACATAGATTGTATGCCAAAGTTACGTCCCTGGGAAGTTGAAACACCAATTTACCCAAACGAGGCCCATAGTTTTGGCGCTTCATCTCCTAGGGTTAGGGTTTTGGATGATTATGGTTTTCCATTGTTTCTAAATAATTAATAGGCCCTAGATCTTCATTGTAACTCAGTTCAGAGGTCTGTAGCAGCCACATCTCTTCTCAGAGATAAGCTACCAGCGCCCTAGCTAGTTTATTTCCATTCTGTCTGTAAGCAAATTTCAGTTCTTTGATATTAATGAAATGAAGTGTTATTTTTGTTGCATATTTTTATTTACGGTTATATGTTTATTCTATTGCGTTTCTACATAAATCCAAATCAATTTCCTTTGTAGGGCCTTTGCCAACTTTGTTGCCAAGATTGGTTTTGAGGTTGGGATTGAGATGGCCAAGGTTTCCGAGTTTGGTTTTTAGGTTGGGATTGAGATATCCAAGGTTGCCAAGGCAAGGGTGTTTTCCAATTACTTTGAGATTGTTGTGCATAATCTTGAAACAATGCATAAGGATATTACATCATATTGGGTTGATGATGCTTCCATAGTCCTCTTGGAGCTACATAATAGAGTTGCTCTTTTGCTTGATTCGTTCCATTATCCTTCTGGTAAACTACATTAAGCCCTGGTAATGATGCGAAATCTTCAGTAGTATGTGATCCTAAACAAATTTTACAAATTTTAATGTTATCAAGTGGAAATTCATGCAAAAAATGTTTCTCTGTACATTTAGGGAAAAATAAAGCAACATTTTCAACTTTTTGGTTGTTTTGCATTCTTAGCATGTCAGTTTGTTCATTTAAATTACTAAGGATGTTTAGAAAATTGTTAAGTTCAGTTTGACTTACCAATCGTGATGCCGACTTACTTACTCTTGCCATAAAAAGATCTTGAGAGGATCTTACATACTTTGCTTTTCCTCTTGATATGTTCTTGCACAGTTCACAAATCTCTCGAAATGACATTTGATAGACATCTCCTTTTCCCACCAAATTAAGAAGATCAATCCATTCATCCTTTATAGCATTTAGTAGGAGAGTTTTAAATGTGTCTGATCCTAAATTATGCAGTTTAGGTCTTGTGATATTATAAGTAAATCTCTCCATTAAATCTTCTAGGCTTGAATTATCCTCTTTGTGATTCATCTTAAAGACTTCATTTCTAAGGTCATGGTGTATGCAATAATCTTTATATTTTTCCAAAAATACTCTTTTCATATCATCCGATGTCCTTATAGAATTTGTTCCTAAAGTCATGAACCGTATAAGAGCTCTATTCTTTAATGTTGCTAGAAACAAATTCAATTTTTGAATGTGTAATGAGTATCCATAAGATTTACAAATTATTTCAAATTCAAAAAGAAAGGTTTCCGGGTCTTCTGATCTCATACCTTTGAAGATAGGAAGTACAAATGGAGGGATGCTCTTCATATGACCATTGACTTCAGTTTTTTGAATGGGAAATGCAAAAGGATCTTCCTCATTTTCATCATCTTCGTCCATTTCTTCAACCTCCTTTGTCACATCTTCTTCTACTTGCAAAAATAAGAATTCATGTTGTGGATGTGTGGCTCTTACTGCACCACGTGATATAGTGGGTGTGGTAGGTGATTGAAGTTTTGGGTTATTTATTTTTATTTTTAATTTTATTTTTTAAAGAAAAAGGCTCCTATTTACACTTCCCCGGAAATGACGCTAAAATGTTAAGTCAATTTAATTGTCTTAAATTGATTACATAAATTTTTGACCGGAGTTGGTAAACTTGTGAAGTGCAAGCGCACAATATATGCTAGAAGTCCCTTTTATTCATTTAGTTTATTGGTGTGACGATTGGATTTGTAGATATTACTTCTAAGGATGTTTTTATTCTTATGTTCCTAATGAAATTGATAAATTTAAAATCACAACTGAGTTCTAAAAATCAACATGCTTTCTACTCTGTAAAAACTAAAACAAACTTTCTCTATCTTATGAAGAAATCTTAACTAATTTATTTGCTAGTCTCTAAAAATTCTTATTATCTAACAATCTTATTCTAGAAAAGGGAATTTATACATTTTTATGTTTTTGAAATGAAATGTTATGGCAATGAAACTTGTAAAGAAATCACTATAGCTCTTGAAAAGAAATCACTCATGAACGAAAAATAACACACTCATATGATGAAAGGAAATCACTCAATCACTACTGTTTAGAAAATAAATCACTCATGCTGCTGCTCTAGAAGTAAAACTATGAATCCTATGCAATTTGACAATTCAAAAGGAAATATTGATGAATCTACATCAAATGATAAAATGAGATTTATGAAAGCATATACATCAAATAAAAAAATAAAATTCTGGAAGTAACTACAAAAAATGACAAATTGGAATTCTGGAAACAATTATGACAAATGGAAAATTGGAATTATGAAAATAACTACATCAAATGATAAAATGAAATCATGAAAACAAATACATTAAAAACATAAAATGTAGAACCTTCACTGTTTGTAGGGGCCCTCCACACATAGGTGGTCTCAAAGCTTCACACGAACAATCAGCTATGCATCAAATCTTCAAGGCACTTCTTCATTAAAAAGGATGTAAAACAAAATTTCAACAATTCACTGTATGCTTCAGAAAAGTAACCTCTCTCTTTGTTTCAATGGAGTGTTTATGTAGGGGTTACAATGTAACTTCATTGAGATTCATATGGCTAAAGATCAGAATTGAATGGACACCTATTTTCCACAAATTTGATGAGGCACAGTCCATTCCAACCTCTATTTGCTTGACTAGGCATAATGTTTACTCACGCAACTGTAAAATAGGGCTCCAAAGAACCTGAAATATCTCCCAAATGGTAACGAATTATGGAAAACTGCTCTATGAGAAATTAATTGGGCCTGTTCTAAACAAAACCCGTGTTTTTTTTTGTGATATTCGATTTAATTTTCTTAGAAAACGCGTTTGAATTTGACTGGTCAAAACTGCTACTATTTTCCCTTGATCTTTGCCTGGAGGTCCACATGTGTGAGCTGGGTGGAATTTGACCAACAAAAATCCATATTGGAGATTCTAGAATCAATTTTCATGTGTTGGATTTCATTCTAGAGTGATGCTATTACATCAACCATGGAGATACCTGCAGACACTGTAGAAACTTGAATTGTCAAACTATCATTAGTGCATAATTTTCTTTAATTCATTAAAAACAATAGAAATAATAATAATAAACGATGTAAACATGTATGCAGGAATTTGGAGTGTTTATGAAGGAATATGGTTAAAAATGATGACAATGGGAGAATGGAATGATGCGAAAATGGATGGTTTCTTCAACAAAATTATGACAAATTGGAGGCTCAACATATCCCATAAATCATAGATTTTTACAAGTCACTTTTAAAACCCTTGATATAAGGAGGTTGTCCACAAGTGTGGTTTATGGTTATATCAGGATCTCCATTACTTAGAGGTGCATTTCCAGGCTTAGCATTACATTTCTGATTCCCAAATTTTCTCTAGGCTATTAGGGCTACTCTTGGATCTTTCTAATACCCAACTTCAAAATCCAAAAAGCTTGAGTGGGTGCTAAGAACACTAGCCTTATGGGAAATAATGGATTCCTCCCATAAGTACCCTAATATGTGGAAATATAGAAAAGACATGGTTTTTGGATTATGAAAACATTCCTTTTAGGTATAGGCTTTGCATCAAACATGACACATAGAGGGGCATTATCATATTAAGCAAAAGACATAAAAGTGAACAAAGGTAATAAATGGAAATACCCCTATTCTCATTCCCATATCTAAAGTTGATAAATACACTAATCCATTGATTATTTTAATCCTTTTAAAAGTGTCCATGAACTCAAATTTAAATAATGCATTGTTCACTTAGATGATAAAATGTTGGATACTAGATTTCACATCCTAGATATTATGTTCCTTGATGCTAAATATAAACAACAAATAATATTTTTTTAATAAGGAATATATCTCGAGGGAAGCGTTTTGGGCATACGATTTGGTCAACAACACATGAATAGATCATATATAACTCATAAAAAATTGGCTCACTAATAGAAAACATGATATTTTGAAGAGTTCTGTGGTGTGAGTTTTGAGGAGGGGGATTCAGAATCTCCACAGTATCCATTTTTATGTCTACGTTTCGAGTCTAACCAAGACTCATCATCAGGACTAAACCTGCCAAGAAGAGAGGCGGATGGAAGAGATAAATACTATCATGAGCGGAAGGAATGAAATATGAGAAAGAAATGGCTGACCAACAAAAATACATAGGAAAAAAATATAATTAATTAAGATTTATTGGATAAATAAATAAATCATTTTATTTTAAATTTTATCATTAAATATGTTAACCAATCATTTTTTATTTTATTTTTAGAAATATTCTAATGAGATTTATTATGATTAAGAAATGTATATGCTATGATTTATTATAATATTAAGGTAATTTTATTAAAATCATTAATGAGGGTTTTAATATTAAATAATATTTATGATTAATGTAAATTTTTGATTGAATTAATGATTGGACTTATGTATATGATTGATAGTTAAAATATATTATAATTGTTATTATTAATATTAATATTCTAATGAGATTTATTTTTACTAAGAAATGTATATGTTATGATTTATTATAATATTAAGGATGGTATAAACTTAGTTTTATGAAAATATTTTATAAGGGATGTTTAATATTAATTAATATTTATGACTAATATAAATTTTGATTGAATTAATGATTGGTCTAATATATATGATTGAAGTTAAAATACATTATAATAGTTATTATTAATCTTATTAGTATTAATTTTAATATTAATTAGTAATAGTCAACTATTACAACTAATATTGGTCAATTAATACCAATAAGAAGTTTACATGATTTATTTAATAATTAGATGAAATGTATAGGGTTAATGAGAGGGTTAATTTAAGTGACCATTTAGTATTTAACATCAAGAGGGTTAAATGAAGGGGGATATGCAGGGTGATGGAAAGAGGGAAACTAGGTGAGAAGGAGGGCAGACAGAAAGCATTCGGAGGGGTGAACAGAGAGGAGGAGGTAGAGGGGAGACTGAAGGTCCTAAGCGGGTGTCTATGGGACAATAAAAGGGAAGAGCACAGGTGCTAGTGGAAGACAAGGAGGGGAGGGGGGTTAATGGACGTGAGAGTCTCGGGGAAATAATGGCACCCAATTTTTGCCAACCTCCACACCACCATCCCTATTGAGGTTATTAGGGTGTTTTAAGATTTCTAGTGCCTCACAGATTTTCCTTTTGAAATGGTGATTTTCACTAGCAATCACCTTGGTATCCTCGAGACAGATATGGTGACAAGTCTTGTTAGAGTGATCAGCCAGGGCCCAGGTACGGGTTCTCCCATTTCTAATGTCGGCACCATGCTCTTTCAGCCTGATTTTGAAAGACCTACCCGTTTCTCCAATATAACAATCGCCACATGAGCAATTTATTTTGTACACACCCTTTTGTTGGAGGAGATTAGGATTGTCTTTGATAGATTTCATTCGTTGTCTGATTGTCATTAGAGGCTTAAAAGAGGTTCCTATATCTTTCTTTGCAAGAACCTTGGCCATCTTGTTAGTGACTGCCTGAATGTAAGGGATGTATGATTTTGCAGTGAGGGACTCGTCCGGGGGATTTCTTTTAATATTGGATAGAGCTCTTTGGATGAACTTGATGATGTATTTGTTTTTATATACCATATTTATGAATTCCTTTCTTAAACATGTCATAAAGTGGGATTTGAACTCAAGCAGGGAGTGTAACAAGTTTTGTCACATCCACTCTAGCTACACTTACTAAAAAACAACAAATAAGATATCTAAGAAATGATATAAATTCCCCTATATTCTATTCAATCATAAAAACATAAGGTAGGGTAACACCATACAATAATCCTTTTATGGAAGGAAAACCCTTGTTCACTTACCCATTCAAAGGAGAAAACTCCCAATGAGTGAAGATGGGATATTCACTATATGGAGTGTGACTAGGGTGTATGGTCCACTAGAGTTAATAATATGATAAGTATAGTGGTAAACTAATCTGATGTGGACTAGGCCCACTATTAAATAGGAACCATTAAAGTAGTTAACATTGAATAAATGTAATGTGTCCTCATTTAAGAAGGTCCGCTAGGTAGTTATGATTGATTTATGGTTAGGTGTTGTTAGGTAGATATAAATAAGGATGAATTCCACCTTATGCGACCATATATTGGAATATTGATATATTGGAGCCTCATTTGGAGGTTTCCCCCATGAAGAGGCAAGTGAAAGTGAGATGATCCTTCAATAAAAGGTTCATTGTATGGTGCTACCTTACCTAAAAGGTATTGATATTGAATAAAGTATTGCATTTTTTTGATGTATTCTTGTGAATAATATTTATATCTACTAAGGAACATAAAAATTGGTATTAAATCTCTTTCTTTTTCCAAAGAAAACCATTTTTTTCTTTTATATTTTAGATTTATTGGGGTAGGTTTTTCTCTTAGCCTACTTACTAGATCACAATTGCACAATTTCTATTTCAAGTAGAGTGATGGTTTCGTTTCTAGATTAGGGTTATAATAATGATTTTGGAAAAAATTGTAAAAATTGTACATAATTATAGTCTTGGATTCATAGTGATAAATTTCTCTCCATTCAAGTACCAAACTATAGCCAAATCAATGCCATTAGAAATAGAACGGTTATGCCATTTCTGAAATGGGGTTATTTACAATACTTGTTTTGACTAAAGAATTTTCTATGGTTTTTGACTTTCTTTACCTTTAAAACCTCCTCTTTTCGTCATTTATGATGATATTTTCCTATACTTTTACTATAATAACACTTTCCTAAGGTATTGCCATTGAATTTTTAATTTTAAAAATTTCTCATTAGAGGAAAATTTACCCTAAAAGTGCCCCTAAATTTTTTACTACAAATATGTAAACCAATCAAAATCCTTTAAATTCAAAAGGAGGTACATGTTGTAAATATTTTGGAGGGAAAATAAAAAAATGTTTTTTTTAATTGCGTTTTTGGCTTATTTCCTTATATGTTTACTCAAATTTCAAGTGTTGACACTCGTTGGATGCAAAATTTAATTCTGCATCCAACAAGTACCCATTATGGATAATTTTGAGAAGACACACATTGATAAAAATTGAAGGTACATTAAAAAACATGTTGAACACATTTTTTTAATGTATCTTCAATTTTTATCAATGTGGGTCTTCTCAAAAGTATGCATAATGGTTACTCGTTAGATGCAAAATTTAATTCTTCATCAAACGAGTGTCTACACTTGAAATTTTACTAAACATATAAGGAGATAAGCCAAAAATACAATTTAAAAAAAAAATTGTTTTCTTCTTTTCCCTCGAAAATTCTTAACTCTTATTTTATTATTTTTCCTTAGGAGGCCACTTTTATGCTTAAATTTTCTCTTTAATGTATAATTATTTTCATTGTGAAAGGAAAATGTATATTTTAGTAGAGGGGTCAATTGTTTACCCTCTTCAGATCATCAGATTCTGGAATATTTCTAGAATATGCAAAAAAGGATGCCCCACTGCTCACTCCTTGTATTGGTCTGATAACTAGTTGAGAAGTTGATGGTTGCATATCTGACATTGATTGAATAGATATAGAGTTAATAGGGTGTTGAATAGATACTCCTCATTTACATTAAAACCTGAAAACGAGATTCAATGGTGAGAACACATTTCTTTGAAGTTATATATAAAGAAAATTGGTGCATGCAATCTTGATACGTAAAATATGCAATTTGTGTGAATTGCACTTGGTTAGAATAAGGCTTGATTAGCACCAAAGTATGTTTTTTCTACATTTAATGATAGTTTTAGTATTAAATCATTTATATTTCTCACCGTATTAGGATTTAGAATTAATTTTAGATGGATTAGTTTTAAGTTAGATGCATCAAAAATTAAAGATCGAAGAATTTGCTAGTAGTAATATTTAAGTTTTTTCCAATGTTGAACATATCCTCAATATTTAGATTGTTGTAACCATTAGGTTGAGCCTCCAAGTATTGATAACCATTCTTCATCACAATCATATAAGCTCTTTGTAGTTTTGTTGTTATGGTTCATGATTCGAGGTTCAAAGTATTTTTTGAGACAAAATGTTTGTGTAGAAATTTAGATCCAATCAAAAGTTAATTGAATTAAAAGTTCCATTTCTACTGTATTAGTTTGCTTCACTTTTTTTGCAGAAAAAATAATTCTTACCATATATGGAACATATGTATCAGGATGATGGGTTACAAGTCTAAAATATAGTAAATTTTGACTTCAAAAGCAAGACTTCTAAACTACAATTCCTCAAACTATCATTCATCATATTGAAGTCTATATCTCAACCCATTCCCCTATTTCACTCAACATAAGAAAAAATAATGCAAATGTTAAAAACATAAACACAAAATTTCCTTTTTGCCAACCTTTTACAAAAGTCTCTACCTTTTCTCACTACTATCCAAATAATAAAGACGTCTTAAGAATAATATTCCAGACAATGTAATATGTCAAAGGCTGTTAAATGTTATACACAATAAAGAAATTTATCAAACATGCATATATATTCTATTTACTTATAATCCTTAAATATTTCTTGCAGGTTACATTCTTGGAAACCACCTTAAAAAGAAGGGTGCCCTGCCTCCCCTTCTACTAGAATGGGAATTTACTTAAACAAAGCTAGTGAACAACGAACAAAAAGGGAGTAGCCAAGTAAGGATCCAAAGAGAATTTTGAATGAATGTAAGTCTAAATTGAATTAAATCATGTTTGTTACAGTAAATCTAAAATTGTATGTTATTGTGCATACTTTGCTTCCAAATTCACTTTTCCGAGCTTTATATCTCTTGATGAGAGGCTTCTTTCAGGAGAGCAACCAAAACTTTGCTGGAAAATCTTTGAATTCTTGAAGAGGAGCAACAACAACTGTGAGATGAATGCTTGAGAATATGTAGTTATATTGTGGGACTAAAGAAATCTCTGAAATTTTGAAGAAGAAAAACAACTATGAACTAAATGCTTAGGAGAAGTGACGTCTAGAAGCTACTATATTCAACACTACAATATAGATTCAATTTGGTAGTATAATACAAATTGATGAGATCCATACAAGTAATAGTGAGGTACTAGATTGCTACCTCTTGGACCACAAAAAAGAATAACTTCTCATGCCATCTCTTCATATATTGTGTCATGGGGAATAAAATGTCCTCCTTTACGCATAATGATCATTGGAATTAGAAGCAATAATCCATGGAATACGCATCTCTAGAACTAGGTATCACTTACTCATGTAAATATTTATTCTAAAATGAGTAATGAGTAACTCCCTTTGGTACATGGGATAATTCATAGGCCAAGAATGGGAAAAATATGTATATTTAGTTGGCCTATCCATGGGAAAGGAAACACATATAGTTGCAGGCCAATCTATGGAGAAATGAGATCCATAGGTGCATGACTTAGATAATTGGAATAAGAACAACAAGTTCAAGGGCTATCCATTGAGTAAGAACATCTAGGCAGGGATATCATGGGAAAGATAAGGAGGTGGTCATACAGTAGTAAACCGTAAAGACAAATAGCCACGTTGATTAAGACTCGTTAGATTCCAAAATAGAGAATTGACTACAATGAGTAATCAATGCAAAAGATATCTTGATTCATTACACTGTTAGTACAATATTAATGCCTTCAAGAATGCCCAATAATAAATTTATATTTTTTAATTGTGACATTTCTTTAAAAAAAAATTTCATACTTAAAAAAATTATGCCCAATCATAAATTATTTAACCAATAAAAAATATATATTTTACATTTTATAAATAAGATTTTTATTTTTTAATTAATTAATTAATTAATTATTAATTATTTTTTATTTAAATTAAATAAAAATAAAATTCAATAAAATTTTTAGGTAAGTTCACAAATTTGAGTGAGTTAATAGAAGGTCAATGTAGTTTGATCACTAACTAGAGTCCTTAGCAAATGAAATGACTAATAATTTTTTTTTACCAACTTTATATAAGTTTTGGAAAGTTTTTTTTATTTGTTACGTACGCATCACAGTAATGAAAAAAGCGAAGACACTTGAGTTTCCTCGAATTTTTTTTTGTTTTTTCAAAAAGCAAATATCCAATAAAAGTATTATAAATAAAGTATGGTATAACATTTGTTTTTTCAAAAAGCAAATATACAATAAAAGTATTATAAATAAAGTATGGTATAACATTGCTTTTTTTCAAAAAGCAAATATACAATAAAAGTATTATAAATAAAGTATGGTATAACATTAAGAGAAAAGAACAAGTGTTTAAATATTTGACAATTTTTTTCTTTCTTTCTATTTATGTTAAAATTTTGTGATATAACTTTTGAAAATAGTGTGAGTTTTGTTGTTGTTTAAAATGTATTATTGAATGAATAAAATACATTTAGTATTTGGATTTTTTTTTTTTTTTTTTGGCTAATTTGAATTGTGCATATTACACAATTTAAACTTATAATTATAATAAATATGAAGTAAAAATGAGTAAAAGACATTTTTAGAAAATAATAATAATAATTATTATGTAATTTTAAGGTTACGATCAAGCTAGACATCAAACTGGTGTATGAGACCTTTTTGTTTGTGGGACAAGGGACTCACCTCCGCGCAACGATTTGACTGCTAAGTCTACGAATACATGCATATTCTACCTTCCTCTGGTTTTGAACTTGTGACCTTTTAGGAGGAAACACATGCTCTTAACCATTAAGCCCCCTATATCATTAAGCCCACTCAAACTAACAATGAAGAAAAACATAAAATAATTAAACATAAAATAGTTAAAAAGAAAAACAATATCAAATATAACATTTTAAAAAACAAAGGATTATCATCTATATATACCTAAAAAGCATTGAATAACTTGATAGTGTCTTATCTTTATGTTGTTATTTGCGAATGAATTTTTACTGAAGATTATGAACTTCCAGGAGATTTTGAATTTATATTATATAGTAAATGTATGAAATTCCATGCTTTGAAATCTTTCACTTCTTTCAATGAGCCCACTAAGGAACAAGAAAAGGATGTCATTATTATTTTACGAAATAATAACTGCATGTGTGGAATAGAAGGGTGTCAAGAAGGGGTAGTTTGATCTTAGTTAAATTAGTTCTTAGAGCTTGTATGACTTACGTTCGTCGTTTGCATGACGGAGAAGATTAAGGAGGAGGGTATTGCTTTTGTCACACTAAAAAAATATTACTCAACTAAAAGTGGTTAGAGGATGGGGTCTAGAAATATTTATTATCTTGATAAAGCTTTAGTGTCCAAGGATTTATAAGACTTCTTAATCACAAAGGTTCGTGGCAAAAGGCAATTCAATAAAATGGATTTTACACTTTGGATCAAATCACTTATATATCTATTTCAAATTTTTTATGGAAAATTTACTAATTTAGAAGGTTTTCAATCGTGAGAAGGTAAGCATCAGTTTTGATTAATTGTTTTTCTAGTAATTGTAGTCTTTATTGACCTTTGTTGCCTTCATTATGAATGCAAGGTGTGTTTTTTTTAGGTGATGTGACATATCATTTATATACATCTCTATGGTATCAAGGGTGGAAAAGGGTTGGGATGTTGGGTTTGCGAGGCCTTGGTGCTACTAATTAGAATTTCTTTGCTCAAAGATTGTTGCAAAGTGTAATAAGACTTAGGTTGAAGAAGATTCCTTTATATGGTAAAAAAATATGCCCTATAGTGATAATTCAACATGACTAGGCTCTAACACTATGTTTCATGAGGAGGAAGATCTAGAGATTGATCAGTCATAATCCAATTTGTGAAGTAAAAGCTTCGTTAAAAATAACGAAGTTCTTACCTAGGAAGTATTGTAGATGAATGAACGATAGAGCCCAATCATACATGCAATTGTGTAAAAATGAAGGGGAAATTTAATCACTTGTTTATTTGGTACCCTTACACTAAAGCGGTTTATCATGATTTACTTCCTTTAATTAGAGGAAAGGGGGTTTGATAGGGTACTTCACTTATATATTGTATGCAATGGTTTTATGCAGAGAAATTACTTAAGGGACATAGGGATATCCCATTAATTATTTCATCCATTTTTTTGGCTAGCAAGGAATGTTTGCTTATCCTAAAACAAGAAAATAAACCCATTTTAGGTTTTCCATCAAGTAAAATTCACATATGATAGTATTTGGTAAGTTGGTAGGAGAAAAAATCCAATTCAAATAAAATAACTAGTGGTTGATAAATCTAAATCATGGGATTTCTTTGATGGGGCATGTCAAGATAACCCAATGATTTATGGTGTTGGTGGAGTGATATACTTCTTGGATTTGCACAAGTTATGCTTTAGGGTAAGTTTGGGTTAAGGAACAAATAATTTTGTAGAATGAAAGCTCTAATAGTTTAACACGACTTGCAATTGGAAAAGATATAACTATATTGATTTAGATAATTTTTTGATTATAAGTTGGTTATTAAGAGTGTGAAGGGATCTAGATGAATTAAAAATGATTCTCCAACTTTTGTTGGATAAAGTGAAGTTACAAGAAAGATCTTTTTTCATCCATCTCTTATGCAAATATATACAAGGAATTTAATGGAAAATTATACAATTAATATAAATAAGCATTGGAGATGGTTGTTAGAATTGTGGCAATCATGGAAGAAAATGTTGAAGTTATTTTTCCAATAATAATTCACTCCATATGTGATTTATCTCTTGAGAAACAAGCTCATTTTTCTACAATCCCCTGTTTCTTATGATTTTTAGTATGTTTTCATGGTTTTTTTTCCTATCATAACTGCATGGGGGTTTATAAGCCTTGTTTTGGAATATGACGTATAAGGGCTATATGTCCTTAGGATTTTTTTCTTTTCTTTTTTGGTTTCGAACCATGTTGATATTTCATGCGAAAAAATCCTCCAATTCAATTTTAGAATGACTTTATATGTTCTACTATGCATAGAGGAAATGTTCCTTTATGTTTGCACTTGAATGAAACGTTATGTTTTTTTGTTAGAAGAAAATATTATTTCACATTAAAGGTGATATGCAAATTAAATGCAAGCATAGTAAAATTATGTAAGTCCTTAGGGTTAGCTTTATTTTAGATGTTATTATGTGAAAGTTCACGTAGATTTCAAGATCAAATCTCATTGAGCCCCTTGGGTTACTAATTGGCATTGTGATTGGTGATTAATATTGTTCTCCATTTAGAAAACCAAGGCAAAGGAAATGAATCTATAAAGGAATATCAAGGTTTCAATATCCTTAGTTGGAAGACCTACTACGCGTTGAGAAATCTAGGGCATTAGTAATAGGATGATTTCTCTTCATTACTGACTATTTGTGAATGCTTTTTACTTCTTTAGATTAGGATCTGCTTCTTCTTAGTTTATTAGTGTTCTTCTTCATCAAACAGTAACCAATGCATGAACATAAAACATACAAGAGAAACAACATGTAGGCTATGAGACAAGGCCAAAAAATCTCACTCTTTGAGAGGAAAACCCACACAAATTCTTCTTATAGAGATTCCAATTGACAAATACCAAGACCTTGACCCTTTACCTATTTTGGCACTCCAAGACCAAGACACTATAAACAATTCTTCCTTGATTCTCTTCCACTTCTTCAATCTTCCTTAAATTGAGATCATCTCTTCATAACATCAAAAAATGTCAATGTGCAGTCACCAAGTCATGATCACTGTAGCAGCATAGTGATATATCACTGGATTTTTTTCCTCTATACATATCGCCGAACTGTGGTTCCTTGTCCTTCTAGTTATCTTCTACCGAGACATCATAAAACTGTAGCACCATACATCATACCACCATGACTGTAGCACCAAGTAGCACTGATCATCATTGTAGCACTGAGAGTCATATTTTGCAGTGAAGTATGAACTATATCACTGTGATATAATGAGAGAATCCGAAGTCTGTTTACTATGAGCATCCATCCACATTTCAGGAATATCTCTCTGTGGAGATCCAAATAATCTCATTGTTTTTCTCAATGAAAAATTAGAGGAAAAATGAGAACTGAACTATGGAAATGCGAATGGGTGTGTCTCCTTATGTGAGAAGACATTAACATTATATATATCAGTGAGGCCAACCATGAATAAAGGAGGACTCTGCTTGTATTTTGGAGGGATTCTAGACAACTTAGATATATTTGACACATGCTCAAGAAGAGCTCTTCATACATGACAATAATCCTTTTAATTAAATGATAAATATTGAATGCTCTCAAATGAGAGCCAAATAAAAACAAAATCACTTTCTCATGAAACCCATGAAGCAAGGCTTAGTAATATTTTTATTTTTCTTCATTACATCATTTACACAAGTCACAATTACATGTCATTATGAAGACTAAACCTATTTACACTTTTCAACACTCCCTAATGGTACTTAGTCATTCTCAATATGAATAAATTCTCATAAGAAGAATAATATTGGTAACCCATCTGTATAGCATCATATCAACCAAAATTGTCATATAAAAAGGCTTTGAATAACAAATCTATCTCTCCACAAGATCTGAGCACAATGCTGGTAAGACCAATAATTTATAGACACCCTAATCATTGTCTCTCCTAGAACATACCCTACCCGGGTTCTCAGGGTGTGTTCCAATAGGACTATTATTATCTTGGATTCCCAGTCCTCAAAGAATATTGGTCCTCTACAACTACTCTTATCTTGGATTCCCTATCTCATCCTCAAAGAGTATTAGATGCCAGATGATTACCCAATCCTCCATTCTTCCTTCCCAGGTGAAGACAAGAATGACGTGTCTATCTCTCCCTTTCAATTAGGGAGTACATGTTCCAATAAAGGAATGCAATAATTAATACACAAGGAATTTACTAAATATCCCTCTTGGCTTAGGAATTTCCAAGTTTCTTCCAAGTAGGAAACTTGTTTCCAGGCTCCCTCTTAATGAGGGACCTACAACAACTCCTCAGCTAGAGTTAATAGGACAACCAGCTGCTTTGAATAACTCCTTCCTTCGATGTCATAAATTTCTTCTTTGTTACAAAATATTCATCTTTTGGGACTTCTTCATAGGGAATATACCATCCATCACTTTCATTCATGAGTTAGTCATGTCATTATTCCTTTCATCAGAAAGTGATCCATCAGTCTTCATCTGGCCTTACTTTATGCCATGCTACTTTCTTCATTCCATATCTTTCGGAAGTATATTTCATCCTTCTATATGGTATTTCTAGGAATACATCCAAAATTCTTCCCTATGGCAGTCCTGCATAAGCCCATCCAAATATTTGTTTAAAAATAAGAAAACTTAAATCAAAATTACCTTTCTGATGGTATTTCATCATGACATATTCCTGTAGATATTAACATCTTTCATACATGTTGAAAAATCTCCTAAAGATATCCATTTTCAAGGGTCTCCATCTTTTTCAGACTTCTATCAGAGTCATCATATCTTTCCGGGAGATTTTGTAGTCAAATCGTCATAGTCCCTTTGGATGATGATTTCCTTTACCATGGTTGCATATCTCACAATCTCTTCCGTCTTTTACCATATTTCATTCCCAGGAGATTTAATCAGAGTCCCTTAATTGTGGTCAACCACCTCATACTTCATATGAGGACATATTATGTGACCTATGCCTTCCTTCATCCTTTTAGAGGAGGAAATACTCTCCTTTGATCATGCTTCTCAAGATAGAAGTAACGATCCATGTTACCTGCAACCATATGATATGACATTATAATATTAAATACCAATATACATACCTCATTTATCTTTAGGTCATCTAGGCTTCTTTTAAAAATTTCCTTGATTGAAAATATTTTCAACCCTTTGATCTGCTTCATCTCTTATTTCATCATGCCATAATCATATGAACTCCACAAGTTGGAGTTCTTGATGAAAACTCTTGCTTCCTCTCTAGATCTGTGAACCCTCCGATGAGGATTCCATCAGATAATCTTGAGGATCTTGCATATCCTTATCCGACAGATGTTTCCCCTTTTGACCTGATGTATGTTGAGGCTTGTCTTGAATGACTTATTCCTTCCAATGAGGTTCCCAAGAGCTATATCCCTCATATTTGACTACCATAGATTTTGTTCTATTTGTCCTTAGTGATTTTCTATGGTGATTACACGAGGTGTTATTTATAATCATTTCATGATGCCACAATGCATATTATTATTTATTATAGCCATATCCTATAACAAAATATTTTGGAGCTATGGAAAGACATTTTGTGAGGGAGACTATCTGAATCATAGTAGAGATCTCTTACTTCCTCTTTCTTGGACTTCTTCTCTTCAGATTCCTCCATCTTTTCAGTGATATGGGTTTCTTTTCTTCTTCTTTGATATTGTCATTTAGGACAATCTTTCCTATAATGTCCGAGTCCTTTAACCTTCAACACTTTTCCCCTAAACTTGTCTTCTTCTATCTAGCATAGAAACCATAAGTTGAATGAGGTAAATTTCTTATCCCCATGGACATTTGTTACCTTTTCCATTAGAGCATTTAGAATAATGATGATTATCTTCTTATAATTTCTCCTAGATCTCACAGTTTATATCTTATGAAGATATCCCTTCATTCTTTGATACCTTCAATTTGTGTAGATCAGGTCTACGCGAAATGACCTTCTTTATCGCATCTTCAGAGAATAGGTCTTCCAGCTTATCATATATCTCTTTGATGTCTCCAACCCTACTATATAGGGATGCGAGGACCTTTGACTGATTTCATAAAAATCCTTTGAGCCCTTTGATCCCTTTCCATGTATTTAGATAATGTTTGACCTTTAGAGAATTTTCCATAGATATGATCAACGACTTCACTTTCTTTGAGGACTATGTCTATCCTCCTTTTTCCATGCAAGGAATTTTTATTACCTAACCAACTTATAGATCTCCTTGCAAACACAAAGTCATTTTACCAAATTTGAATATAGAAAAATATACTAGACAATTGAAGATGAAATATTCAACGTGATCACTTTGATGATGGTTGAAGAAGATGTATTAGAGCTCCCTTTTGGGTGATCTTCTTCCAAATGAAAAATAATTTCTTCAATAAAGGATATTGATCCTTTCATGATGAAAACATCTTTAGATCCAAATTCCTTTTGTTGATGGTGATTGATGATTCTTTGGATGATCTTCTTTAAATATGAGAAGGGGATCCTTGCTGCAATAATAGGGAGCTTGCCTTGTAACATTTAAGATACTTTAACTACTTGGTAGTGAATGAGTGTAGATCATACAGTTTGAAATTTCCAAGATGATGTGATTTTCATTTTAAAGTCTTTTGAGCTACCTTGTTGGAGTATACTTCTAGTTCCCTTGATTTGATTGATGATCCCAAGACTTCCTTTTGAATTAGACTTTCTTTTTCAATGTAGATCCTTCACTTTTCTTTGATGCCTTTCATGAAACTTGATCCTTGAGTGTCTCTTTGATTAGATTCCCTTCCTTTGAATTTGGCACCATAGCTCTGAAACCATGTTGAGAATTCTAGGGCATTAGAATTATGATTATTTTTATTCATTAGTGACTGTTTGTGAATGCTTTTTACTTCTTTATATTGGGATATTCTTCTTCTTTTTTTATTAGTTTTCTTCTTCATCAAAAAGTAATCAATGCATGAACATAAAATAGATAAGAGACACAACATGTAGGCTATTATCCAGGGCCAAAACCTCTCACTCTTTGAGAGGAAAACATGCAAAAATTCTTCTTATAGGGATTCCAATTGAAAAATACCAAGACCATGACTCTCGACCTATTTTTCAACTCTAAGACCAAGACACAATCAATATTCTTCCTTGATTCTCTTCTAGTTCTTCGATCTTCCTTAAACTAATATCATATCTTCATAGCATCAGAACATGTCAATGTGTAGTCACCAAGTCATGACCACTATAGAAGTATAGTGATACATCACTGAATTTTTTCCTCTATACATACCACTGAACTGTGGTTCCTTTTCCTTCTAGTGATCTTCTACAGCGATATCATAAAACTATAGCACCATACATCATACCACCATGACTGTAGCACCAAGTAGCACCGAGCATCACTGTAGCACCGAGAGTCATATTCTATAGTAAAGTACGAACTATATCACTTTGATATAGTATGAGAATTCAAAGTCTGTTTACTGTGACCATCCATCATCATTTCAGAAATATCTCTCTATGGTTTTTCTCATCGAAAAATCAGAGGAAAACTGAGAATTGAACTGTGGAAATGAGAGGTGCCTTGTGTTATACAATATTTTTTCACCATTCTTACTTCCCATCCTTGATCCTGAAGTGCCTCATGACAAACCCTATGAAATGTTTCCACCATGGAAAAGTATGTAAAGACATCCCCTAAAGACTCAAAGAATACTGCCTTGGAATATTATTGAAGGAACTTGGTCAAAACCCTATTTTTCTGGGTCAGCGCGATTCCTAGTTTCATGCCCGTGTTGATGTCAGGTTGACAGTTTTGGATTAGTGTTGTTAGCGCCCTTATTTCTTGGAAAACCGCGTTGACCCCTTTCTGGTAGTGTTTCCTCAAATGGAGGAGAAGCTTCGACCTCTATAAGTTCTAGCACAATGATTTGGTTGTTAATGTTGGGTATGTGTTATATTCTTTCCACGACTAGTCATGTGCATGCCCACCCTGTATGTTGCGCCAGGCGTAGCAGGGGGTGGTAGTCCCCCCTGTCGGGGTCCGGGGCAGCGCCACGGGAAATTTTTTTTGGACCTTATTTTTCGGTGGGTGGACCTGCCCATGGTTTTGTGCATGGGTTTGTAGATGGTTTTGGGGCATGATGGTTTTCGGCCCCTGGTATTTTGTAGATCAGGTCAAGGGAACTACGGTTATGTTATAATCTAGGGTTAATGGATTGGGGTTTATGTATGCTTTGACATGTATATATATGTGTTGTAACACTAAAAGGAATATAATGAAAAATCAAGCTGGTCGTCCTGATTTGGGATCCAGGGGAAAATCTCTGTGTTTATCTGTTTTATGTTTTATGCTCTCGCTATTGTTTATTTTCTATTTTAAGATTCATTTGTAGATAATTTATGTACAGGGTTAAAACCTAGAGTTAAATGGTGGTGATAGAGTCGAGCTCATTGATTTTAGAGATTTGATCTCATCCATGGGGGTTTATCCCTTAGAAATTAGTGGATATTCCTCCTCATTTCATGGGCTCCCCACCTCTTCTCCATTCCTATAACTTGGTCCCCATCCTTCCACTATTGGTTGGTCATTGTTGGGCTAGTCTGAGCTCTCGTTCCCTTTACATTCTTGCACTGTGATAACACATAAGTTGTTCGGGAGAAAGAATGCTTTAGAGCTTCGGTGAAGGACTTAGATTTTCACCAAAGGGAGGCCTCCAACATCAAGGCCTTGGTTGTAATATCTTCCTTTCATATTTATTGATAAAAAATCTGATGTTTTCTTTCTATATTTGTCTAATCTTTTATGCAAATATTTTGGTACTACTTGATATGCCAGATAGCTAATGTTTAATTATTATTATGTATTGGATTACGTTTGTTGTTGCCTCTTTATCATCCACAGGTATTCGTGTTCCACCAGTAGCAAGGAGCGAGCCTACAAGGATCGTGGATCAAGGTCATCATCAATAGGTTCGAACATAACATCAGGAAAAAGGTACTTCCATCTCTTTTCTTGTTGTATTTGGAATATTAGCTAAGAAAGCTTTTCATTAGAAAGTATCTCAAGTTGCTAGACCCACTCTAGGGCTAGAGAGATCGCCTCTGTCCTTAGAAGGGATTTATCTTGACAATAGAATTGGTGACTCCACTAGGGAGATTTAGCCTCTTAGCCTTCCCTTTCCCGGGTTGATCTCTTATCAGTTTGACCGATCATTGAGATCTGAGCTTGTTTAGGTCTCTATAGGTATGCATAGTGCTTGATTTTTTCTTTAGAGTATTAGGTCTTGGTTCCTGCTTCGGTTTGGATTGCTTTTCCTAAGCGTTTCTCAACCAACGCATCTTTTTCTAGACACAGTCGCGCTGCCAGCGTGGATATTTATAAGTAAAGTCACGCTAAAAACCCTATTTTCCACTGTCTCCTCACGCCAGTACAGTTTCATAGACAACACTAATTTTTCTATTAAAAGTAGTGCTACCAGCGCGGGTTTGGGGGTTTAAAGTAGTGCTGAAGACCCTGTCAGCATGGATTTTTCTATGGAAAATAGTGCTGGTCCTTAAATTTGAGAATATTTAGGGTTTTTGCTAAAAGGCCTAGTGTGTCCTGATCTCTGAAGTCATCCTACTACTCTGTGTGCATCAAATTTTGTCTTTTTGGTGTTAGTTTCTTTATGGTGTGCAAAAATCCATCCTATACTTGAAGTGGTAAAAGTGAATTTTGGTTGAATCTTTGATTCTTTGAGTCAATTAAAATTATTGTTTGCTACTTGTGTGTTTGGAAGGAATACTAATTTGCTGTTGATTAAGTATTATTAGCTATTTTGAGACCATAAAAGAAATTTATTTTGCATTCATTTAGTTTTCATCTCAAAGTTTACTTTTCGTTAAAGTGCATTAGACTAGATTGCATTGAAAATTCATTTTTGAGATCTATCATTGAACTCAGATTACATTGTTTAATTATTGTAAGCTAAAAGTTCCATTGAGTGCATTCTCATTAATTGGAAGGTGCATTAAGTAGATTCTCATTTCTTCAAAAATTACATTGAATGCATTCTCATTCATCAACAAGACAAAAGGAAATTGTGCATAGATTACAGTTGCATAGTTTTCAAAAAATAAATTTTGTATAGATTACATTGCATAATTTTCATATTTGAATGTTTTGACTTGAATTGGGATAGTGAAAGTGATCTGGTTAGGAAGATCTTCGTTTGCTGCATTTTTGTTTGTTGCATCATTGTTTAAAACTTTTCCCTAAACTACATAGCATTTATTGAATTGAAAGGATCATTTTCTCATGCTAGTTGCATTATAAGTATTGAGGTGACATTATTTTGAGCCTTGAAATCAAAACTTTAATCAAGATAAACCTTAAAATTTATTCAATTAACCTTAAGGAGCATTTGAAATTAATGCAAACATCTAGAGGTCTAGGCTAGAGACATGTTTCGGTGTTGTTAAGCATAGCAGGTGTCGCTAACAGTTTGTGTTACATTCCAGAGGTGATACCTTGTCCCACGTATGGAAGTATATATGACTATGCTCCACGTATGAAAAGTATAAGGGGAATCTCTCATCATATGGTTACACATTACATAGCTCTACTACAGACTGGACTCCCATGTACTGTCAAGTATATATTGGGAGAACCCATATGTTTTAAACCTGCCATAGCTAACCGAGTCGGCCGCCTTGTAGACGTGATGCACCGAACACAACATTCAGGGAGATTGGCTGCAATACATTAAGTCCTTGGTAAATTTATTTTCTAAGGTGTATATTACAGTTCATGGATACCTGGTAACCATTTTTCCTAGATTACCTCTTTTTGTTTTATTTTTTTTTAATTTCTAAATATGCTGCCCACTGAATAACATTTTACCCGTGCACAACTCCTTAGCATATATTAGGTTGGGACTGATGGCAACAATTCCTGAGTTTACCAATCAAGGAATCCTGTCAGATGGAAATCCTGGTCCTTTTCCTTATTTTGGAAATGTTGGCACTCCTTATATGGCAACATTTTCCCTCCCAGGATTAACCATTGGTTTTCCAGTTTGGTTATTTTTATCTCCCATGGTTCCAAATTTCCAAGCTGCTTCTCAACCAAGGTCGTCTCCACTTGAACAATGTCAAATTCATGTTGATCCTAAGGTTGACCCCTTACCTTCTTCACATTTTTCTTCACCCCATTCTTCCTCTTCATTTGGTGAAATTCTAAATTCTAGTAACCAGGAAGCTAAGAAGAAGAAGAAGAGGACGAAGAAGAAGAATTAAAATAAGCAAGGGGGAAACCAAGCAACCATCGCTAATAATGCAATAGATCTTGAAAAACCTTTTGATCATCCCCGTAAAGTCAAATTACCTTGAAATTTATGTAAGGGTGACCACTTCTTAGAGATAGTCCTGGCATTCCCAGGGTGTTAGAAATGTGGTCTATCGACTTGAACCGAACCTTGTCATCGGCCTCTTGAGATCATGCTGGTGACAAGTCTTCAACTAGTGATAATAAGGCCCATGGGAAAAAGGGTAAAGTCAAATTTCCATGTAGGTTATGTGAAGGGAATCATCCCATTCACCTTTGTCCTTATATGGAAAAGTCTCCAAAGTCTTGGATAACCTTACGACTTCTCAGTCACAACTTCCGACTGGTTACCAGAATCTTTTCTCTGATCCTCTGCTATTTGATCAAGTGATTGATCAGAAATCATCTCTGGTCACTACCAATCTCACCGAAAGTGAATCACATGAGTCTGTTCCTGACCAAACATTGGTTGAGAAAACAGTTGTCCTGATTCCACCCTAAGTGGATCATGATTTTCTCGTAGAAAGTGAACCTCATACCACTCAGGATATTTTATTTCTTTAGATTCCCATGAATTGGAGGGTAATCCTCCCATTCCCCCAATACAAGAGGGTGATCCTCCCATTCTCGTAGCACAAGGGGGTAATGCACCTATTCCCACATCACCCTCTCTACGTAGTCTAGTTTCTTCCTTTGATTGGAGTCAACTGATAGGATATTGTCTTCCTTCTTACATGCCCTTTGAGATCACATTACATGCCTATAATGTGGCCATGCCTAGCACCATAACATATGAAGGGAATATGTTAGTATTATGTCCTCAACTACTTGGAGAGATTTTGGTTCTCCACAACTTGTGCCTATTGCCCAGAATTTGTTAATGTTTAAGAGAGGAACAAGTCAACCATTAGGGATCCTTCCTAAGTTGCCTATTAATTTGGGAGGAAATACTATCTATATAGACGTGATGGTTGTCCAAGGTCTTTTGGACTTTATCTTCTTTGGCGCGACTATACTTATGTCATGGGAGCTCTTGTCTCTTCTCTCTTTTGTGTAATGTGTTTTCCACATGAAGGAAGAATTGTGACCATTGATCAAATGTCATTCATTGGTTCTAATATGGCTCTCAATAAACCATCATCCCTTCATGGATCTTACATGCCAATGGTATCTTCCCTGCCGCAGGTTAATTATGTGGAAACCTGTTCCATGCACGTATCTACTGATGATATGGTCAGTGATACAATGCATCATGTACTGGGGGCATTGGAACTTGATTTCCAAAGTGTTGTTCTCTTGTCTGATGAGAACCTCTTGGAAGTCATGACCTATTATGGGTGGTGATTAGGTATTATAGAGCATAGTTCCTTTTCTTGTGTCAAGCTCCTTAAAAAATGAATCAAGCTTATTGGAGGAAATTTCCTTTTCTTGTGTCGAGCTCCTTAAAAAATGAAACAGGGTCTCTAGAGCATAGTTCATTCTTTGGTGTCAATCTCATTAAAAAATGAAACAAGGTGTCATGAGGATATTTCTTTTACTATGTCAACCTCGTTAAAAAATTAAATAGGTCCCTATGAGCATAGTTCTTTTACTATGTCAAGCTCATTAAAAAGTGAAACAAATCCCCTTTAAATTCGAGTTTTTTCTTAGATCTCGTAAATTCCTTGTCGAGTCTTTCACTTGATCTCGTAATTGAACCTCCATTCCATCCACCTATTAGTAACCAGTAGTCTACTTTGCTGAATGCAATGAAGCTGGGGGAGGCATGTACCTCGAATTGATTCAACATGTTGGGGGCACGTAAACTTATTTAAAGCATAGTTTTTCCACATGTTTCAAGCTTGTGAAAAAATGAAACCAATTTGAAGCAGAGTTTCCTATGTTTCAAGCTTGTGTAAAAATTAAAGCATTCTCATTTTTACCTCTCATGATTGCCATTTTATCATCTTGTTCTTCTAGATGAGCCTTAGTTTTCTCATTCCATCGTCATCATATTCTTGGCAAATCATACACTCTCACTTGATTTTTTACCTTCTCCTGGGGAATTGCTGTGATGAGTGGTCTTGTTATCCAACCTCTCGACCTTTACATGTTTTGAGCAGTTCCACCATCACCGGAACTAGTTGCTACCCTTTATACCACTCGTTTGTCCAGGAGGAGTCAACTCTTTTTTGACTCTTAAAACATGAAAATATTGTCCAGTATTTGTCATTTATAACTTGTTAAAGTAAATGAATTGACGTTGCCTCAATATACGATTACCCCTTTTTCGGGCTGAGATTGACTATTTACGAAAAAGGAATACCATGATCGAACATGGTCAAGCGATTCTCTTGGGTACTGTTTTATACCTTTTTAGGTTTGAGAGATGATTTAAAAAAAGGGACATGATGGGATTTTATTTTTGATTCTTTTCAATCTCCTTAAACATGAAAAGTTATCTAGTTACCCTTTCGTTGGACTCGTTAAGGATTAAATGACAAAAGAATTGTCACCGTGATGATACCAAGTTCCTCCTTCCTAGGGCTTGCTAAAATTAATAGGATTGATTCATTCGAAGAATGAAATTATACACTCAACATATGTTATCCTCTTCACCCTGGCTATCAAAAATAAAGAGGTACTCGTTAGTAATAACGGGGGAAAATTTAAAGTGGACATCCTATGTGCATTTTGGGCAGCTTGTCACTCTTGAACATGGCACTCATTTGCAATTCATGTCGGGTTGGGGATATCCTTCATTCGTCATTTTTCCTCTATGAGTTTGGGAAATCCATTTTCCTCCTATTCGATCACTATTTTTGTCATCATGACCTCTAATCCCATTTGGATCAAATTCTGCCACACTCCGGAGTCGTGTCGCCAGTATGTTCAAGAGAAGTCCTTTTTGTCAAAAATCCTTTGCTTATATGACCTCTCGTGTTACAATCCCAAATCACTTCTATCATCTTGAGATACTTGTTGTTTTGTGTCGATGATGTGAGAATAATTATGGCCCTCCTTCGATGAATCACTTCTTGTTGGCTTCAACTCATTATCCGGGAAGGTGGTTTAGAAAATTATTTTTAGTACCTTGGAGCTTGCATGCTGTTGGTTTCCAGTTTTTTACTTATTTCCTACATCTATTTCCCCCATTGTTACCTTGTGACTACAACCATTGGGACTATGTTTTCCTCTTTTCCTACTTTTCTATCTTAAACAATGTTGTTTTACCTTATTTTCATTATCTTTCTATTTCATTGATTATTATGATGTATCGTTTTTTTTTTATGACTAATTGGGATAGATGTTGGAAGGATTTCTCTGGTCTATTGCTGTCCTTCCAGATGTTATTCTTAGCACAAAATATCTAGAGCATGAGGCGTACATAAGCAGTGAAAGTGTGCTATTGTAGTGAGCTATTACACCATGATGTTGTTACATCACGGTGCTATTACAGACCCTCTATATGAACTACTATTACAGATGTACTGCTAACTAGACATTGTCAACTTCCGGATGTCGACCTGTCCGCAATTGCTGTTACGCTACAAATTTCATTTTCCACGGACATATGTAGAAGTCATTACATATTGTATTTTAGGATGACAAATTTTAGGAAGTTTTGATTGTAATCCATAATCTTCCAGTCAGAATTTTTATTAAGAAGTGGTTGTAACTATATGTATCTTATTTTTCTCAGCATGAAAATTGTAAGATTCTCATGACTGATCTATTCCTCGTTTTACTGAACATGTAACCATTATATAACTCTCTAACCTTGAGGTCAAGGGGTTAGTGGAGAAAAATATTACTTTTCTCTCTGTAATTTTGGTCACATTAATACAAAGATATCACGTTGCTGCTGTTACATGCGTTGCCTGGTTTAGTTTCCATTTAAGTTTCTATCTCTTCCTGCGCCCTGCTAGGGAGGAAGGGTCCTCCTCTTTAGCAGGTACTGCACCGGTTAAGGTAGCTGTACTATATTTCTTAATTTATTTACATATTGGTTGAAGTACCGTTGTTGCTATTATGGCTGTGAGTAGATCGACTTCAATTTCGATATTATTATGTTGTTACACAAATGTGATTAGAGATACCGGCTGGTGTAATTTTTGTGTGGCGTGCTAGGTACATTTAATTGAGGCATGGTTACATTCTTGTAGATTGTTTTTATTATTGCATAAGTGAGTTATTTCAACACTTGATTCAGCAATGATTTCTCTTTACTGGATTTGCTTCTAGTTTGATGTATCAACACATACAGTGCAACTGTCATTGAAATAAAAGATGTCCCTGGATTGATAATTTATGTGTACCATCTTAGTCATTTAACAATGATTAATACAGTACAAAATTTTGGCGCCGCTGACGGGGATGGAAGTAACGATACAATCAACCATAATTGTTTGTTTGATGATAAAGTGTTCCTAGTCCGCAACTGCTGGGAGGTAAGACGAGAGGTAAGAACCTGTACATCGCTCTAACATACCTAGGCAAGCTCACCATTGCTACACTAAGGCACTTAGAAGTGTAAGTTTTAGGTGTTTTTCTTTAGTGTATCCTGAACTACACAATTTCTGGGCGGTAAGACGAGAGGTAGGAACCTGCGCATTGCTCTAACATACCTGGGTGGGCTCACCATTGTCTCCCTGGGACACTTAGAAGTGTGAGTTTTTCAGGTGTTTTCTTTTGTGTGTCTTCAACTATATAGTTGATGGGCGATAAGACAAGAGGTAAGAACCTGCGCATTGCTCTAACATACTTGGGTGGGCTCATCGCTGTAGAAATTGAAGCACTGGTAGGAAGGATTGATACACATAGGATCCATGTGTGCTAGTAGGATAATAGAGAAATCCACAACACCCCCCACTCTAAATAACTATAGGAAAGGCAAGTCGTAAGAAGGAAAATAAGAGTGCAGACTTGGGAAGAAAGACATTCTTTTGAGATCTGATCTCAAAAGCAAAAAAGGAACAATCTACTTCATATAGAGTTATTAGGGAGACAGCAAACACCCCACAAAAGCCGCTACTATATCGGCCTCTGCACGGTGCCTTTTGTGTCCTGGACCTCATCACCCTTTAAACATCATATCCACTCCTGGTATCAAGACTCCAGATTTGAAACAATAGTGGAAATCCATCAATCAAAATTTGAAAATTGAAGGACAAGGGGAGACCAGCGGGGAGCATCAGGGGCCTGAGGAACAACAATTAGTTGATCATCATTTGGATGTGGGTAGTGTAGTGAAGAAACTGGTCCTGTAATAACCTGATCCTTTATTCATTTGTCAATCCACTACATCTTCCGAGGTCAATTCATCCCACCAGGAAGGATCAACCATGGGAGACGAGAATGTTAAGACAGATGGTACAGTTACTTTTGAATTCCCAATATTGGCGATACGAGATGAAGCCCCTATGAAAAACATTCCTTTATCATATCTACTGTCCTTTCAAGGGATGGTTGTTGAAGATACTGATACCCTTATGTTCGAGTTCGATGTGCTGTGTAGGAGTTATGAATACACTTCAGATGCCCAGAAGCTAAAATTGTTTCCTGCTACTCTGAAAGGGGCTGCATTAAGATGGTTCATGAGATTGGGTGCTGGCATGATCTAAACATGGAATGACATGAGAGAGGCCTTCCTCTCTAAGTATCATGATCACTGTCAAACCAAGGATTTGAAGGAAGAGATGTTTAGAATTTAACAGAAGGAGGAGGAGAGCTTGGAAGACTACATGGAACGATTCCATTATAATTTACAAAGGTCTAAGTTTGGTAACTTATCCCTGGAAATATTGAAACCTATATTCTTAGGAGATATAAGAGATGACTGTCTAAATCATTTGAATATGTTGGGAAAAGGAGACATATCGCAAGAACCTCTTAAAGAAATAATGAAGCTCTATCTACAGAGTTCAAGAGGATCGGTCAAGGGGAAATTTCAGTTCAGGACCCTTCATTTTGGATACAGAAGTCCACAAGTGGAGGAGTAATCAAAGTAGAGATCGGGAATCTATTTGAGGATTTTAAAACTGACCACATTAGTACTCTCTCTGCCTATATCACTACGGTATAAGTTAAGAAAGCATAAGAAGAAGCCGGCTGCATTTGGCAATATTCTATCCTCGATGCAAAAAGAAACATTTAGAAAGAGAATGTGGACTGAATAGTGTCATCTTGTGAAACATCTGTGATTTGGCACATTCTACTAGTCAATGCCCTAAAATACCCAGACTAAAAGCAATACTTCAGGAATCAAGCGAGGATGTCCAGTCTTCCTACTTCATAGGATCAAAGAGACCATGGCAGCCATGACCTACAGGTATGCTTCCAGATTTTTCCTTTTTAAATCCTTGGAATAATGTTTATAATAGTCAGCAATTTCCATGGCCATATCCTACTCCTTCCTCAACACAATTTCTTCACCATGGAACCAGTGGCCTTCCCCTCCACCTATGAAACATCCTCCATCGCAATCTCATCCTTGGAGCCAGAATTGGAGAGGTAATGGCCAAGGTCCAACGCCCCTTGCACTGCTAATGTAGCATCAATTACAATTGCCTACTCTTCAAGCTTCTACACCTCCTGTCCGACCCTAATTACCTGTGAAACCTAACCCCAATCCGAATAATAAGGCATCTCAGAGCATAGATGCCTTGGTTACTTTCTAGACTTATATTATCACTCCTATTGGGCTTAACGAGGTCTAGCTTCGATTGGGAAAAGTAATCAGACTAGAACATACTCCCATTATTACCAAGGTAGAATGTGAGTCACATAGAAAGGGTGTAGTCAATTATGAAACAATTGTTACATCTGTAACAGCTGATACAACACCTGCTGTTACACCCGTAGTAGCCAGCTTGGGAAGTCCTGTTGTTTCTACAACAACCAACCCGAGCAGGGCTGGTGCATCTGTGACAACTGACTCAACTGTTAAGATTCAGGATCCTCCATACCCACAACGATTAATTGAAATTGGACTAGCCTCACAAAATGAATCTGAGTTCCTCAAGGAATTACAAAATTTGTATGTACAGATTCCACTGTTGCAAGCTCTTAAGGAAGTACCTATTTATGCCAAAACAGTGAGAGATCTGTGTGTCAAAAAGCCTGGAAGGAAATTGAAATACCCTGCTACTATCCATGTTATGGGGAAATTGCCTGAACTTATGATTGATCAACCTTTTTTGACTAAATATAATGACCTAGGGAATCCTACAGTGATTTTCCATATTAATGACCAACCCATAACTAACACTCTAATTGATTTAGGGGCAACCATTAATGTAATGACCAAAGATATTTTTATCTCCATAGGATTCATGGACTCATATCTACACCTACAGTGCTTGAATTAGCAGATAGGTCCCATGTCAAACCCGAGGGAATGATAGAAGATGTGGTGATCATTGTAACTTCTTGGAATTACCCAGCTGATTTTCTCATTTTACAAACTAAATCCAACCTAGGGGGTCATCCTTTAATCTTGGGAAGACCGTGGCTAGCCACTATAGATGCATATATCAGATGTAGATCCGGATCTATGGTGATCTCAGATGGGCAGGCCACTAAGAACCTGAACCTTTACCCCCCAGCAAAACCGCATATGGATTTGAATAGTCCTTGGTGGGACGAATTTGAACCTGATTCTGATTTTTCCTACCTCTCCTCACACTTGGAAAAGCACAATAATTTAAGGATGAAATAGAGGATGATATTATTAATGGTTTTTTTTGGCTCGAGGGGTCCTGACCCAGGTTCGGAGGTTAAGGTTTGCTAACAAACCCCTATAATACTGGCCCTTTCGGCAGTGACCTGCTTGCGCAGGTCAAAGTCTCACCCGAAGCAGTATGGGAGGGTGTTGGAACCAGGTTTCCACACCTTGAGAGAGCAGGTAAGTCATAAAAAAATTCACTGTCCTTTTACTAACAGAGCATTCCTTCATTCGTGGGTTTAATCCAATCTTCATCCTGCGCAGTTAATTTATAAATGTGATCTAATTCCTCCTCCTCATAGGCTGGATTTGTATACCGCGCACCTTCTGCTGGATCTAGTGGTACTATAACACACGTACCTTTGCTTTCAAACAACATGCTGCACTTCTTGAAATTGATGACACCCCCCATGTCAATTTCCCAGTCCAGTCCAAGGAGCCCAGGGTAGGGATCTGCATCTTCCACAATTTCTATGACTTCAAAGTCAGCTAGGACCCTTACCCCTACGATGTCAACCATGAATTTTGGTAACCTCCCTAGAGGAATGATTTTTTGTTGATTGGCCATTCACAGTTGGATGGTGGACCATTATAATTTAGGTTCTCCCATTCGTTGCCATGTCTGATTTGGTAATACATTCGCATCTGACCCCAGATCTAAGATAACCTGATCCATCTTGTAGTCACCAATCTGCATAGTCAATCACATCTCTCTTTCGGTGCGCTTCTTATAGCTGTATAGTTTGTGTACATCCTTGGTCTCATGGATCAAATTGGACCGAACTACATAAGTATTCAGTAGTGCTTGGAGATTTCCTACAGCCTGCAGATTTCGCAGCAGCTTCAGACATGCCTTTAAAAGGGCCCAACCCCTTCCTATATCTGAGGTTGCATTGGCGGCTGCTTGGGGACTGCCAGTGGTGTTTGTTCTTGGAAAGGCACTCCTTCCCGGGAGGCAAGCTCCTCTTTTGCTCCCTGGGTGACTAGCCCGCTGCGTGTCATGACTTTTACATAGGGATCCGCCTTTCTTAGCTCGGTTTTAACTCTTTGTACATTCTGCGTAGGGGTGGGCTAATTTTCCTGCATCTTGGCTATTAAAATTGGGCAGTCCTCTACCTCATGGTCCAACTGCCTACAATATTTACACGATGGCCTGGTGGGATTTTGGAATTCTCTAGCAAGGTGCCCTATTTCTCCACAGTTATAACATATTAGCTGCCCATGTCCTCGCCCTGCGCTTCCTCCCCGACCTCCTCTGCCTCGGGCCAGTGATCCTCCAAAGTGCACAGAAAGTCTTGGCAATGTAGGGTCTGATTGTACCCTATATAAGTTCCCACGATCCATCATTAAGTCATAAGTACGATAATTCTGCTCATCGTGTCCCACTGATTGGCATAATCGACACCATTGTTGCTTTAGTTCTGGAACATACACACCTAGCCAAGGGAAATGGTTCGTATCATGTAGTCCTGCTACCCGAAAATCATCACACCATAGCGCAGGTCCACTTGAACCTAGTCATAACAGGACGGGTTCCCTACTTGCCCCTGGGCGTATCAGACTAGGTCCTCCTGCTTGCATGTAATCCGTCAGCAGAGGGCACTCATCCTTCGTATGGCTAGACACCCGGCATCATATGCACCAAAGATTTGCACAACCATCCTTTCCTCACTCTTTTTTTAGGTTCTGTATCTCCATATGCATAGCCCCAAGTTGTTCCTGGATTTGTTGTACCCTTGCTGATGTATCCTCTCGGGGGGCACAACCTCTAGTTTCATAGCGACTTCCACAACCTTCTCCTGCGACTCAAAGGTCTGATGACTCATTGGTGTGCTTAGGTGAGGTAACAACATAGCGATGAACCATTCCATATGCTGTCTATCATCATATTCAAATCCTCCTTCCCTGATTGCTTTCTTCAATCACTGATCAACCTCCCATACTGACTCAGACACACCTTGTTTGAAGTTCTTCACTTCTGCTACCAACTAGGAATAAGATTTCAGCTTCCTGAACTAGTGCTTCAAAGTGTCCTTGATATCTTGAATATATGCGCTCCCATTCTGGACAACATACCTCATATACCAGTCCAGGGCCCTGTCCTCGAATGCCAATGATAATTGTGCCCTTTTTACCATATCACTCGCCACATTCTGCGTAGTCCATACATAGTTTGCAACGAACCAAAGCCGGTCCATATCCTCATCTCCCACCCCCTTGAAGGTAGGTAGTTTCAGATGTGCAACCATACCACTGTCTAGAGGGGGTGGTTGTATAGGCGAATTCTTACCTTTGCGCGGCCTCGGTGGTGATGTAGCTGGGGGATCTTGCGCAGCTGGTTCCTTCAATAGATTGTAGGCAGATCTCCCTCCGTCAAGGTTGGTCCGATAGTATTTACCACTGCGTGTCGCGCTCCCATCTAGATCCAAGGTCATTCAATCAGTATGACTACATAGAATGCTCTTTTTGCACAGTAATTTCTTGATCAGCAATGGTAACGTCCTCAGAAATTTGCCCTGAAACCCTTTGAAGAATTGCCGTTCGGCCTCAGAGTATGATACAAACTGATCAATGGCAGATTCCGTCACAAATCCTCCCAACACACTATCCACCCAGTGATCCACCGTGCGTGTGATAGTATTATCAATTTTTTCTAGCTGCTCAAGCAGCTCTGGGGTCCACTGAGTGACTTGCTCGTCCTTCCAACACTTCTGGAATTCCACAAGTCTGGCTAGCCACTCCTAGAGTTCAATCGCAAAGGTTACAAAGAATATTTCGTAGCTTTCAGTAAGGATGTACCTATCTTTCCACCTTTCCGCCGTTACCTTCTCACTGCGATTTTATTTTACTGCGAACTCCTGGATCTATCTTTCGAACCAGTCTTCGATCTATTTTCTTTCAGGTTTCCAGTATTCTCTTTTCATTACTCGATTCCTCTCTCAAACTTCTTTCGGTCCCGACAACGGAACCATTTTTTGGCTCGAGGGGTCTTGACCTAGGTTTGGTGTGCAAGGTTTTCCAACAAACCCCTATACTACTGGCCCTTTCGGTAGTGACCTGCTTGCGTAGGTCAAAGTCTCACCCGAAGTGCAGAGATTTGCAGTGCCGGAACCAGCCGCACCCCGAGAAAGCATGGGTAAATGCGGTAGTTGATTTCTAGGTCCGTAATCCCCGATTACCCTGTTCTCAAGGCAGGTTAATTAAGTCTCTATTTACATCCACGTGCACTAGATATATAGTTATATGCTTGTTATAACATCAACACAACAGTACATAAAAAGAACATAACAGATCTAGATCCAAGAACGCAGTACATAGATCTTTCGTAGCTTAAATACAGAAAACACACAATACAACAATTATCAGTAATTTACACAAAAGTACTCACAGATCTAGTTCTCTAACAATCTTTCACATTCATTCATTCATTCATAAATTCTTCCTTACCATTCCCTTCCCAACCTGTGCACACAGCAGGAGGGTCCGCACACAACTGGACTTGGATCTCCGCACACACAGCCAGCAGGAGTACGTTCCCCAAAACCCAAACAGATAGCTTAAATCACAATTCGCATCAATAGCTCATCATATCCTACCTTTTTCAATACAAAATGCATCTCTATTTATAATCTAGCCTCGAATTTCCTATGGTCCGCAACCCATGGTTTTCAGACCCCTAGTTTTCCCTTTTACCCAATACAATGCTTTCGGGGATTTGACCCACCCCAAAACCCCTCCGCTAGATTAAATCTAATTAAAAATATCCAAAATGGACCAGTTTCACAACATGTTAGGAGACCCCATTCCAACAGAAACTTACCTCGGAAACCCTTGAAGAACCTTTGCTCTGCCTCTAAATAGGACACAAATTGGCCGATTACAAATTTCGTCACAAATCCTCCTATCACATTTTCCACCCGGTGATCTACTGTGCGAGTGATGATGTTATCAGTCTTTTCTAACTACTGGATCAACTCTGGGTCCACTGTGTGATCCGTTCGTCTTTCCAACACTTCTGAAAATCTACAAGCCTAGCGAGCCACTCCTATAGCTCGGTCGAAAATGTCAAAAATAAAATTTTGTAGATCTCTATGAAAATGTACTTATTCTTCCACTTCTCCTCAGTCAACTTCGCACTGTGATTCTCTTTCACCACAAACTCCTGAACTTTCTTTTCAAACCACTCGTCAATTTATTTCTTCTCAGGTTTCCAATATGTTCTTGGCATTACCCTATCTCTCTTTAAAAATGCTCTCAGTCCCAGTAATGAAACCATTTGTTGGCTCAAGGGGTCCTGACCAGGTTTGGAGTTTAAGGTTTGCCAACAAACCCCTATACTACTGTCCCTTTTGGCAGTGACCTGCTTGCGTAGGACAAAGTCTCACCTGAAGCAGTATGGGAGGGTGCTAGAACCAAGTTTTTGCACCCTGAGAGAGAGCAGGTAAGTCAAGCAGGTCTGCGTTTCCAGCCTATTGAGTTCGCATTTAACAGATCTATTCACAGGATTATATAATAGAACTATTATTAGGCACAGATCTAGTAGTTACCTTCGCATCCACGTGCGTAATACCAATCTATCAGCGCAACACACTATAATCACAACAATTAACAGATCACAGATTCCTATAACAGAAACATAGATACTTTCACAACTATCAAACAGAAACTTTCGCAACTTAATCATATGTCCCAAGTTCGCATCAATCATAACAAAATAGATCCAGATAACATCAGATTTCCAACAGTACTTGGCATATATATTAATACCAAAATACTCTTGCAATCCCAAAATACCGCCTGTGCACACAGCCAACAGGGTCCACACACAGCAGGACTAAGGATCTCCGTGCACATAGCTAGCAGGAGTCCTTACCCAAACAACCCAACCACAGATCTAAAAATTTGTGCTTAGCATCAATCTCAATTCTTTCCTACCTTAAGACTAAAAAATGTTCATCTATTTATACTGATTTAGCCTACGCATCCAATGGTCCACAAACCATGGTTTTTGGACTCTTGATCTACCCTTGACCCGTTACAATGCATTCAGGGCTTTGAACCACCCCAAAACCCCTGCGTTAGACTAAATATTACCAAAAATATACAAAAATGGACAAAATTCGCAGCTTTAGGAGACCTTGTTCCAACATTTTTATTAGCAATTCACTCTCTGTTGCCTCTATCAAAGATCCAGGGGAAGATGAAGTAGATGATGTAAATATTGAATATTTGAAAACTACTTCACATACTAACAAAATTCGTGTGGAAATTGAGCCAGGGAAATATTTGAACATTAATCCTAACTTGACTTCCGAACATAACAGATTGCTGATACAATTGTTACAAAACTATAAAAATGAATTTTCATGGGACTATAATGATATGAAAGGAATCCATCCTGGCCTATGCACTCACCGCATTTACCTTAAAGAGGGCTGCAAACCAGTTAGACAACTGTAGCGACGAATGAATCCTGCACTTTAGGATATAGTGAAAGAGGTATTGCTGAAACTCCTTAAAGCTAATTTCATCTACCCCATTTCTGATAGTCAGTTGGTGTCTCCACTTGTCATTGTTCTGAAAAAGAATGACAAGTGGAGAGTCTGTGTAGACTATAGAGAACTTAACAAGGCCACCTAAAAGGACCGTTTCCCTTCACCCTTCATTGACCAGGTCCTGGATACTCTCTCTGGGATTTTTTTTTTCATTCCTGGATGGGTTCAATGGATATAATTAGATATATATTGTCTCGTAAGACCAAGACAAGACAACCTTTACCTACCCATTGGGTACCTTTGCATACATGGTCCTTCCTTTTGGCCTTTGCAATGCACCAACAACTTTTCAAAGGGCAATATTGGGTATCTTTCCGGATATCTTAAATGATTGCTTCAAAATTTTCATGGATGAATTTACATCCTACGGGGATTCCTTTGTAACAACATTAGTTAATTTGGAAAATGTACTGTAGCGTTGTGAACAAAAAAATGTTTCTTTGAGCAAGGAGAAATGGCACATGATGATGACCGAGAGGATTGTGCTGGGACATTTCATTTCAGAAGATGGAATCAAGGTAGACCCTACAAAAATTGAGGTGATATCGAGAATCTCAACTCCTAGAACTCAAAAAGAGGTACATAGTTTTTTGGGACATGCAGGGTACTACAGGATATTTATAGAAAATTTTTCAAATATTGCATCTCCTCTGTTTTATTTGCTCATGAAATATGCATAATTTGTGTAGACAGGGAAGTGTGAGCAAGCCTTTTTGAAGTTAAATAACCGTGTAACAACAACACCTGTTTTGCGAGGACCAAACTGGAGATTTCCATTCCATATCGCTACGGATGCATCTAACATAGTTGTGGTTTCTATTTTGGGGCAGCTGGAGGAAAAGAAACCTTATGCCATTTACTACGTCAACAAGAATTTAACTCCAGTTGAACTCAACTATACAGTTATTGAGAAGGAATTCCTAGCATAGTGTATGCTATCAACAAATTTCGGCACTTCATCACTGGGTATCAAGTATTTGTACACACTGACCATGCCGCAATTCGATTTTTAATGAATAAACCTGTTACCAATGGTAGAGTTACATGATGGTTATTACTGTTATAGTATTTTGATATCACTATTTAGATAAAACTGGAAAGATAAAATGGTTTATGATTTTCTTTCTAGATTAAATATAGGTGATGACTACACTCCTACTGAGGATTCTTTTCTAGATGAATATATTTTTTCCATATCTACTCACTCACCATGGTATGCAGATATAACCAATTATCTTGCTGCAGGAAAATTCCCACACCATTTATCTTCCAAAGAAAAGAGGAAGATCATACAACAGAGTGCTACCTACTTTTGGATAGAGGGAAATATCTATCACACCGGACCAAACTTTCAGATTAGGTGTTGTGTTAGAGAAGATGAGGTTATTGATATCTTGAAATCTTGTCACGAGGAACCTTTTGGAGGGCACGTTGCTGACAAGAGGACGGGATATAAAGTACTCTCAATAGGGTACTACTGGCCAACTATATTCCAGGAGTCCAAGAAGTTTGTGAAGGGATGTGATAGCTGCCAAAGGATTGGCTAGCCTCTGAAATCATATGAGATGCCATTACAACCTTAGATAGTGATAAAACCATTTGAGAAATGGGCCCCGGATTTTGTAGGGCCGATTATTCCTTCATCACAACAAAGATCATACATATTGGTCTACACCAACTATGTCACAAAGTGGGTCGAAGTGAAGGCACTAACTGTTGCTACAGAGCAGGCTGTTTCAAACTTCATATTCAAAGATATTTTTGTTCACTTCGAGATACCTAGGGAGATAGTGATGGATGGAGGGCCCCAATTCACATCTCATTTGATCCAGAAGATGGTTGATAAGTATGGAATTCATCACAGGATCACTTCACCTTATCACCCACAAGAAAATAGTCAAGTGGAGAGCACAAATAAAGTCATTTAGGGAATCTTAACAAAGACAATAGCAAACCACCGAAGAAATTGGGCTGAAAAACTCCTAGAGGTGCTGTGGGCTTACAAAACAGCATGGAGGAATAATACAGGCTTCTCATCGTATGAATTGGTGTATGGTAAAAATCCTTTATTCCCCATATATTTCGAAATAAAGACATTTAGAACAACATTGTAGGTCAATCTGGATTAAAGCACAACACAAAGACAAATATTGAACCAGCTCAATGAGTTGGAAGAGAAACGGCTGGCTGCCATTCAACAGACAGAGGTCATTCAGCAGTAAAGAGCTAGATGGCATGATAGGTTCATCAAGAAGAAGAAATTTTAGAAAGGAGATTGGGCTCTATTGTATGATTCAAGATTCAAGGATTTCAAAGGCAAGCTCTGCACCAGATGGCTAGGTCCTTATGAAGTAGACACGATCTTTGAAAATGGGAATGTACAATTAGTTACCATTGACAGTACCAAGACACCATTATTGGTTAATGGGAACCATCTAAGGTTATAACATCAACCTACTTCGAAGGAAATGTTTGTTAACATTGTCTCAGAATTTTATCTTTATGTTACATTAGCAGGGGAATGCTCCCCTATGCAGCCTGAAATTTGAAATTCCAATAAGTGTAGCAGCCGAAAACCACTCTTGTGGTGGCTGTTACACTTGTCAATATATATATATATGTGTGTGTGTGTGTGTGTGTGTATACGTATACATATACATATACATACATACATAAATACATCTATACATCTATATATATATATATATATATATATATATATATATATATATATATATATATATATATATATATATATATATATAACAATAATAAAAATAACAATAAAAATCTGATTGTGAAAACCTCTTTTCGGGGCGCAATCAGACAATTTGTAAGAGTTGAAAACCACTTATGTGGTGGCTTTTACACCTAGTTTTCTTTCCCTTTTCCAAAACATCATCCTTCCTTCCTGATATATTTTACAATATGATGTTACTTATTTGTTTCTTTTTTGTATCTATTTTTCCTAATTATCATGTTTTCTGAAGAATAACACAAAGTCTGTCTTGGCTGTTACATATGTAACAACTGACAACCATGAATAATGTTTCTTATTTTGTCTCATGCATCAATAATTACAATAGTTAAGCGTGACTACCATGATCATTGGAAGAAGTTACACCGTTAATTAAAATTCCTCCTCCACATCGTTTCAGGTATGTCATTTAAAAAGGTAACGTCATCATTTAATAATTTGGTGATTAATGGAAAGTTATGATATTCCCGTGATGGCCGTGGGTGGCCGTCACCATTAAAGCTGGGGGGAGGGGGAATAATTATCATAATCATGAAAATAAATCCTTAGTCATGAAATTGTCATTAACCCCACATGCATCAAATTAAATAGCACTATAACCAATTATGATCAAATCCAGCTAGAAAAGGCATTTGTACTTAAAGCCCATCACCTTCCATAATTAGAAATTTATGTAGGAATGTGCGAAATACGATTTGGTAATTCACAAATCCTGTCACCTCCCATCACCTTCCTTAGCTGAAGTCTTGTATCCTCGTTTGAACTCTTCATCCGGGATAAGCAAAGCAGGGTGCTGAGATGAAACAAGCAGTGCAGAGATATTATGGTTGGTCGAGTTTAAGGACTGAGTTAGAATAACAACAAGATGGGAGAAACACCAGTAAGGCATGAGCTGGACTCCCTGGAACCATTGCAGAATAGTCTGGAAGCTTACCATGTATTTAGGGATGCCAGGTAGATTGAATATTTTCAAAAGTTGGAAGGCTCGGATGAGGCTATTGCAATAAAATTCGCTCAGAATTTGACTAACATCTAGATCCAAGTCAGGTTCTTGCAAATTGAAGTAACAAAAGAAGTGTTTTCCTGGGTGACTACATTTCCAGCAGAAGGACGAAGATGGTTCAACAGGAAAATTAATGACCCTTGTTTGAAGGAAGATTTTCTTGAAGGAGAGGAAAGGTTGGAAAAGAAGGGAAGAGGAGTTGGCAGATTTTCACTCCCCTTGCCATGGGAATATGTCTCCTTAGGTTTAATCAAGTACATTAATTACGAGGGAAGATCCAAAATCATCTTCAATTACCACTTCCCTCTACTAAATCATCTTCGGCACCAGTAGAAGATCAACCTCCCATTTTTCCTATTGGGAAAAATTAAGCATATGGTGGCAGAGGTGAAGACAATAGCACATCCTAAAGCATGTGTGACCAATCATGGACTTATTAAATAGATCGTGTTGGATGCCCTAAGCCAACAAGGAAGAAGCTGGGAAGAATTTAAATGAAAAAGGACTAGGAAAAGCCGGAGAAAACAGGCCGCGACTTCGGAAGGAAGTCATGGAGAAGTTGAAGTCCAGACTCGGCCCGTTAGGGTTAGAATTGGAAAATAACCCACTGACGAGCCAATTGGGGACAAACGGCCAAAACAAAGGGTGATATTTAGCTTTCCAACAGAACCATTGCCCACAGTTGAAAAGTAGAAAGAATGAGAAGGATGAGAAGAGGAAGAAAGAGAACCCTCCTCGTCAGGTAAGGATGAAACTCATGTTCTGATTTTAGAACTTGAAAATTTAAGAGAGGAAAATGAACAGTTGAAAGAAATATTAGCTAAGGGGAAGGAAATTTTAGTATCGTATGCACATCATGTTCTCAAGGACTAACAATAACAGAGTATAAGGTCTGTGGGAAAACACCAGCCCAATGGATTACAAAAAAATAAATTTGGGAGGCTATCCCACAAGAACTTGCTAAAGATACTACTGTTACACAAGAACCAACAGTTAAAGCTGAGCCTCTCGTAGTAATTGACCTAGAGGTTGATACACAAGAACCTGTGGAGGCCACTGCTATTACAGAAGAACCAACAGTGGGAATAGAGGCTAGCCTAGGTGAAAATGAAGGGGATGATACACAAGAAACCATTGATGAAGATGCTATTACACAATAACCAACAGTAGAGGTGGAGCATACCCATCCAATAGAGGCTGTTACACCCACTATTGATGTTGATGATGAATGCAAAGGAACACCGGGTCCCGCCACGGGATGGAGTTCCAAGAAAGTTTTGTTGATTTTCGAATTGCAGAAGTGGAAATAGGAAGCAATATTCCATCGGGAGGGGGTGATCTCGTTGAAACAACATCAGAAGGAGATAAGTTATTTACAGGAAAAATGGACAAAAGAAGAGCTGAAGAAAGGTTTGGAAGAGTGTAAGCAGAAGGAACAACTGCTGCTGTTATACTAGTAGGTTCAGGATCTGACGGTGGATAAGCAAAAAATCCATGAGATTGCCCTTAATTTGTTGGGATGTAGGTGAAATTCCCCACATTACCCCATTTTCCTATGGGAACGCTATTACCTATTTCAGTTAAAAGCCATCATGGAGAACAAGCCCTATCTGGGTTCTTCCACTCGCACATTTTTAGATGTCTTTCGTGCTTCTAATTTTGACGATCAAAGCCTGTTGTGTGAGTTTTTTTTGCATAATATCATTTGTGGGCACGCAAGTATGAAAATGGTGGTAACTGTATTCTCCTACATGGGAGATTTGTAGTTACAAGGCTTTGTGTCATTTATGAGGAATCAGATTGAGTGGAATTTGTCCACGAAATCTATGGATGCCAATGAAGAGAAGACAAGATTATGGATCCGGGTAGAACCAATATGGGTCACCGATTTAAGGTAGGAATTTAGAAGGATTTTGAGTACTCTTGGGATAAGGGAACCTGCTGCCACTTATAGAAGGACGATTGTGGAATTTTTCCTTAATCAGTTTTAATTATTGAAGAGTCGGGCCCTGACCGGGTGTCTGAAGTGTATAGAAGCCAACAGTGTTGAGTCGTTGGAAGGGACCCCATTTTCATTTCAAAACTTTGTGGTAGCTGTTACACATGTACCAGCATATGCCCAAATAATACAGACCCTTGGCACTTCCTGGCTTGGGCTAAGATTTAAATTTCCTTTGATTTGGTTACCAATAGAGGATTATTAGATTCATTATGAACTGAACAAGTATGAACAAAGTCTTGGGGTATGACAACTGATGGATACTCAAGGGTAAAGGTCTCCAGATGAAGATACAACTGATGCTTATGACCTCACTAAACTACACCAGAGATATTCTCATGGAATATGATATTTTGCATGAGGACATGCAAGTGATTCAGTTGGGGGGAGATGTTGGGTGCCAGTTTTGTAGTTATTTCCTACATCTGTTTCCCCCATTGTTACGTTGTTACTACAATGATTGGGACTATATTTTTCTCTTTTCCTACTTTTCTATCTTAAACAATGTTGATTTACCTTATTTTCATTACCTTGTTGTTTCATCAATTATTATGATGTATCGTCTCTTTTTTTATGACTAGCTGAGATAAATGTTGGAAGAAGTTCTTTGGTCTTTTGCTATCCTTCCAAATGATATTCTTAGCACAAAATATCTAGAACATGAGGCATATAGAAGCAGTGAAAGTGTTTTGTTACAGTGAGCTCTTACACCATGATGCTGTTACATCACGGTGTTGTTGCAAACTCGCTATATGAAGTGATGTTACAACTGTACTACTGATTGAACTTTTTCAACTTCCGAATGCCGACCTGCCCGCAATTGCTGTTACGCTAAAACTGTCATTTTCCACAGACAACTATAGAAGTCATTACATATTGTATTTTATGATGACAACTTTTAGGCAGTTTTGATTGTAATCCATACTCTTCCAGTCAAAATTTTTATTAAGAAGTGGTTGTAACTATATGTATCTTATTTTGATTAGCATGAGAATCATAAGTTTCTCATGACTGATTTGTTCCTCGTTTTCCTGAACATGTAACCATTATATAACTCTCAAACCTTGAGGTCAAGGGGTTAGCAGAGAAAAATATTACTTTTTTCTTTGTAATTTTGGTCATATTAATACAAAGATATCACATTGCTACTGTTACACGCGTTGCTTGATTTAGTTTCCATTTAAGTTTCTATCTCTTCCTGCGCCCTGCTAGGGAGGAAGGGCCCTCCTCTTAAGGAGGGACTGCAGCGGTTAAGGTAGCTGTACTATATTTCTTAATTGCTTTATGTATTGGTAGAAGTACTATTGTTTCTGTTCTGGCTGTGAGTAGATCTACTTCAATTTCGATATTATTATGTTATTACACAAATGTGGTTAGAGATACCAGCTAGTGTAATTTTTGTGTGGCGCGTTAGGTACAGTTAATTGAGGCAAGGTTACATTCTTGTAGTTTGTTTTTATTCCTGCATGAGTGATTTATTTCAGCACTTGATTCAAAAATGATTTCTCTTTACTTGATTTGCTTCTGTTTTGATGTATCAACACATATAGTGCAACTGTCATTGAAATAAAAGGCGTCCCTGGATTGATAATTTATGTGTACTGTCTTGGTCATTTAACAATGATTAATAAAATACAACACATGCCTCAATGGAAATTTCGTCATGTTCGATGATAGGTTCACATCATTGGCCTTCGATCGAATTATTCTGCAAGTGTTCGACCTCAACACCTTCATTCACACTTGTTGATTGTTCTGTTGTACCTTGAGAGTCATTGTAATTATCGGTGGTTTCTCTTGTGCTGTTAATGATTTTCATAATTGACCAGTAATTAGGTGGTTTCTACCATGTTCAAAGTCAGCACATCTATTTGCATGGATATATTCATACATTGGGTTGATTGAGATCGCAGTGAAGGCCCTGGGTCACAACTGATTTTGATCCAAGATGTGGGGAGTTATTGAGTATTCATGATTGTATACATAATCCTATCTATATGGATGGCTGTGTCCATACCGCGTATCCATTTATATGATCTCTTTAGACGGATGGCAGCGAACATGCCATGGGTTCATGTGTTATTTGATGCCTAGTGCAAAGTTATATGATTAGGCATATTCATACGAGAGATGTCATATATTGTAATATGTTTGATTTGGCAGGTTTCCTGGTGGTGACTTGAGTTCTTTGCCTTGGTTCATAAATCATTTCATCCATCACTCCCTATTCTGCCTTCATGTTTTCATTAGGGGAATTTTGAGGTCTAAAATGGGCCTCCTAAGGAAATTATAAAATAATAGTGGAAAAAATCAAATAAGATTTGATGACATCATCAAATTTTAGAGGGAAAAATGGAGAAACTACTTTTTCAACTCATATTTTCAACTTATCTCCCAAATTTTTTACTCAAATTTTGAGCGGGAGTACTCGTTGGATGCGAAATTTAATTCCCCATCCAAGGAGTACCCATGTTGCATACTTTCGATGGGTCCTACTACACAAAAAATGAGAAATACATAAAAAAACGTGATTACAATCACGTTTTTTATGTATTTCTTATTTTTCGTGTAGTAGAGTTCATCGAAAGTATGAAACATGGGTACTCCTTGGATGAGGAATTAAATTTTTCATCCAACGAGTACTCCCACTTGAAATTTGAGTAAAAATTTTGGGAGATAAGTTGAAAATACGAGTTGAAAAAGTAGTTTTATTATTTTATTATTTTTTAATATTTTTACCCTTTTATTTAAAAAATGGTAAATCATCCCCCATGGTTGACATCATCATCTTGAATCCTATTGGTTGTTATAAAGTTTATTTTTGTTGTACATTTTTCTTAGGAGGCCCATTTTAGACCTCAAAATTCCCCTAATGAGGGGGCATCTGTTATATAGAAATTTGTCACCATTCTCACTTCCCATCCCTGATCCTGAAGTGCCCCATGATAAACCCTATGCAATGTTTCCACCATGGAAAAATATGTAAAGACATCCCCTGAAGACTCAAAGAAAACTGCCTTGGAAGATTATTGAAGGAGCTTGGTTAACAACCTAGTTTTCTGGGTTAGCTCATTTCCTAGTTTCATGGCCACGCTAATGTCAGGTTGACAGTTCTGGCTTAGCGCTGTTAGTGCCCTTATTTCTTGTAAAACCACGCTGATCCCTTTGTAGCTGTGTTTCCTCAAATGGAGGAGAAGATTCGACCTCTAGAAGTTCCAGGGCAATGAGTTGGTTGTTAAATGGTGGTGATAGAGTCGAGCTTGCTGATTTTATAGCTTTCATCTCATCCATGGGGGTTTATCCATTAGAAAGTGGACCTTCCTCCTCCTTTCATGGGTTCCCAAACTCTTCTCCTTTCCTATAAATTGGTCCCTATCCTTCCACTACTGGTTGGTCATTTTTGGGCTAGTCTAAACTCTCATTCCCTTTACATTCTTGCACTATGATAACGCCTAAGTTGTTTAATAGAAGGAATTCTTTAGAGCTTTAGTGAAGGACTTGGATTTTCACCAAAGGGAGGCCTCCAACATAAAGGCCTGGGTTGTAAGCTCTTCCTTTCATATTTATTAATAAAAAATATGATGTTTGATTTATATATTTGTCTACTATTTTATGCAAATATTTTGGTACTCCTTGATCTGCTAGATAGCTAATGTTTAATGTTTATAATGTATTGGATTACATTTTCTGTTGCCTCTTCATCATCCGCAGGTATTCATGTTCCACCAGTAGCAAGGAGCGAGCCCAAAAGGATCATGGGTCAAGGTCATCATCAATGGGTTCGAACATAGCATCAGGAAAAAGGTAGTTCTATCTCATTTCTTGTCGCATTTTAAATATTAGCTAAGAAATATTTGCATTATAAAGTGTCTCAAGTTGCTAGACCCACTTTAGGGCTAGAGATATCGCCTCTGTCCGCAGAGGGGATTTATCTTGATAACACCTTGCCTTGTATTTATAGTAATTATTCCATATATAAAAGTCGACCTGAGCATCCGAATGGGTGTGTATCCTTATGTGAGTCTACATGAAAATTATATATATCTTTGAGGCCAACCATGAAGAAAGGAGGACTGTGCTTGTGTTAGCGTAAATTCTTAATGAAAGTGTATGAAAAGAGCTCACTTTAGTTGTGTGTGACAAAAAATCATAACAAAAGAAATGGCTACTTAACTCTTTAGACCTGTAATCAATAATTAGAACAAATGCCGCAAAAAACAAGATCTATGCAGTAAAATTAGTTAAACAGTAAAAAGAAATAGTAATTACTCCATACATCCAACATACAAGACAAGATTTAAAGAATATTTTTAATATAGTATAACACTTGCTGAAGGGAACAAATAAAATTGTTACCAACCCCCCTCAATGGGATGGGTTCTTGGTTGTCCTCAACGCTTCAGTTCTAGAAGTTTCTCTCTCTCAATGGTGCAAAAAACCCATAATGTGTTGAACTCTATGGGAGCTCAAGAAGCAAAAGAAAATAGTAGCAACAATGAGAATGATCAAAGCACGACAATGAAAGTGATCAAAGTGAAGAATAAATGGAAAACCTTCCTATTTGTAACAAATATTGAGTTATCCTCGATAATGGCGAATAATAAAATATTATTAACCAAGATCTAGATCTAACTGTTTGGAATATTTTATTATATTTTGTTGGAGGGAAAAGGTATTTAAATTGGTTAAATACCTTTTATTTAGAAATAATAAAAAAATAAATGATTTATTTATCATTTCAAGAATGTGGTTAAGGAATAATTAACAAATAATGATTTGTTTAATTATTCCTGGGTGATTTAGTCAAATTTAACAAGGAATAACAACTAAATAATGATTTAATTAATTATTCCTAGAGAAAAATAAGAAAAATAATGATTTATCTAATTATTTCTCATGATTGGGTTAAACATGACCAGGAATATTATTTAAACAATGGTTTAATTAATTATTCCTAGAGAAAAATCAAATAAATAAGGATTTATTTAATTATTCCTCATGGGGTTTCTTATTTAAACCAGAAATAACTTAATAAAATATGGTTTATTAAATTATTTCTTATAGTGAAAACAATTTTACTATGATAAAATTCGTCTTACATGGTGTACTTCGACCCATCCAATTGTACATGGTTAGATGACCAAATTTTGGTGATAATAGATTGCCCCCCAATGTGCGAGCATTAGGAGCTAATCGTACAACTGAAGTATGTCGTGAGAACACAATCACTAGACACGGAAGGGGAGTCATAGAGAGAGGGATACATAGACGAAGCAAAGCGAGAGAGGACAATGATTGAGGGGGCGAGACCTACAAATGATATAAGTCTCCTTTAATGTTGGGGCACTTGTTCTCAATGGGGCGTGGGAGGCATACCTATGCCCGCCAAGATGAAAAAGTACAAAGAATAATGGTGCACCCAAAAAAATGAAACTGAGAAATAAATTACATGATAAATTGTACATGGCATGCTGGCATAAAATGGGCCAGACAAAAGTATAAAGGATCTCACATACATACTGCGCCTGGAGAAACATGAGCTAGGATTGAATACAATAATATATGAGTACATGAGACATAATAACAATGAAAGAAGCCCCGCTAAATAGGAAAGGGCTTTGAAAATATGAATGGATCATCTGAATGGGAAATGCATGCCATGGGTGCTGCAAGCGGCTGAAACCAAACCCATCAAACATTCAGAGCTGCATGTGAGGCTGTAGCATGATATGAGGTCATCCGGGCATGAGGGGGGCTACCTAGAGGGCCACCCCCTCATGAGGTCTGAAACATCTCACACACACCAGGGAATCACTGGTACAATCTGATGGATCACCGGACCATCAAGTATATGAATCTCAATCATGCAATAATGAGCTGAGGCCGAGTGGATGAGAACTAACCAAGTAAAAGGGAAATGGTGATTCCCTTTGCTTGGTCCGAGGCACAGAACAAGAATGGAATATGGGACCAAGGTACACTAACCTCTAGACTTGTCTTCTGGAATAAATGTGTTGATGTCAACAGAAGGAGGTCTACCATAGGTGAGGCAATGATGAATCCTCAACTAAGGCACAAGGGATCATAGTAAAGTGAATGATGGACTGACACTAGGGATGATGATGGAATAAGGGATGCTGAGTACCAGATGGAAAAATTCCCTTGTCAGAGCATAAAAAGAATGGATGACTTGGTAACGAGTGACTCAACTCCAGAGGGGATGGGGGACAATATGACTGGAGGAAAAAAATGGGTGACATGAGAGGAAACCAAGAAAAAATGGATGATATATTGTAACAAGAGGCAAAGGGACTTAGGATAGACTCCATGAATGCAATGATGACTCAACTCGAATGCTCTGAACAAGGGCGACTTGGTGATGTTGCCACAAAGAATAGGCCTAGTGGGGACCTTAAAAACATGATCAAGATATGGTTACTCATGACAAAAATCGACACACGATTTGACCAGTATGAAGGCAAAGTGGTGCCCCAAGTATAAGCAGCGCATGTGAAGAAGTTTGATTTTAAGAGGCGACGATGTGACCCTTCTTGGAAAAATGGCTTCGTGGTGAAGTGTCAAATTACCAAAAACAAAGGAAGAACCATTATAGTGCTCAGTGAGAGCTTTCTAATGGTGCTACTGGTTCATCAGACCGAACTACAGTTTGGTCGCAATTGGCGAAGGAAAATTTAGGGTTTTTCCTTTGTTAGGTCGATTTCCCTCCAATTTAATTCATTTGGTAAGTGAGCTATGGTGAATTTCCCTCCTATATCTTGCAGCGATCGTAGCAGACAAACTAACCATTGGAATCAAGATTTGTCAATGGCAGTTAGGTGGCATAACCTACTCTACATTTTCATTCATTTAGTAAGAATAGGTACCCACTATCGAGGATTGATGATTTGTTCGATCAATTGAAGGGAGTAGCTGTGTTCTCTAAGATCAACTTGACATCGGGCTATGATTAGGTAAAAATCAAAGAGAAGGACATATACAAGACCACATCCATGACCATGTACGAGCATTCTTGAGTTTTTTGTAGTTTCATTCGGTTTGACTAATGCCCCAACTACATTTATGTGTTTAATGAACAATGTGTTGCATCCTTACTTAGAAAAGTTCGTGATTGTTTTCATTGATGATATATTGGTGTATTCTAAAAATGAGGAAGAGCATGTTGACCATTTGGCAGTAGTATTAATATTTTTGAGAGAGAATCAGTTGTATGCTACGATCAACAAATGTAGTTTCTTTAAAACTTAGGTACAATACTTGGGACATGTTGTCTCCAAGGAGGGAATTGCAGTAGATCCAGAGAAGATAAGGGCCATCATGCAGTGGGTAGCTCCTAAGAGTGTAGATGAGGTGAGATCATTCATGGGATTGGCAGGTTACCACAGGAGGTTCATCAGGAACTTCTCATAGATTTCCTATCTGATTATGTCATTACAGAGGAAAGGTAAGCAGTTTTATCGGACATAGGAGTGTGAGGCTAGTTTTGAGCAGCTCAAGCAGTTGTTGACACATACTCTAGTATTAAAGATTGCAGATCCAGACAAGGAGTTTGTAGTGTGTACAAATTATTGCAAGAGAGGACTTGGTGGGGTCCTTATGTAGGATGGAGAGGTGGTATTGTTATGAAACCAACTCACAAAATAGAAGAAAATATAGATCAACGCCTTAGAAATCAGCTTCTTTGAGGGGGAAACCTCTTTTACATTACACAAATGAATAATTATTGGATGATACGAATGAAAAAATATCCTTTCTATATATAGGAGTCCATGGGGTCACAATATAATCCTATCCGACCTAACAATAATAATGTAAGGGCACAACAATAACAATAGTGGGCTTATATGGGGCACAATAACACCAATATGGGGACTACATGGGCACAACAATAACAATAAGGGGGCTATAATAACAATAAAAATAAGGGGATACACTAGTATTATAGGGACCTAACATGCCCCTCTCCTTCAAATAGGTGTTGTCCTCAACGCTTGATGATTTCTAGATGATTTTGTATAAAATTCTCATCCTCCTTTGTGGAATCTTTAGCGAGTAAGTTCTTCCACTTGCAGAGATACTCTGAAATTGATCGATTTAGTAGTTTTCAAGTTCTTGTGTCCATGAATGCTTCAGGTTTCAATATGATTTTTCCTTCCTTGTCAAGTTCTAACAATATTGTTTGAACTGGGATTTTGTCACCTCTAACCTTCTTTAAGCATGAAACATGGAAAACTGGGTGCACTCGGGAAGTTGCAGGTAGCTCCAATTTGTAATCCATAGTACCAATCATTTGTAGCACCTTTTAAGTACCATAGTACGTTAGCAATAATTTATTACAATTATTAGTTTTCTTGAGGGAAATTTTTTTGTATGGTTGTAGCCATAAAAATACCCAATCACCTACATTAAAACTTCTTTCGCTGCGATGTTGATATGCTTGTTGTTTCATTCGATTTTACACCAAAGTTAGGTTATCCTTTAAGAGTTGGAGAATTTGTTGTTGATGCTCGATGTGATCTTACATTGTTTGAAATTTAGAATTTTCTCTTATACCATCAATCTTTGCTTCCATGCCATCCATCTGATCTTCCGTTTCATTTTTTATTGCTCTTTGTGAGAGAGAAATTTGTTGCACTTGGTCTCGTAATTTTGATATATCATGTTGCAATTATTCCTCTTCATGAGTCATAGTAGAGCCTTAAGAGGGCTTAACAGGTGTGGGAATTTTTTTTGGGGGAATTTTATAACCCAATATTAATATCTATGCTTCAATATTCCCTTGGAACCACTGCAAACTCATTTTTCAAACAAGACTTATGAAATTTTAAAAACAAATACACACATTTTTCTTGCTTTTGAGGATCTCGATATTGAAACTAATGTATCTCTGTAATGACGGATCCCCAAGATCTTATCTTTATCCCTTTAGTATCCCTCTAAATCTTCTTTCTAATGCCTAAGGTCCGACTTGATTTGGATTCTTCAATACAAAGTTATGCCCATTCTCCCACAATGCCCTAATTATGGACAGGTTCAGTAGAGAAAACTTGTACGGTGTGCCACGTACCACTGTTTCCTCCTTCGACTATGAAATCGATAAAAAGGAAGCTATAGTTCATGTGCTTCTGGCCACTTTTTATAGAATTCCAATCTGATGCTCAAAGTGAGAGAGTTATGAGGATTTTCCCAAGGTCACCTCTTTGAGATGAAATTTAGGAGCTTGAAAAAACCCTAAATTCCAAATATCATATCTTCGAAAATCTTGCGAACCCAGATCTGAAAGTTTTACATGAAGTTCCTCAGGATTTATTCGCAAATGGTTTTTTTTTTAGCTTCTGAAACTTCGTATAAATAAATTTATAGCAAAAATTCCACGATGACCTTTTTGAAGCAAAAAAACCCTAGAATCCAAAGCTCTGATACCAAATGTTATGAAACCAGCTCACAAAATAGAAGAAAAGATAGATCAACGCCTTAGAAACTAGCCTCTTCGAGGGGGAAACCTCCTTTACATTACATAGATAAACAATTCTTGGATAATACAAATGACAAAACATCCTTTCTATATATAGAAGTCTATGGGGTCACCAGATAATCTGAGCTAACCTAACAATAATAACATAAGGGCACAAAATAACAATAGTGGGCTTCTATGGGGAACAATAATAACAATATGGGGACTACATGGGCACAAAAATAACAATAAGGGGGCTATACTAACAATAAAAATAAGGGGATGCACTAGTATTTAAGGGACCTATTAACATGTATGCTATGAGTCACAGAAGCTAAATGAACATGAGCAAAACTACCCGACACATGATCTCAAGCTAGCAACGATCATTCATGCACTGAATATGTGGAGGAATTATCTTCTTGGCAGGCAGGTTTTACTTATGAGTGATCGCATTGGGTTGAGGTGCTTGTTTTACCAAATGAATCTAATTCTAGGTAGGCTATATGGGTGGTCACGATCAGTGAGTTTGACTTCAAGATCAGGTATATCAAGGTAAGTGAGAATAGGGTTTCAGATGCTCTTAGGAGGAAGGTATAGGTAAATCACTTAGCATCTATGAACTCCCATGAGAAATAATTAGAGGATAGGATGTTGTAGACATGTCAGTAGGATCATAGGAATATGGAGATTGTGCACAGGTTGTAGCACAGTATAGGTACAAGTACAGGTGTTGGTACAGGCACAGGTATAGGTGTTGGTACAGGTACAGGTACAGGTGCAAGTGTTGGTACATGTATAGGTACAGGTGTTGGCACATGTACAGGCACAGGTGTTGGTACATGTACATGTACAGGTGTTAGTACAGGTAAATACACAGGTGTTGGTACACGTACTGGGACATGTACAAGTGAAATTATAGGTGGAGGTACAGATACATGTGGTTCAGGTACATGTACACGCTTACATAATTTGTATTACTGTCTCACAACAAATGCCAATTGGTAAGATTTTGAGACAGGATATATGTACTAGATAATAGTGAGCTCAAGAAGGTGATCTTGAGGGTGTTTCATGTGAAACCATATTCGGGTCACCTAGGCTATTAGAAGACTTTGACCATAGTGAGGAGATTTTATTATTGTCCAGTTCTAAAGAGGGATGTGGCAGAGTTTGTAGCCAAATGTTTGGATTATCATATGGTTAAGGTAGAGTGTAAACATCCAGGTGGGTTGCTACAACCAATCATGATACAAGAGTGGAAATGGGAGGTCATTTCCATGGACTTCATCACAGGTTTTCCTAAGAAAAATAGGAAGCAAGATTCTATTATGGTTGTTGTGGAAAGATTGAAAAAGGTTGCACATTTCATACTGGTGAAGACAACATACTTGGTCAGTGATGTAGCAAAGGTGTTTATCTAAGACATAGTTAGATTGCATGGTGTTCCAAAGAAGATTGTGTCCGACAAGGATGCATAGTTCACTTCCAAGTTTTGGAAAGAGTTGTTTGCATGTTTGGGCACTGAGTTTGACTTCAACACAAATTATTATCCACATACAGATGAACAGACTGAGAGGGTCAACAGGACACCAGAGGAGATGGTGAGGATGTATGTGGTTCATCAGAGTGAAAGGGGGAAGAATATATTCCATTGGTAGAGTTCACCTACCACAACGAGTATCAGGAGTCATTGAATATGATTCCATTTGAGGTTATGTATGAGAGGATTTACAACATTCCCGTCAGTTGGAATGATCTGATTAACATGGTGTTTAATAGACCAGAGAAGTTGGAAGATATGGAGCAGAAAATGCAGGTGATCAAGAAGATCTTGAAGGCAACTGGGGATAGGAAAAAGAGTTATGCAGATAAGAATAGGTTGTTCAAGGATTTTTAGGTTTGGGATCAGGTGTACTTACATATCAAGCCCAAGGAGAGTTCCTTGCGGATTGGATCATGTGCCAAGTCGGCACCAGGGTTTTGTGGACCCTTCAGGATTATTGAGAGGATCAAACCAGTGGCCTACCGACTTGCACTGCTTTCCAAAGTGAAATTCCATGACTTTTTTCATATATATTTGCTTAAAAATTATTTTAAAGATGATGATCATGTGATTTACTAGTGTTTATTGCAGGTGGAACTAGATGGAGAATTCTTGTTGGAGCCTCAGTGTATATAACAGAAAAAGGTGCTCATGCTCGGGAACCAAGCAATAGAGAAAGTTAAAGTGAAATGGAAGCACTTTGGGCCTAGTGAAGCTAATTGGGATATGGCGGATCAGATGTGGGCCATGTATGCTTCCTTATTTTCCAGTTGAGTTAAAGTAGTTTTGGTGTGGTGTTGGTTTTGGTTGGTATATGTTTTGGTAATGTTTTCATATGTGTTTTGATGTGATGGTTGGATGTATGTACATATAAGTATATGGACGTAAATACTGCCATGAGATATGTTATAAAGCTCCAATAAGCAGTATGGTGTCATGCCATTTGAATTTTTATGTTGTTACGATGTCATGTTGGTTTGTTTTTCAGCAAGGTTATCATTATAAATATTGCAACGAGCTATGTTATAAAGCTCCATGGATAGTATGGTTTTATTTTTAGCAGTTTTGATCAGGTATACGTGTTGCTGAACACCGAGGACGATGTCCCCCAAGGGGGAGGGTTTTGTAATAACTTTGGTGAAAATTCCATGTAATAAAAGTTAAAAATAACAACCATGGTTGATTGGACACTTATTCCAAGCCAAATGTTGGGAAAAAAATCCTAGGGGGTGTTGATTTGGTTTATTATGGCAAAGGAAATTAGAAAAGGCAAAGGGAAAGACCTTCAAGAGGAAAAATGGCATTTTTGGCACATTTATTTATGAAAATAATGGAAATTAGGAGAAAACAGAGATGAAAGGTCACAGGTTACATATGAGGAGTAAAATCAAGGAAAATAATGGAAATTAAAGAAAATAGAGGCCTCTTCTATACGTTTTTATCGGTTAAGTTTTAGACTCTCTCATTGTATCTCTCTCTCTCTCTCTTGGACACAATTTTTGGAGCACTTTATAATTTTGAGAAAGAAAGGCAAGAAAGAAGGAAAGAGGAGGAAGAAAGAAATGAGGAGAAAGAATGAAGCATATACAATATGATTCTTGGTAGGTATATATTTGCATGTGTATTTTACTTGCTATATTTGGAATGCATGGTATTTCATGTGGCTCTTTGCTGTCTTGGCATAGGTTTTTTCTAGGTGTGACAATGTTTTCAGCGTAGCCTTGCAATTTCTGGATAACCATGGTGTTGTGGCTTTCTCATATTTTGGTTTAGATGGATTATAAACTGAGTGAGGTGGATCTCAAAATGATATAGAACCGATTCTCTTATTCCCTCAGTTTAGGGCCTAATTATTTGAGTTTGGATTGCATTAAAGCCTAAGAGGTGGTGATTTTCTCTCCATTTCAGGCCAGGGAATCCTGAGTTTGGGATCACTATAAAGTCTAGAGAGCATGTCTCGGTTTAGAGCCTAGTGATGCCTGATTCAGACTGTGGGTTGTGATTAAGCCTCAGAGACTAGGAGATAGGAAAATTACTCACAGTTTAGGCAGAGAGAATTTGGTGATATCTATGCTTATGTTGGCCTAGTGATCAGGGTAGATCACAGTAAATCTATTTATGACATGTTTATTGATGAGGGTGAGGTGGTTAGGCCTCAGGATGCTCTAGTTGTTTCCTTTGGTTTAAGTCCCACATTCATACTTGGAATACGACACGAGGGTGATTGGCTGAAGTAGATTTGGCTCATCCAATCTATTGTCAGGTGCAACGTGGAAGTCCCATCTCCGGTTGGTTTTTACATTCAGTAATGAAGAGCTCATTTCTCCGGTATTAGGTATGCAAATATACTAGTTTATGTATGAATTTTATTGCTATTGTATCCATTGTATTTATGTTATTATTATGGTGTTTATGAGCATGTATTCGATCAATGATGATGTATGGATCTATCCATGTTTTGCATGTAAATGAATATCCCATGTATCTATGGTAAAAATGATTGTATGATAGCTTATGATGTAGGGGAGAAATTATTCTTAGCCATTCTAAGATAACAAATAGACCCCTTGGTTTAAATATGCTATTTATACCTGTAGATGCTATGTTTCTGAAATGTTTGACGAAAATTTTGTCATGGCTGGGTGGGGTCAGATGAGTTTCGGTTGATGTGATTTCTTCCATATGTTTTTTTTAATGTTATTTAACCTCTCTTGAAGTTACAAGAAGTTTTGAGAAGTGACCTGGTCTTAGGGGCTAAAAATGTGGCACAAATCCTGGAGCCAGGAACAAAAATATTTTGTTTGAGCCTGAGCTGCTACCTTGACAAGGCTAGCCCATGGCTCTATACCCTAGAACCACTCCCTTGACCTTATATTCCCGCGGATCAGTATTAAAGGGGCTAAAAATTAGTCCCCCCTCAGGGAACAAGGTCCTGGAAGTTTTGGTTACCTCCTGGGATGTCAATGATGTAGTGTAAGGTGCGTTTTTAGCATTTACATCAGTTCCACTTCCTTAAGATCATCTAGGAGGTTGAATCTCATATTAGTATATTCTCATCACATTTTTACCCCAGTTGGACGGTTCCTTGGGTAGATTTGGGAAGAGGGTGTTACACTAACACTCTACATTATGCACAAAAGGAACAAAATGACTTTGATTCCTTTGAGAATTTGCAAATATGTCACAATAATCTATAGGAGCTGGAGCAACAAAAATGTAGGCTTGTTGAATTTAATTGTAAAATACACAAGAGGTATTTGTAATAATAATTTATTAATATAAAAATGTATACGTGATGATAAATGTTACAATGAGGCCCTGCTTTTATACTTAGGCAGGTGGCCTTTCATGATTGGGCATGTCTTTTAGACATGCCTTTTTGGTTAACTAATGTCTATTTAAATAACCATTATCTTGATTATTTATTATTTACATTTATTCTATTTATACTATTTGTTATGAATTATATTCATAACATTTCCCCTTTCTTCAAAAGCTCAATGTAAAGAAAGAAGGATCTGCAAAGCTCTCACCTTGTAGTGGAAGCTCTCTTGAACACCAACCCAGTGTCTCTCCATTAACGCACATATCATCATTGTCAAACAAGGCGGGAGAACCAACTGATGAGCAACAGACGCACTCAACCCCGAAACAAGATTCAGACATAAACATTTTTTACTCCATTTGGTATCAGAGCTAGTTCATGTTGTGACTGCCTTTCGCTGCTGCTGGCTACCTTCAGCTATTACAAGTGGTGCTGCTGCGACATTCAGTGTTCTTTGAAATCGTTGCCACTCGATGTCTTCATCAATGTTGATGGCCGATTTCAACAAAATGTTGATCGATATTGAGAGTAAGATCAATAATAATTCCGATGAATTCACTAAAATATTAATTGATCTTGAGGATAAGGTTACAGGATATTTCGACAGCATCAAAAAACTTCAAGACATGACAAATCAGATAGAAAGACAAATTTGGCAAAACCATAGCGAGTCCACAAACAATCATAAGAAAGAAATGCTGAAGCTAACTGCCGTTTGCGACAAGATAAATACACAAGAACAAATATTCTCGAATATTGGACATAATCAACAAAACAATTCAGCCAATTCAAAGAATTCAGAAGATCATCATGAAATAACCGACTCAAGTCACAACACTAACCAATCTATGGTGGAAGTTTCAAAATTGGCTAATTCTGATGATGGAGTGAAAACAATTGATGTTCTTGGAAAAAAAATTAAGCCAGTAATTAATACAGTTGCAATTAACCAGACTCCAGGAAGATACATTCTGAAATCAGGTGTGGAGAAAGAAGGATCTGCAAAGCTCTCACCTTGTAGTGGAAGCGAACAAAGTTCATTCTCAAGTTAATTACTCCAAAAGACTTGGAGTACAAAGATATCCATGAGGATACAAATATTATATTATATAATAATATGAATGAGATATGAGATAGATGATTGAATGTTACAAATGAGGCCTTCTTATATACCTACGTAGGTGCCTCTTCACGAAAGGTCATGTCCTATCAGACATGTCCTTTCAACCTAATTAGTAATTAACTAATTAATCATTATTTACATTATTTTATTCATTACATTGCCCCTATCCTCAAAAATATTTGTCCTCAAAGCTTGTTGATGAAAGGCCTCAATTTATTTTATTGCTATGAACATATTCTCGTCTTGGGGCAGTCATCCACGTCGATACAAGTTGATATGATCCTCTAAGTGACAAACAAAACTGTCGCACTTAAAAGGGATCAAACCATCCTAAATCAATCTTCTATGGAATCTTACGATGAATGGAAACTTGTGATGACTTGTTATCAATTGAATGGATTGCACCGACATTAGTATTCTTTGGAATATCAACATGTTTCTATTCTGAATACATAGCTCGGTTGAGTTGTCTGCTCCCGTGATTGGGATGTCGATAGGGAACTTTTTTGGTTTGACTTCTTTGCTTGTATTTTGGCGAGGATGTTATTGAGTTGGTTACATGACCTTCACTTAATATGTTCCTCGTTTGAACTGCAACATCGAAGCTTGTATCTTTTGCAACTTGCTTGCCTTCTTCTTGAGTTGTGACCTTTACTGGATCAATGTTCGTTTTTTCGACAAGTTGTTGCATCTTGTTTTCCAACAACTTCTTATCCTTCTTCAGTTTATTTATTTGTGTTAGCAATTTTTCGTTGTGGTCCTTAAGGCGAGCAACTTCTTCATTCTTTTTAGTGGTGATTTTGACAAGTTCTCTTTGCAAATATTGTATTGATTTTTTACTTTCTAGAAGAACTGCTCTTGTGATATCTAATATGTCTTCTGATGTTAGTGAATTCGGCTTCATCGTGACATCTTGTAACGTTATGCTTTTCTTTTTGTAAGAAAATGTCAAAAGCTTATTTTTCGTATTAAGGATGAATGACCCTAGTGATTCCATCTAGAGCGAACCCTAATTATATCACTATCGTGACAAAATAAGGTTTTAACGGTAAATTGTGAGACCAAGGAATACTCCCCAATACTTAGGTGTAAATTCCCTATGTCGTATTGTTTTTCATTTGCGTAAAATGAATTTTTTTCAGTTATATTTGATTCAGGGATCACTAATTGGTTAGCACATTCAGTACTAACATAATTATTCTCCTGAGTAGGATCGATAGAGATGATAACCTCATTTCCCGCAAGTGACCATTTTATTTTATATAACGCATGGAGAAAAATACTATAAGTTTTAGGAAATCTTCCCTCTTTCATTTCCGATTTGGATTCAATTTTGTTTTCATCAATGATTGATTCCATTTTGTCTGTTGAATTGAGCTTTAGGGTTTTTAAGTTAACCCTTCCTAACTTTTCTTTTCAAGGCACTTTAAATATGCTTTGATTTCGGAAATAACTTCACGATTTCCCTTATTATATTTTATATAATGGCTATAACCTTCAAAATTTTATTTACTCCTTCAATATTTGGTAATGAATCCTTCATTAATATTCCTTCAATATTTGGTAATGAATCCTTCACTAATATTCTTTTTTAAAAGAGGCTCAAATGCTTTTATATATGTATATAGTCCTTTTTTAATTAAAATATTTAGAATATAATGATTTATCTCCTTTTCAACTTTTCCAATACTTAAAACTTTTATATACCTTCCAACTTTAATAATGATTCCTTAATATTTTAAGAAATCCTTAATAATATTTTTCCTTTCGTTTTTTTGAAAATTACTTTCTTTATATAACCTTAAATATAGTCTTCCTTTAGTGATGAGTTTTTTGACTAAGTAAATTCTAGTTTTATTTATTTATTTTCATTTATAAAATTAAAAACTACTTCCTTTATATAACCTTAAATATAGTCTTCCTTTAGTGATGAGTTTTTTGACTTAGTAAATTCTAGTTTTATTTATTTACTTTTATTTTTTTTAACAATTGATTTTTTTTTTACTCTTTTTGTTTTTTGTTTTGAAAATTTACAACCCTAGTGAACGTGGCTATTCACTATATTCACCTATAAAATATATGTCCACTTATATGTATTTGACTCGGTCACATAAAAGTAAACTTACCATTCACACAGAGATTTTTTATTCCTTTTGTTCTTATTTTACCTTGCAAATACCATGGGCAATTACCATGGGCTTCTAAAACCACGAGCTTGTAAACTACTTAAAGAATAATAAAAATAACCTTACCTACTCTTCCTTCTTTGTTTTTCCTTTTTATTTTTAAATTGTCTTGGTATGTACGTATATGTACTTCTTTATATATATCTCTTTTTTTTTTTTTGGTTTTTACTTATATATATATATATATATATATATATATATATATTGCTTTTTCTTCTTCTTTTTTACAAAAATTTCCCTTTTTTTTCTTCAAATTTTTAATTTTGGCCAAAGGCCTACTGGTGAAATTTCTTCAAATTTTTTAATTCTGGCCAAAGGTCTACTGGTGAAAATGGAGAAACTCCAAGACTGGAGGCGAAATACTTCGACGGAAACAATGTTGACGAATTTTTTATGGCCAAAGGCCTGGACCGAGGAGCGTAGCTCTGTGCAGTGATGAGAGGCCAAAAGATCGAACTCCTCTGATACCAAATGAAGCGAGAAAATTTCCTTCTCAAATTAATTACTCCAAAAGACTTGGAATACAAAGATACTCATGAGGATACAAATATTATATTAGATAATAAGATGAATGAGATATAAGATAGATGATTGAATGTTACAAATGAGGCCTTCTTATATACCTACGCAGGTGCCTCTTCACGAAAGGTCATGTCCTATCAGACATGCCCTTTCAGCATAATTACTAATTAACTAATTAATCATTATTTACATTATTTTATTCATTAAGCTTAAGTGACGATTTTTTTATGGCCAAAGGCCTGGACTGAGGAGCGTAGCTCTATGCAGCGATGAGTGGCTAGAAGATCGAACTCCTCTGATACTAAATGAAGTGAACAAAGTTCCTTCTCAAGTTAATTACTCCAAAAGACTTGGAATACAAAGATATCAATGAGGATAAAAATATTATATTAGATAATAAATGAATGAGATATGAGATACATTATTGAATGTTACAAATGAGGCCTGGTTATATACCTACGTAGGTGCCTCTTCAGGAAAGGTCATGTCCTATCAGACATGCCCTTTCATCCTAATTACTAATTAATCATTATTTACATTATTTACATTATTTTTATCTATTGATGTGATGTGCTTTCTTTCTTAAATGTGGTGCTTGATATTTTTCTTTTCTTTGTCACTTGGCTTATTATGATCTACATTAGTTTTACTTTTTTCTACTGATAGTTCTCTTGTTTGATAAATGGCTGCAGTATCTGCTTCTTATTACCTTGGATCTCACTTTTGCTGCTACTATTGTTTGCTACAAGTTTCTTGGGTTATTCTTTGGTGTTCTTAGCTGTATGTAAACTAGATTCTCCCTTTTGAAATTTAAGACTGGATTTATCTAGTGGTGATCTTTGGATCTCAAGCAAAATATCCAAGGCTATAAGTATTGTTGGCTCGTGGGGTCCTGACCCAGGTTCGGAGGTTAAGTTTTGCCAACAAACCCCTATAATACTAGCCCTTTCAGCTGTGACCTGCTTGCACAGGCCAAAGTCTCACCCGAAGAAGTATGGGACGGTGCTGGAACCAGGTTTCCGCACCCTGGGAGAGAGCAGGTAAGTCAAGCTGGTCCGCAACTATCATATCTATATATCAAGAGGCTGTTCGTAGGAGTTTCAATAAATAACCAGAATACAACTTATCAGATCTAATTAACAGGTTCGCATCCACATGCGTACTATCAGCTATAATCACAAAAAAATATAATCACAGCAAATTAACAGATCATAGATACATGTACCATAAACACAGACAGTTCACAGCTACTAACAGATACGTAATCATATAACTCAAATTCGAATCAAACATAATAGGACCGATCCAGATAACATCAGATATCCACAATACTTCTGCACATCTATATCATTACCCAAAATCCTCTTACATTCCCAAATTACCACCTGCGCACACAGCTTGCAGGTTCCGCACATAGCAGGAAAGAGGATGTCCACGCACATATCCAGAAGGAGTCCTAACCCAAACAACCCTACCACAGGTTTAATAGTTCGTACTTCATATCAATCTCTATTCATTCCTGCCTATGACTAAAAAAGGTTCATCTATTTATAGTGATTTAGCCTACGCATCCAATGGTCCACAAACCATGGTTTGCGGACTCTTGGTCTACCCTTGACCCATTTACAATGCGTTAGGGGATTTGACCCACCCTAAAACCCCTGCGTTAGACTAAAAAGCAGAAAATTATACAAAAATGGACAAAATTCATAGCCTTTGGGAGACCCTACTCCAACAGTCCCCTAACACAATCTTGTGGCTTGTCTCGAGTCACTGTGCCGGTGGGGCCTCGACCTGTGCTTGCAATACTCTGATCGCATCGACTAACGGAAGTAGCATGCCTTCACTTTGGATAGCTGCATTCTATGAAATGTTGACCAAATTTTCTGACAACGGTCCTTCAGTCGTGGCGATGACACTTTCCAAAGTTTGGTTTAGCTGCTTAATAGCAACATCGACATCCTGTGAAATTTTGAGGGCTTCGTCAGCCCACGGCTTCAGTTGGTCACCAAGGATCTTCTTCTTTTGCCGAAGGTCATCAATATCCACTTGGAGCACTTGGTTGGTGCGCAGTCATTGCAAGCGCTAAGCAGGCACCAAAGTGGGCAAGGTGGCTTCGATTGTCTCGAAATATTCTTCTTTTTGTTGCAGGTCCTGGTTTATCCCTCGCAAGATCAGATCGCGCTGGACCTTAGTCCATAGCTACATTGTGGTCTCCAGTAGTTGGGCTCCCTATGCGATCTGCCCTGTGATGAAATTCATAGCCATGGTGACCAACGCAGTTCACTGGGCCCAGACCTTCGGAGGTGTTTCAGGCTGTAACTTAGCCTGCAGATCTGCGATCTGCTACTCCATGTGTGTCTTGACAACCTGAACTTCATCTTGGGAGGCCTTGAGTACTGCGACCAATATTTCTACTTCTGCCTGAGGGGTGGCTGAGGCTGGGATCTCTACGGGAACATCTGCACAAAGTCGGTGAATCGTGTCTTCGAGCTCTGCGTGCTTTGCGGTGGCGAGGTACACCGTAGCATTCTTTGCATTGATTGTTTGTTCAACTACGCTGAAATGTTTGTACATTTGTTGGTCTCGATGGTGGATTTCCTGAAATACAGTAGTATGGAGACCCTGCAAGGCCTCATGAGGGAGCCTAGCTAAGTTCAGCTGGACTTCTGTACTGGCCTGGACTTGGAGTTCCAGTTCAGGTGGACTGAGCACCAGAGCTATGTCAGGGAGAGAATATAGGTGGATGTCATCTGTAACTAGTACTGCGCTATTGGCGGTGGAGGGTGGGCTTACCGAGGTTGCACTAGTCTGCAATGTGTCTGTCTTTAATTGTAGCGCTCGCAGCTCAGCCTAAATTGTGTCGACTGCGACCTGCTACCGCTCTTCTAAGGTGGCCCATCTGTCCTCCGTGGCCAAAGTGACTGCATCAGCGATTTGTTCCAGGTCTCCGTCAATAAATGTGATTGTTTCGTCTCGTTCCACTAGCTGAGATGGCTACTTTTTTCGGGCATTCTGACGGGCTCGCTTGTTCACTTCGCGCTGCGGGGGGAGGTAGGTCTGCATGCATCTAGATCTTATGTACCCAAGTCGATCTATGAATCCATCTAGGTCTCTGCCTCAACGTCCTTCTTCTGCTGCGCATCCTTTTAGGTGGTCGCACTAGTGTCTTGTCTAGTACTCTTGGGCATACCTCTGATATCTGGGACGACGACAGGGGGGGTGACTTGGGATGTGTTGGTGCCTCGAACACCCTTCGTGCCAGTTTTGAAGCTGATTTTCCAGTTAGGGGGCCAGAGCGTAATGACGTTGTCGATTTCTTCGTCCATCACCATATAAGGAAGCGAAGTCCAGGCTTTCTCCTTATGCGCTCTAATCTGAACATTGTGCAGAGTGACCTGAAATGCAGCAATGCCCTTGTATCTTTCGTACACGACAGGGGACAACCTTGGTCGGGAGTTAATAGCTGCGGCCACACTACTTTGAAAGAGGACCTAGAACACCTGGTTGTCCTTGAGTCGTTGCAGATCTGTGGAATCCCATAAGTGTGCATAGCGAGCATGTTCGCACATGTCTGGGGTAATCATAGGGAGGACTGACTCTGCAGGAGCTTTCCAGGAAACCAATGCTATATGGAATAGTAGCCAAGAGTAACAAAAGGCGAGGCCCTGCTCCCGAGATTTGCGAGCATTAGTTAGAAACTCATCACACAAATACTGTTCCTAGTTAAAACATACCCCTTTCCCGCATTGAACGGCTAACCAAATTACGTAGGCTGTAACGGAGGTGACCTGACACTTCCTCATCATTTTACTTGCCAACATCATGGTGCCCAACTGCACCTTGGTAATTGATGGTCTTGATGATAAATCCCTAAGTATTGCAGTCCACATGATACTTTTGGCGCACGTACTCAGTAGTTTCCCCCTCATATTTCTTACCCACACACTCCAGGGGGTTCGTTCTGCTATGAGGAGACCAGTAATCTGATGAAATAGCGCAACGTCAATGGGGATCCTGTCCTGGATCCACAGGCATCCGTCATGAATCAGCGCGAGAAATTTTCATGCGAGCCGGTCCGTGACATTGTAGTGTCCAAAGTGGGGCATCCTGAGCAGATTTAGTAGCCCAGACCTAGCCAAACCACGTACCTAGCGTTGGGGGAAAACTTTGAACCCATCAGTGCCGTGAACTATATCAAGGTATAACACAGGTACTAGCTCAGGGAAGGCCTCAAAGTTGGCCAAATCATGATTGTCGAACTTAACTTCATAAAGCCATCCAAAAGGTTCACCTATGACGGGAACCTCCCCGGGGGTCAGCGGCATTTGCAGGTAGGTGATCAAGCCATCGAGGTTATTTGGTGAGTGCGTTGATGTACTGCATGGTTGAATGAAGGGGGGCAACCAGTTGATCATCTCGGCGAGTTGGGCCTCCTCTGGAGCAGCCCGCGGGGATTTCACGTTTCGTGGGGAAATACGGGGCTTCCCTGCGGCCCATTTCGTAGGTTTCGGGGGCTTGCCTTAGCCCTATGATTTTTCTTTTCCTTTCTTGGTGGTAGGGCTGGGTATGGAGATCACCTCTTCGACTTAAGATTCGACCTCCACCACTTCCTCAGTGTCTTGTTCCACTGAGGTCACTGGCTCCGAGAGTTCGATAGGATTCGTGGTCGTCATCCTGGCGTGAAATATAAACTTAGGATTGCTACTGTTAGAGGAAGAATGCTGCTCAGACATGAAAGATATGCTATAGGCACATAATTTATTACAAAACAACTTTTTCTAGAACAACCAAACCAATTACAAGCTATTCAAGCAATACAGAACCTGTGTCTCATCTAGCTCACCTATTTTATAGCCTTGACGATCGCCCAACGGTAGGGTAGACTGAACGCGGGACTTACTATCAAGTAAACGGTAAAAAATCTCCCAAAATCATTGCAGTAAATGCTGGCCACCCGCCCCATCCAATGGTAATTTTTTCTTTTTACCCGATGTGATTGTTTCAACAACTATTTTTTGCATCCGAGGTGCGCTCAGCGTACCCTTGTGATCCCAGCGCACCCCTGCGCTTTGAGTAACTGTCCTGCGTTCCTAGCGCACCAGCTTCATTCTGATGTGATTTCTTCCAACTAAAATTCTACATCGCCATAGCCCAACCTGCAAGATCACTTGTGCTGTCTTCTTTCCTGCGTAGTGACCTCCTGTTATGCCTTCATGGGATTCTACCAAGAGAGCGTGGTTTTCATGCTACAGACCATCTCTGTGCAACACTTCATGAGCTGCGATGATGGAAAAATCCGCCGCTCGTTGAATCCACTCCTTCTTGTGTTGTACCAAATATTCGGTAAGTGCCATGCCTGTGGTCAGGAATGAAGAGATTTCAGTGAAGCACGCGTCCACGACCTTTATGGAAAACAACTGCATAGCAGGCAATCCTTTCCTCCAGCTAGTGGGGCCTTCACCTGTATTAATTCAAGATAAGTGATCCTGCCCCTTACTGGTGATTTCAACATTGTATTCTTGAAATAGTAACAACCACTTGCAGAATTCCCCCCCCAACATAGGCTTATTCCCCGGATGCTTTAAGGCAAATGATCGGTAATCATTCTAAAGTGACCTCTTAATGGACTGTGCCGATACTTCTGTAGTGCATAGGTCCAGGCCAACCCTTCCTTCTCCGTGGTGGCATAATCGTGCTCCGCACCTGAGACTGTCCGACTAGCACCTGTGATTGGGTGAGCACTATCTCTGGTGCCATGCTGCGCATGGGCCGTTTCCAGGGCAACCCCTGAAGTATCATCATGAAAAACCGTCACCCAATCGGGGGAAGTGAGAATAGGTGAAGAGACCATCTCCTTCCTGAGCAGCTCAAAGCTCTTCTAGCACATGTCATCCCAAATGAAAGAAACATCTTTCTTAAGCAGCGTCTTCAGAGGTGCAGTGATAAAGGCATATCCCTGACTAAATTTTCTGTAGTATCCCATATATCCAAGGATCGAACACAGTAGCTTCTTAGTTGTAGGCCTCACCCAGTTTGATCATTTGACCGGTTCGATGAGCGTATTATCGATCTCATCCCTAACCTTTTGCATTCGATTAGGCCACTGTTCTACTGGCTGCGCATCTGATTTTAGAGTGATGTGTATATCATTTAAGTCCCCCGTGACCTCCTTAGGCTCCAAACACTTGGCCGGACACCAGTCTTGATACTCCATGAGCAGTTCCGTAATATTGCTTACTATCCCATCATCCCAGTAGTTCCCAATTGTAGCTAGCGTGAGTTGTACTGCTGTATTAGTGATTCATGGTTTGAGAGGTTTCGTACTACCCACCGCATGTATCAGAGGTCCTGCAACTGTGCGATCGCCCCCTGATTCTATGATTGAGACCTCGCGTGGATCTGCGTCGCAATATTCTATGGCAGCCTTGTGGAATACAACAATATCCTGTATCTGCACTTCCCATGTGGGTCTTTCTCTTACTGCGTCGGGGTTGGATTCATTAAATACAATGGTATCGAGAGTCTGCAGAGCTTCCTCAAGCACCTCCAATCCTCTTGTTAGCCCAAATTTCCCCACGAATTTGTCTTTTAAAGTCTCCCACTGGTGGGTGTGCTGATGTAGCTCTGCATTGAGGTACCATGCAGCAGGGATTGGTCCTAGGGCATGAATAAACAAGTGAACCCATTCTTCTCTAGTATGATCGCACCATTGCTTCATCCAAGCGAACAAATGTTCACGCAGATCCCCTGGGCCCTGGAATATCTTGACGCGCATGTCGGTTGGAGGTTCAAATCATAGTACCATCATATGCCGACATTCCTCCCATTCCTGGAACGCCCCCTTATGTGTCCTACCATTTCACAGGCGTTGCATGCATAACTAGATTAAGGGCCCATAACATTCGCTCTTTGGGAATCTCAGCTTCAAAGATCCGCAAAAATTCCTTTATACTACCGGAACCATCAAAGAAAGGTAATTCTCTTACCTCGAAAGATATATACCAGCAATCTCTGGCAATTCATAGGCAACGCAGTGTAGAGATATCATGTAGTCGGTTTTTCCAATTTTCTAATTCTTTGTCAGAGTCGGAGATGCATTCGTTGTCCTTTTCCCAGCAAGGCACACCATCGGTCGTAGGGTTGATCTAGTCTTCATCCTTCGCAGTTAACTTATAGATGTGATCCACCTCTTCTTCCTCACATGTTGCTTCGGTATACCTTTCTCCTTCTGTAGGGTCTAGTGGTACGATCACCCGTGTTCCCTCACTTTCAAACACCATGCTTCGTTTCTTCAAATTGATATTTTTCCCATATCAATGGCCCAATCCAATCCCAAGAGTGTTGGGTAAGGGTCTGCATCTTCTACAATCTGAATGACTTCAAAGTCATCTCGTACCTTAACTCTGGTGATATCTAATACAATTTTTGACAATATTCCTAATGGTATGATCTTCTGTTGATTAGCCATGCGCAGCTGGATAGTGGACCATTCCAATTTAGGTTCTCCCATTCATTGCCAAGTATTTTTAGGTAGCACATTCACATATGATCCTAAGTATAGAATTACCTTGTCCATTTCATAATCACCAATCTGCGTAGTTAATCACATCTCTTGGCTAGTGCATCTCTTCTACTCATAAAGTTTGTGCACATCCTTAATCTTCATGACTGGGTCCACTTTTCCTGCACACCTGTCGAGTAGGGCCTAGAGGTTTTCTACAACTCGCTGATTGCGCAACAGCTTCATGCATGTCTGCAAGAATGGTTTGACCTCATCTTCAATTCTACTGAGCTGATGTTTTGTCTTGAGTACAGTCTTGTTGAGCTATGACAGAGGTCTCCTTCTCCTTCGGTAAGCCCACGCTTTCTGGTTTAGTACCTGCTTTACGAATCAGAGACTCTGTCTCAGCTCTTTCCGCCAACCCCCCGGTGGTCATACCATTGCGTGTTATCACATTAATCCTTAGCCCCTCCTCATGAGGTTCTGTCTTAACCCTTTGTATATTCTGTGTAGGACTCTGCTGCTTTTCTTGTACATTGGCCATCAGAATTGGGCAGTACTCGATCACATGGTCCAGCTATCTATTATATCTGTAGGATTGCCGAGTTGGGTTCGTGCAGTCCCTCACAAAGTGACCTACTTCCTCGCAATTATAGCAAATTAGTTGGCCTCTACCCCTACTTGTGATTCCCCCTCATCTACCTCCTATACCTGCGGGCGATCTAGGTGATGATGGGTCCGATTGTACCCTATATAGGTTTCCCCAGTCGATCATTAGATCATACGTTTGACAGTTCTATTCATCGTGCCCTATAGACCTGCAAAACCTAAACCATTGTTGCTTTACTTCTGGGATATATGTGACGAGGTAGGGGCAGTGGTTGGTATCATGCAGCCCAGTAACGCAGCAGTGATCACACCATAGCACTGGCCCACATGGTCCCGTAGCTTCCCTAGGGCACAACGGGTTGGGTCCCCCGGCCTGCATATAGTCTACGAGCATCAGATAGTTATCTTTGGTGTTGCCATTCACCCTACATCGTATGCACCATATTTCGGGGCTGGCCTCTGTCCCTCACTCTTTTCGTAGATTCTGGATCTCCATGTGCATCGCCTCTAGCTGGCCTTGTATCTGCTATACTTCTAGTTGGGTATCATCTCTTGGCGCAACTTCTAGTTTCATGGCAACCTCCAAGACCTTCTCCTACGTTTCAATGGCTTGATGACCCATCGGTACGCGCAGGTGGGGCAACAACATAGCAATGAACCATTCTGTGTGTTGCCTGTCGTCATACTAAAATCCCCCTTATCTGATTACTTTCTTTAATCGTTGATCTTCTTCCGATACAGACTCAGACGGTCCTTGCTTGATATATTTTAGGTCATTTACTATTTGAGAGTAAGACTTAGGTTTCTTGAACTTCTGCTTTAATGCATTCTTAATTTCCTCAATAGTTTCATTCACATGTTGGTCAATGTATCCCATGTACCAGTCTAGGGCTCTCCCCTCAAAAGCAAGGGATAAATGTGCCTGTTTCACCGCATCACTTACTAAGTTTTGCGCTGTCCATATCGATCCTGCGACAAACCAGAACCGATCCATGTCCTCATCACCCACACCTTTGAAGTTAGGCAGCTTCATGTGCACGTCCATATCGTCTTCTGGTGGGGGTGGAGGTGAGTTTTTACCCCTATGACGGTTCGAAGGTGGCGCTGATGGAGGGCTATGTGCAGCAAAATTCCTTACTTGACTGTAGATGGATCGATCCCCCTCTTAGTTAGTTCAGTAGTACTTACCATTGTGCATTCTGCCCTAGCTCTGGTCAGAGCTCATTCACTCTGTATGGCTACACAAAATGATTTTTTTGCACAACAAGATCTTAATCAGTAACCGATTTTAAAAAAAAAACTTACCTTGGAAACCCTTGAAGAACCTTCGCTCTAATTCTGAGTAGGATGCGAATTGATCGACTGCAAATTCTGTCACAAATCCTCCTATCACACTGTCCACCCAATGATCTACCATGTGAGTAATGATGTTGTCGGTCTTTTCTAACTACAGGATCTACTCTGGGGTCCACTACGTGACCTGTTCATCTTTCCAACACTTTTGGAACTTGACAAGCCTTGCGAGCCACTCCTGGAGTTCGATCGTAATTGTTACAAAGAAAATCTCATATATCTCTGTGAAAATATACTTATTCTTCCACTCCTTTGTGGTCAAATTCTTACTGCGGTCTTCTTTTACTGCGAATTCCTGAACTTTTTTTTCAAACCATTCATCGATTTCTTTTCTCTCAGGTTTCCAATACGGCCTTGGCATTACCCGATCTCTCTCAAAATTCTCCTGGTCCTAGCAATGGAACTATTTTTTGGCTCGAGGGGTCTTGACCCAAGTTCGGAGGTTAAGGTTTTCCAACAAACCCCTATACTACTAGTCCTTTTGGTAGTGACCTGCTTGCGCAGGCCAAAGTCTCACCCGAAGCAATATGGGAGGGTGCTAGAACTAGGATTCTGCACCCTGGGAGAGAGCAGGTAAGTCAAGCCGGTTCAAAACTATCAGATCTATACAACAAGAGGCTGTTTGCAGGAGTTTCAATAAATAACCAGAATACAACTTATCGGATCTAATTAACAAGTTCGCATCCACGTGCGTACTATCAGCTAAAATCACAGAACAGTATAATCACAGCAGATTAAGAGATCACATATACATGTACCATAAACACAGACAGTTCGCAGCTACTAATAGATACATAATCGTATAACTCAAGTTCGCATCAACCATAACAGGACCGATCCAGATAACATCAGATATCCACAATACTTCTGCACATCTATATCATTACCCAAAATCCTCTTACATTCCTAAATTACCACCTGCGCACACAACCAGCAGGGTCCACACACAACACGACAAAGGATCTTCGCACACACAGCCAGCATGAGTCCTAACCAAAACAACCCTACCATAGATCTAACAATTCGTACTTCGTATCAAACTCTATTCATTCCTGCCTATGACTAAAAAAGGTTTATCTATTTATAGCGATTTAGCCTACGCATCCAATGGTCCGCAAACCGTGGTTTTCAGAATCTTGGTCTACCCTTGAACCATTTACAATGCGTTAGGGGCTTTGACCCACCCCAAAACCCCTGCGTTAGACTAAAAAATACAAAATTATACAAAAATGGACAAAATTCATAGCCTTTGGGAGACCCTGCTCCAACAAGTATCTTCTCCATATTTTGCTGCTTTCTCAAGGAAACCACTTCAACCTCTAATTTCTCACATTCATCTTCCTTCTATTTGTACTACTTCCTCATGGCTTCCTCATCTTTTTCAAATCATTCGATATTAACTTTTAATATCATAATATCTTATTTGAGCTTAGCCTCCTTATCATCACAAATCTGTAATAATTTCTCTTGATCCTTGAATGCAGCTATTAGTATAGAAATCTCAGATCTAAGACTCTTAACAAAATTTCCATCGTCATTAGAATTTGAATCCTCAAAATTGTAACTCAAAAGAAAATCATTTACAGTTATACCTTTGGATTAATTTTGTTGCAATAACTTTGGTTTTTGATCTTTTGATTTTTGAACTTTATTTGTTCAACCACTTGCACTAGGAAGATGAGATTCTTTATGCTAGGATTCCTTATTTTGATGCCCACCATTCTTTTTCTGAAATTGTATCCTATTGCTCTTGCCCTTTTTTTTTATCCAATAAACCCGAGATCTACTCTCCAACGATCAAGTTGCAACCAATATCCCAAATCTGATACCAAGTGTTGGAAACCTATGAAAACTACTGAGAGGGTGGGGGTGAATTAGTAGTGTGATATATATACAATTTTTTTTCCAATTATTAAATTCAATTACTGAATCACACAATCTGAATACAATCAGATCCTGGCAACAAATGAATGCTGCATAATACAAATGACATCATAAGAAACTATGGATATGTGCCAAATGCATAAAAAATTCCTACATAAAAGAAGTGTGAGAATCACCATAAAAAAGTCTACCCAAAACCATACACAACTCATCAAATCGACCTCAACTCCAACAACTCCAATTCTGATCTATATTGAATCATGCTTCAGATCTGCTCACTGTTCTTCCATTAAGACACATAGAATGAAGCAATCAATTCTCTCCAATAGGTATGAAGCATCAACACACTATTCAACTTTCTCTCCACACATACACTCAACCTCAAACACCATCAACCGCCACATATCTCGAAGATTAAGAATATAAATCATGTAGGGCGAAATTGAGCTTTGGGCTAGGATCAAAGGTGTTCGATTCAACCAAATAAATCCAATAAGGTCACTATAGTGCACTAAATGAATTCACATAATTATAGGACATTTTCAAACCATTTTTGAATTATTTCATTAATTTTGGAAGCCTCTGGGAATTTCCAATCTAATTTACTTACGAACAATGCAAGGATTGCAGAGAAAATCTAGAGTAATCCCATAGTTTCTCCCTTGAAACTCTATGCATGCAAATTTAGTGTCTTGGAGCTATAACCACTCCCTTAGCATTGTATCCATGAAACTATAGTATTGCAGCCATTCCCATAGGGTTATGTGCATGCAACTATGGCTATAATTGAGGGAAATACTCAATCCTTAGCTCAAGACCTCTGTCAGCTATTGCATCCTCTCCTCCAACATCTATACTAGCCTCCAAACCTATGAAATATCCTATGACACCTCTGAAAGTGGATGAAACAAGCCACCCAAGTGTCATTGCCAAGTAGATCTGGAAGGGCCAACAAATAAGGTTGGAAAGTATGCCAATAAGTCCTCCACTCTGCATCAGACCTCTAAACAAGCTACAACACATCTAAAACATATTTTCAACCTCTGTAGCACCAAAATAAAGCCATCAAATCAATGAAATAAGTCTCCTCATAGGCATAGATGTCAATACCTAATGAATACCTAGTTGACATCTCAACTAGTGTGCCATGAACCATTTCCATCACATGGATATCTATGGAAACATCCTCTTCTCATAGCAGTATCAACAAGCCATCATGAAATGTATATCAATGAATATACCAACAAATTCCAACTCCTCCAAGACCATCATGCTACCATCAAGCTCCATCAAGCCAACACATACTGACACATACCATGGTCTGTCAATCTGCATCATCATGACCTCAAGAGTTGACATCAATGCCAACATAACCATCTCACTGTGAATACATAATGCCAATAAAGGATCTCCAAGTCAACATCCATCACACATGCTTATGAAAATTATGACCATGATCGTGACCTTGTTAACATCAATGATAACACAACGATGGCAATAGGAAATACAAAGAAAGGGAAAGAGAAAAAATCCCATTACAAAGCATAATCTGGTCAAGAAGGGAAGAAGAAAAACTTGTCTAAGATTAAATTTTTTCACTGTCATGATCTGGGACACTATGCCATGAAGTGTTTATGTAATAATTCTGATAAGAATCCCTCAGGAGGAGCGACAGGTGAAGCTCTAACTTCACAATTTGAGTTGGATTTCACCCTCATTGCATGAATAGTGACATCAGTGATGGGTAGTGTGTCAAATATGCATAGCAAAGCCTCATTACATATGAAGGACAACAAAAAAATTTTCAGTGACTTGGAGGAGAAGGACCTCTAGATGCACATCGAGATGGGATATGATGGAAGGTATAACGCGAACGGTATCAGTACAATTATTTTTTCAGAGGCAGCTTGGTTCTCCTCTCAGATTGAAATATGTCATATATGTTCAGGGTCTGAAGAAGAAATTATTTTTAGTTGCCATGTAGGAAGACCATGGATACAATGTGATATTTAGAAAATGAAAGGCTTTCCTTCAGCACATCACCACGGGACAAGTGAAGTGTATCAGGGTTCAGGTGAAGAACCTCTACAAATTGGATGTAGAGGATCATGTTTCTTTGAGCACGAAAGCAGAGAAGGTGCAGATTCGAGACATTGATGAAATATGGCATAGGAGAATTAGAAATTTGCACCATGGAGTTTTGAAGATCATGAAATAATTTCTATAGGAATTCCTAAGGTTTCACTAGATAAATTAGATACATGCAAAGGGTGTACACGAAGGAAGTACACCAAAACCACCTTTCATGATATGGATAGTAGAGCACAAGTATTCCTTGAAAGAGTTCACTCAGATGTGTGTGGACCTTTGATCAGAGGCTTAGTATATAAGATCAAAAATGAAAGTGCTCAAAATTGATTGGAAACTGAATGATCGCTACTGGCCTGTCGCCAGGAATCCGACGCACTTCGTTTCATCGAAAAGAGACTTTGCATGAAGAAGTTATAGCCTACTAACCACCATTGAGAACAAGAAATTAAAAAAATAAAAATTGCAGAACAGTGGCAGGTTGATGAAAAGGCAGCCCAGTCAACATGCAGGGAGTATTATTTAGTTTTTTCCTAGTGGCACTGTGACAAGTGTCACAATAGGATTCACCAGTTTGGGGTTTGAGAAGGTGAAATTACCCAATGTCCTCCTAAGGTTGAATTCAATTTTTATTATTATTATGAGGGATGTAATCCTAAGGTTCAAATTTCAATGGTGGTTGGAATTATTTTAACTATATGGTGGTCAAAATCTATTTATATTAAAAATTTCGAATCATATATTCCAAAGTTCATTATTATTATATAGTTTGGGTGGAGAAATATTATGATTCTATTGACGGGAAAAGTTGTACTACCGAAAAAAAGGGGGTCTCCCCGGTGAAAGGTCCCAATTAGACCTCACACCATTTGGGATAGGAGCCCCATTCAATATGTGGGCCCGGCTGTCGCCATGATTATTTCCACTCTTGGTTGTCGGATAAGAAGATGATGGAGCAGAGGCGAGGATGAAATGACCAATTAGCGAAGAAAAATCAGCCCAAGATTAAAAAACCATAAACAAAGATGCAATCAAGTCTAAGCAGCAAAAAATAAAAGGGGATATGCTGTAACTGGGACCAGTGAGCCGAAAACCAGTCAAACATATATGAAAGAAAACACGCCAGAAGTTAAATGCAAAGTAGTTCACAATAGACTACCGCCGTGGCAAGGAAAAATATGCACTAATCCAAAAGCATACATACATACAACCATTGAGAAATAGTTCATAACTGATGACATGCATGAAAGCAAACATACAACGTAATGAAGTACTAGACAACTAGTACTATCACCACAACAAAGCACGCGAATTAGTGCTGGGAAGGAGAATATATTTAATGCTGCTGCAATGTCGAATACATGTTTACAACTCGTTAAAACCCAATAGTGGAACATGGGTTTTTCATTTCAAAGCATGATGCAAAACCCTAGCCTCACTACCCTTCTTTCTACTTGATACCAAGAGCTGAGTGCCTTTAGCTCTTTAGCAACAATTCCTCTATCATACTAGATTTCATTATCGAGCTAAAATTCCCTTGAATACTTTCTCGAAGTTGTACATATAAGCTGAGATGACCCTTGAGTTTCCCCCTTGAGTCTTGGTCTTCCCGACTGTTGGGCTGGTTTGCAACTTGGGCCATTTGTGACCCGCGACTCTGGGAAATCCATGACCTGCGACCTTGGTCAATATGTGACCTGCGACCTTGAACAAATCTGCGACCTGTGACCCTGGGAAATACGTGACCTACGACCTTGGGCAATCCACGACCTACAACCTTGGTCAATCTGCGACCTGCGACCTTGAACAAATCTACGACCTACGACCTTGGGTAATCTGTGACCTGGCGACCTTGAGGAAGTCACGACCTGTGACCTTGAGCAAGTCGTGACCTGTGACCTTGAGCCAATTTGCGACCGTCTCTGGGTTTCGCAGCAAGATTTCTTTTCCTTCATCTCTGTCTCGTGAAGGTGACTAAGTACCTTTGCAATTATTTTTATCTTTGGAAGGATCCACCTTGTCTACCAGAGAAGACCCTAGCTTCGGCTCTGCGCATCGACCACCTCTACCTGCAAACAACGTAACATGGGTCACATGTCTTCAAAATATTGATGCTAAAGCACATTTAGTTAGCTGAAGGAATGATTCAGCAAATAATAAACTTAGACCCCTAGGTGGTCAAGTGTTCTCAGATTGTAGACATGTAGATTCCCACTGCAATCACCAGCTGCCAGGCAGTCCCCATCTGCTCCTATGGAGGCTTAGCATAATGAATGAAAACCCTGAGCTAGATCAACAGATTTCTCTACCTCTAACCGTTTCTTGATAGGATCCTAATTTATCTAAGAATATATGACACCAAGTGTGTCCTTACAATAAATATTAGTCGATTTTGAATCTAATGCAGGGGCTCTGTGATGAATTTCTTTCGTGCCCAACCCTAAACCAAGATCCCATAGCCTTATTGTACCATCTGTAGAACCTGTCACAAGGAGACCCTTTGTTGGTGCCATTCCCCATAGAACGTAATGATTTTCCAGTTTCCAGCTTTTGATTTGGTAGAGGATTAGAAATATCCCATATTCTGGCATTGTGTGGCAAGTACGCACAGACCTTGGAAAGTTAAGGCCTGCTGAGTTCTGCGTCATATGGAAACTTGAAAAAAATTTCTCAATATTTTGCCCATGGTACCCATGTGGTGCTGGCTTGGGCACTGTTACAGCATAGAAAATTTTCTTGTATGAAAAAGGTGTCTCTGTATGAAAAAGGTGAACAACACCACATTAGGTCCACCGGTTCCGGTTTTTAAAACTATGCGTGGGTCACATGTCTTCAAAATATTGATGCTAAAGCACATTTGGTTAGCTGAAGGAATGATTTAGAAAATAATAAACTTAGACCCCTAGGTGGTCAAGTGTTCTCAGATTGTAAACATGTAGATTCCCACTGCAATCACCGGCTGCCAGGCAGTCTCCATATGCTCCTATGGAGGCTCAGCTAATGAACAAAAAAATTGACCTAGATCACAGATTTCTCTGCCTCCAACTGTTTCTTGATAGGATCCCCACTTATCTTTGGATATATGACACCAAGTGTGTCCTTGCAACAAATGTTAGTTGGTTTAAAATCCAAGGCAGGGGCTTCGCGATGAATCTCTTTTACGTCCATCCTTAAAACAAACTCCCATAGCCTTATTGTACCATCTGTAGAACCTGTCGCAAAGAGACCCTCTGCTAGTGCCCTTTCCCATAGAATGTAATGAGTTTCTAGTTCCCAACTTTTGATTTGGTAGAGGATTAGAAATATCCCATATATAGGAATTGTGTGAAAAGTATGCACAGGCCTTGGAGATCTCTGATAAATCATGTACATCCCTCCCATAAAGGTTGTGTTCCCCAAATATAACAAAATTTTTCGGAAGCTGAAAAGCTCTAAGTAATGGCATCAGCAGTTGCTAAGGCATAAAAGGCTGAGGAGATTCTATTGGCAGGCCTGCGGGAGTGCATGTACAATGCAGAGGATATTGACACAAACGAGCTTTCTTTTGACTGCCAAGATTCTCAGGCTTTCCATGCGTAGCCCACAAGACTCTTCGCTCTTTTATTTAAAACATCTACCACTCCCTGTGGTATAAGAGTGTGACCACCCAATTTAAGAGTGCGACTTTGAGTCTGGATGAGCGTGAGTGATGCCTTTGAGAGAGGTCGCACTTCTAGAGTAGGGTCGTATAGCTGGAAAATTTCATTGGTTACGGTCTCTACTGGACGCACCTTTTGCGACCTTACGACCTCGGAGAGGTCGCACAGTCACATTGGAGTTAGGTCGCACCTCCTAGCTGGTAGAAACTATTGCGACGTCGCGACTTGGGTAGCAGTCACACAGTTGGAGAGTCGTACCAGGCATGATCTCTCTTGGATGTATTCATCTGTGACTTTGTGACTTAGGTGGTGGTCGCACCATCGGGGAGTCGAGGAAAAACATGTTGTTGTCTTCCGAGAAGAAAGAATGGCATGTTGTCTTCTTTATGACGGTGGGACAAGAAACAAGTTTTCATGCCTTAGCTGCCTGATCGGACTATTCGTTGCGCATATGGAGATCTCGGCAACGTGACTCAATGGGATTGTTGAGTCACAACACCCATAATTTGCAGCTGTAGTAAATCTTTTGACAAGTGCGACCTCGCGACCATTTGCTCGAGTCATCTTGATCCATTCATAACTCTTCCTCCTCAGCCAACTGCACTCTTTATTTTTTTCAAGCTCAGAGATATGACAAATATGGATGCCGCGGAGGTCTTGTGTAAGAGTCTCCAGGAATACGTTACATGTGAAAATATTGTTGGATACATTTTTCTCTACTTAATAATACCCTACGTGCATATGGGTCACGTCTCCAAACTTTACTAAATGTGCCTCCTTGGGCAGCCAGTAAGGTGTGCAGTTCATGGAGACAGATGTATACTCGTGTCGCACCATGACTCTTCTTATATTCTACAATGGTCGATTGCTAGGATTTTCCTTACACCTTCATATAAAAAAAATTTCAGCCTCCAGCAGGTGAAAGTCTACAGGTTTGAAATGTAAGTGCTCTGATACAGTGAAGTCATAAATTGAAATTCCTTGGACTTATGAGGTGTAGAGATTTTTCTTGAGACAACGCATTGTGGAGGATGTGGCCTTACAACAAAACAAACGATTTCTCTGTTCCCAACAATATGGATCAACGGGCCAGCGTTATTTCTATGGGGGGTTTTTAATTCTCTACTCTGTCTTTGACATTCCCTACAACGTGGGATTTTAATGCCAAACTCCTACGTTATTCACTTACTTACACATCCCCTTATTAGCCTACGACCTTTCATAAACTTTTGTAACGCGTAGCCATTAGAGCCCTCCCTTTTTCCTCTACTATGGCTTTGGTATGTATGTGGGATGGGCCTCTAATGTAGCATTTCCTTCTGTCCCAATGAGACTCTCACGGATGAGGGAATCCATGCTGGTGCGCATTTTCACTAAGGTCATGAGCACTGGGCTTTCCAAATATGAACAGCAACATTGTATTTCATCACAAGAGGTTCTTTTGCCAAATGGATTTGCAATGGATCGCCTGTTGAAAGGGAAACATGGGGCCACACCAATCTGGGAAAGCTAAAATAAATATTGCAAAGCAGGAGGCTTCCTGAGATTATTTCCATGCACAATATTGTGAGTGAAATAGGAATGTAGCTGCCAAGTGATTAGTATCATTAGCCTTGCCATAATGATGACAAAATTTAATTGTTGTGATTCCTTTCGTGTCTACCAATTTGCATAGAAATAGTAAGGATAATATGAACAAGTGGGATTGAAATCATGTTTCCACTGAGCTGGAGTTGGCATATGCTTTGTGGGACACCTTTCAGGTTTACTTTCATCAACTACCATATCAAAGCCAAACATATGTTTCAAGAAGATGCACAGTTGAGGATAAGAACTTGAATCAACTACAACCTCAAATACAGGAATGAATATGTTATGCAAAATATTTCGAAAAGATGGAGCGAGTCCTATCCCTTTGTACACAATGTACAGTCGAGGAGACTGGCTCTTTTTTTGTATATCTCATTGTTAACAAAATCACTTGCTGACTGGTTCGATTGGCTTTGTTTCCTTTCATAACATATATCCCATATTTTTCAATTTGACATTCACTTGTTTCTGGATCAGATCATACTTGTTTCGACAGCTCAGTAAGAAAACAACCTTGAATGAGATTGTCTTGCTTTAGGGAAATCTTTCGAGTCTAATTTGTCCATATGGGTCATACTTCAGACTAGACTTATCACATTGGTGAAATGTATTCTTTTATGCATGTACATCCAGGAGATCAACATTGAGTTGGTATCTTGTAGGACTTTCAAAAACTTCCTTTAAGGTGAAGTATTTTCCATCCCGGAATAAAACTACCTCGTCCAGTTCCTCCTTCATCTTAGATTTGATAAAACGCAGCAAATGCTTTAGGTTCATGCATGGTGGGAAAAAGGTATGAACATTTCCCACTGGAGTGATTCTAAGTATCAAATGTTCATCAGTGAAGAATGTTGTTGCATCAACAACATAAAAAGTTCTTTCCTTGATTATTTCTTTGGAAAAACATGTGTCACACCATCGCCTTTGTAACAATACTTCTCACTTGCTCCTCCCCCTCACTTGTTGGTGCATCCTTGTCATCTGCCTTAACTAGGTCTTCAACGGTAGCCTTAAGTCTCATCCCCACATGGGCAAGGGTCATGTGGATGAAAGTGTCTTGTTTTGCAGTTGTGGCCTGGTTGTTTAGCTTCAGTTTATTTCCCTCAATGTGGTGATGACATTGATGAGTATATCATCCATGGGATTGACCTGTATGGAACATTATAACATTAATTAGTTCACAATTACCCTGTAGAGAATGGTGCCCTTAAATAATTTACCTGAGCTTGGTGAAGTATCCAAAAAGAATGCCTAAATGATTCATGATGAAAGGGCTTCTAATGAATATGCTCAATGCACAGAGAAGTTTCCATTCGAGTGTATGCATGATGATTCCCCCACACATGGCACGGTTGTGGCGAAAGAATCTCGTCATGATGGTGAGAATGTTCAATGACTATGGGCCGGGTCAAAACCCTAATGGCTAAGCGAGCAGGGGGAATTGAAATTTTAGATATACCCAAAATGTTGGGTGGTGTTGTAGTGGCTACAACAATTGGCGAACCACTGGTAGAATCCAGCATCTCTACCAAAACCCCAACAATAGTCTGAGTCCCGGTAGTGATGCAAGGGAATATTGAACAAGTTCTGAGGGTAGCTTTGTATTAATTTGACCTTTTCAGATATGCCCAATCCTTATGCCAAAGCTAGGTCTCGTTAATCAAAATGTGACAAAGTGGAAGTTCACGAATGCCAATGGCTAGTTGATGATGTAAAGAGCAAGGCAGCGGGTTTATTATATTCATAATTTTAAAATAAGTTTCTGGTGTTGCTCTGCTGCCAGCAGGCCTAGACAGTACCCTGACAGAGTCACTTCAAGAAATCACAAATGTTGCTCCATTGCCAGTGAGCCTGGTTAGTACCCCGGTGGAGTTGTCACATTACCTCTCTACGTAGGAAGCCTTTTTCAATCCTTTAACCTTAATTTCTTCATGTGCTTGTAGAACTTATTTTCATGTCCTCGTGGCACTTATTTTGCATGGGTGGATGAGGGATCCCGACTTATTTTACGGGCGAGAGAGGTTGTTTCTTGTTTGAAAGAAACTGAAAGATATTCTGATTTAGGTTTGCCCTCATGCCAGTCTTCACATCCCATCTACCACCCATAGGCGAAATGTGAAAAACAGATCATTAAGGTGTTCGAGAATATGTTGGGCACAAGGCTTAGGCTATGGATATAGGCCATTTGAACTTGCTAGGGTTCCCCACAAGCAACCGTCTCATATCTCCCTGGCTAATGAATTTAAACTCATCATGTTGAGAACATGACTTTGATGACTTGTTCTAAGAGAAGCAGCCTCTTGAGGTAACCACTGCAACCTCACGCAAACCATGGAGTTATTAGTTCATCAGTTATGATCATTAAAACATGAAATATCATCAGGGTTTCAATGCGTGTAGAGAGGTGAAGGCAACCCACCTGACTTCAGACATATAGAAGGAGACATAAGGAGGCTAGTCAGGGGATCAAGGGATTGAAGGCTTCGACTTTAATGAGGACTCATGTGGTGGCATGCAATGTATAGGAATTCTCTAGGCCACGTTAATAACCAATGCGAATGATGCAAGGAAGAAAGCGCACAACGCAATGTAACAGACAAGGCTTATGACACCATGTAATGTCATGTGTGAGAAGGATCAACTATTACCGGTGGAAAAAAAAGGCAAAGCACATACAGTGATTATCTGAACATTATGCAGCAACAAGCATACTAAAAAAGCATGAGTGCAAAAATAAATGGAAAATTATAATGCATAAACTATTGACCACAAGAAAAGACAACAGGCATAATTTTAAACCCTAAAGAAAAATTTTCACATGCAAACCTAATTAACAGTTTGAACTAACAAATTTTATCAGAAAATCCTAGCTAGCCTAATTCTAAAACCCTATTTTAACCAAAGAGGTAGTCAGGTTATGTAAAATCAACTTTCCAGTGTAGCCACTGCATTAGTTCCCACCCTGCAAGAACAACAATGTTCGCAATCAGAGCCAGCATACAAAATCATGCACCAACAACAATACTTACTTGAAGAGAATGTGCAATAGCAAGAAGGTCATGGCTACTTACCAGAGAACGTGCCAGAATGGATTGTGCTAGCTGAATTTCACTTTCATCCTGATACATAGAAATATGTACTTGAAACATACAATCATTTATCAATGACACACATCCATCCATGCACAACCTTAGGTACAATGGAAGTGGGGAAAAGAATTTCCTATTTGCAGGTATATTCAATGGATAGGATTTATCAAACCTGCCAGGAATATCATCATGATTTTGAGGATGATCATCTTGATAGAACCAAAAAAATAGGAATCCGCCAAGCGAATTTGAGATGCTTGCGAATTCCCTTGCAGAAACCCTGATTTATAAATCCCTAGTCCAAATTTGTTCCTAGGTTTTGTTGAGGATGCGAGGATCCGAAGCAACCTTCAGTGGAGGCCGACATTCCTCACCGTCCTGGACAAGCTCCAAACCTTCGAGCGGGGGGCTTCCAAACTTAGATGGTTTCATGAGATTAACTGACGAATGGGTGTGATCATCAATTGTAGTGATTGGAAAAGTGTCAGTGGGCTTTATATAAATTCGGCCAAAAGTTTGTGCACTGGCAGATTGAAAATCCAATGTATCAGATTCTTTAGATTTCCCAGGATGGGGTGAATTGACCAGAAGATTTTCAGGCAGTAGAGAGGTTTTCCAAACATAGCATGCTTGCGCCTAAGTGCAACTGGTACTGGCTGGGAAACAACTTGAAATATTAGAGAAAATGGTCGGTGTTTCCCTTCCAGTGAATAAATTAGGGTATATCAATTGTTGCATACCAGCCGTTAGGTGATAGAGATCTCTGCTTAGGGAAATATCACTCGACTGGAAGACCTGCTCGGATGAGCTAACATCTGAAGCGGTTATGATGAGAGGCGTTTGATAGATGGGAATTGTCATTTCAGAACCCCTAATTTGAGGAACCCTAGTTGGACTTGTTTGAGGGGTATCATCAAGATCATAAGAACTTGAGGTAACGGCTAGTAGAAACTGAATTGCTTCGATTTCCTGATGGGTCCTTGAATCTTCATAAAGCAGATCATAAAATTTCAGAGGCTTCATGTGGTCGATAAATAGATACGAATGGCAATCCTCAGAGGCATGAGTGAATATGCTTTGAGATAGGCAGTGATTATTGGAGCCATCAATTTGGGCAGGTTGGTTACCTCACATGTTAGGCTCCCCTTGGGTTAACAATTGGGATGAATCAATGAAAGAAACATCTTGAAGTTTCCCAGATAGGAGGTTGCTCCTTTGGCTATTTAAATATTGTGGATAAAAATGATCAGGCATAAGAGACCCATCAATTTCATAACGTGATTGTGAAAAACCACCCGCATGCTTATGATTATCGCCAATACCAGTATCAGAAAATTTTAAATGACTTGAAGAAATTACAGAAGTGGTCGAATCACAAAATAAATGAGGAAAAAATTAAAGAAAAGATTCAGAAGCAGGGGTATCAATCACGCAAGGGCCTTCCTCATGCACATCAGTGTCATCCGGAGAGGTCGATGATTTCGCATGCCCATCACGACCCAATGATTTTGTAAGGAAATCATCTTTTCTTGGGACAAGGCTCAATTTATTATCAGTATGAGAATGAGATTTAGAATCGTATCCAGGCAAACATTCAATGGACTCGAGATAGGTTTCGTTAACAGGGAGAGATGTTAGACCAATATGCTTTTCAAGTTTCGATTTGACAGAGTGTGTGAAAGATTTCGGGACAAAATCTAAACAACCAACAAATTGAGTATTATCACAACAAACACCAGGATTAGGCTCAATGGTTGATTGAAATTGTTCGAGGGAAACAGAAATCACCAGTCGAAACTTTTCAATTAAATAGGTCCAATCGACATCCCTTTTAGGGAACTCAAGACAAAAATTTAAAAACCTGATAGAAAACTCCTCTATAGATTCTTGAGGTTCCATTATGATTTCATTTAACCTTGTTAATACATTTTGAAAATCGTACCTATGAAAAGCTTGTTCTAATTCACTGGCAGGATTTTCGAACGAATGGATGGAAGCTGCCGGAAATGTGTGGCACCATTTCTCTGCACGACCTTTGAGAGTGAGGGAGAAAAGCACGCAAGCCAAATCCTCGTCTTCAATTTCGTAACACTCACAAAACTCACAGAAATCCAAAAGGTTCTCGGTTATGGAAACTCCATTTTCACCATCGAATTTTAACTGGGGAAAGAGATACATAGGTTCATCGGGGATTAAGCATCGAGAACTAGATAAATCAGATAAACACCTCAGGAGAATGATTTGGGGACGAGCCATTACAGATATGAGACTAACTATAAGCTCTGAGGGCTTAGCTTGTCATCTAGCCCTCCTTCTAGCGCTAATTTGTTGACAGGAAAAATTGTACTGTCGACAACAAGGGTGTCTCCCCGATGAAAGGTCCCAATTAGACCTCACACCACTTGGGATAGGAGCCCCATCCGGTATGTGGGACTGGCTGCCGCCATGCTTGTTTCCACTCTTGGTTGTCGGATGAGAAGATGATGGAGCAGAGGTGAGGATGAAATGACCAATTAGCGAACCAAAATCAGCCCATGATTAACGAACCATAAACAGAGATGAAAGCAAGTCTAAGTAGCAAAAACCAAAAGGGGATATGTCGTAACTCGGACCAGTGAGCTGAAAACTAGTCAAACATATATGAAAGAAAACACGCCAGAAGATAACTACAAAGTAGTTCACAATAGACTACCGACGTGGCAAGGACAAATAAAAACTAATCTAAAGGAAAACATACATACAACCATTGATAAATATTTCATAACTAATGACATGCATGAAAGCAAACGTACAACATAATGAAGTACTAGACAGCTAGTACTATCACCACAAACAAGCACGTGAATTAGTGCCGGGAAGGAGAATATATTATTAATGTTGCTACAATGTCAAATACATGTTTACAACTCATTAAAACCCAATAGTGTAACATGGGTTGTTCATTTCAAAGCATGATGCAAAACCCTAGCCTCGCTACCCTTCCTTCTACTTGATACCAAGAGCTGAGTGCCTTTAGCTCTTTTGCAACAATTCCTCTATCATACTGGCTTTCATTGTCAAGCTAAAAGTCCCTTGAATCATTTCTTGAAGTCGTAAATATAGGCTTAGATGACCCTTGAGTTGCCCCCTTTACTCTTGGTCTTCCCGACTATTGGACTGGTTTGCGACTTGGGCCATTTCTGACCCGCGACCCTGGGAAATCCGTGACCTGTGACCTCGGGCAATCCGCGACCTGCGACCTCGGCCACTCCATGACTTGGAGACCTTGAAAAAGTTATGACCTAGAGACCTTGAGCAATTCGCGACCTGCGACCTTGAGCAAGTCGCGACCTGCAACCTTGGGCAATCTGCAACCTGGCGACCTTGTGCAAGTCATGACCTGCGACCTTGAGAAAATTTGCGACCTTCTCTAGGTTTCACAGCAAGACTTATTTTCCTTCATCTCTATCTCATGAAAGTTACTAAGTACTTTTGCGGTTCTTTCGAGCTTTGAAAGGATCCACCTTTCCTTCCATAGAAGACCCTAGCTTCGGCTCTGTGCACCAACCACCTCTACTTGCAAACAACGTAACGTGGGCCACATGTCTTCAAAATATTGATGCTAAAACACATTTAGTTAGCTGAAGGAATGATTTAGAAAATAATAAACTTAGACCCCTGGGTGGTCAAGTGTTCTCAGATTGTAGACATGTAGATTTCCACTGCAATCACCAGCTGCCAGGCAGTCACCATCTGCTCCTACGAAAGCTTAGCATAATGAAAAAAAAACTTGAGCTAGATCAACAACTTTCTCTGCCTCTAACCGTTTCTTAATAGGATCCTCATTTATCTCAGAATATATGACACCAAGTGTGTACTTACAATAAATATTAGTCAATTTTGAATCTAATGAAGGGGATCTGTGATGAATTTCTTTTGTGCCTGTTACACTAAAAACTGTCACCTTGACATTCTGCTGATTGTATGAGCTCATTAACACTCATACATGCCTCCTCTACAAGTCTTACAACCTTTACTCCTCATGTCAAGCCCTAAAACAGGAGGAAAAACCCTAAAAATCTTTGAAACTTTGGGTACACAGGTAACATGAAGCCTGTATGCGTTCCTAGCTTGGGTACGCAGGTAATACACTGCTTTCCTACATTCTAGAATGTAGTTTTCCTTTGCAATGCCTGGGTACCCTCATCAAAGTCAAAAAGGTGAGAAAGTAAAGTCAAAAAAGTGGTTTGAGGTCAATTCTAGAAGGTTCTAGATGAGAATTTTTGGGGATGAGTACGCTTTGATAAGGTGCATGTATCCCTCACCTTAAGGAACTAATCCCTTGATGTGAGGATCCTATCCCTTTGAAGGAGGATTCTATCCCTTCAAAGGTGGAATCCTAACCTCCTCATCTACTCTATAAAAGGAGGCATTGGGTAGCCTCAAAGGGAGTTCAAGCTTTATGGGTGATTTTGTTGAAGTGCTGTTGAGATTTAGACTTCTTTCTGTTGAGCTTTTGAGAGGAAAGATCACATACCTCTTTATGCTCCTAGAGGAAGAGTGCAAGACTTATCAAAGTAGAGGAGACTCCTGCTTCGGACCCTGGGAAGGCCTTTCAAACATCAAGGCTAAGGTTGTAAGGTTCTTCTATTATTTTAAGATTAATACAATCAAGTTTTGTTTTTCTCAATAAATTGTCGTTCGATTTTTTATTTCAATAAGCTGTCGTTTGATCATTTATTTCATAGATTCCTTGATCACTATGATAGGTATGTTTTATAATTATTTGTTATACAGGTGCTATTTAATATTTTATTGTTTTTGATTGCAGGTCGACGAAAGACGACACTTTGTTGCGATGAAAGAACACTTTGTTGCGATGAAGGAACTCTTATTGCGACAGAAGAAATCTTGTTGTGATGGAAGGATTTTTATGCGACGAAAGCACTACGACCACAAATAAGCATTTGGATATAAGGTAGGATCGAGACCTTCATAAAATTTATTTGTAAAATGAATATATTTAGAGAAAGACAAACTTAGTTGTTCGTTTGTTGCTAGATTTTCTTCTGACACTAGGGAGATCGATCTTGTCTGTAAGAACGATTTATCCGGCCAACAGTGCCCAACCCTAAATTAAGATCCCATAGCCTTATTGTACCATCTTAAGAACCTGTCACAAGGAGACCCTCTGTTGGTTCCATTTCCCATAGAACGTAATGAGTTTCCAGTTTCCAGCTTTCGATTTGGTAGAGGATTAGAAATATCCCATATTTTGGCATTGTGTGGCAAGTACGCATAGACCCTGGAAAGTTAAGGCCTGCTAAGTTCTACGTCATATGGAAACTTGAATGAACTTTCTCGATATTTAGCCCATGGTACCCATGTGGTGCTGGCTTGGGCACTATTCCGGCATAGAAAATTTTCTTGTGTGAAAAATGTGAACAAACCATTGCCATATGCACAAGCAATAAGTGATTTTGAAACAACGCACCCATAACCTTGTTGTACCTTCAAATCAACTCATCTTGTAATTTCAATACCAAAACGTAGAAGGAAAAGGGTACCAGCAGCTGTTAAGGCATAAAAGGCTAAGGAGTCTCTATTGGCAAGCCTGCAGGAGAGCATGCATTTTAATGTATGATGCAGAAGATTTTGATACAAAAGATCTTTCTTCTTACTACCAATATTCGCAGGTTTTCCATGCATAACACACAAGGCTCTTGACCCTTTTATTTAAAACATATACCACCCTTTGTAATATAAGAACGTGACCACTTCATTTAAGAGTGTGACTTTGAGTCTTGATGGGCATGAGAGATTCCTTTGAGAGAGGTCGCAATTTGGAAGCGGGGTTGCATAGTCATAGAGTTTCATCGGTCGAGGCCTCTAGTGGACACACCTTTTGCGACCTTGCGAATTCGGAGAGGTCACACAGTCGCATTTGAGTAAGGTCATACCTCCTGGCTGGTAGAAACTATTGCGACTTTGTGACTTGGGTGGTTGTCACACAGTCAGCGAAACACACCACGCACGATCTCTCTTGGATGTATTCATCTGCGACTTTGCAACTTGGGCGGTGGTCACACCGTCGGGGAATCAGGGAAAAACGTGTTGCTATCTTCTGAGAAAAAAGAATGGCATGCTGTCTTCCTTATGACGGTGGAATAAAAACAAGTTTTGTGCCTTAGCTGCCTGATTAGACTATTCGTTGCACAGATGGAGATCTCAACAACGTGACTCATTGGGATTGCTGAGTCACAACACCCATAAGTTGCAGCTCCAGTAAATATTTTGACAAGTGTGACCTCACGACCATTTTCTCTACTTATCTTGGTCCATTCATAACTCTTCCTCTGCCGCCAACTGCGCTCTTTCCTTTTGTGAAGCTCAGAGATATGACAAATCTAGATGCCGCTGATGTCTTGTGTAAGAGTCTCCAGTCATATGTTACATGTGAAAATATTGTTGGACACACTGTTATCTGGTTAATAATACCCTACGCGTATATGGGTCACGTCTCCAAACATTACGAAATGTGCCTCCTTGGGCAGCCAGTAAGGCGTGCAGTTCGTGGAGACAGATGTATACCCGTGTCGCACCATGACTCCTCTTATATTCCACAATGGTCAACTGTTGGGATTTTCCTTACACCTTAATATAAAACAAATTCCGGCCTCCGGCAGGTGAAATTCTATGGGTTTTAAATGTAAGTGTGCCAATACAGTGAAGTCATAAATTGAAATGCCTTGGACTTATGAGGTGTAGAGATTTCGCTTGAGACAACGCATTGCGGAGGATGTGGCCTTACAACAAAACAAACGATTTCTCTTTTCCGAACAATATGGATCAGCGGGACAACGTTATTTCTATGAGGGGTTTTTTAATGCTATTCTTTGTCTTTGAAATTCCCTAGAATGCGTGATTTTAATGCCAAAATCCTATGTTATTCACTTACTTACACATCCCCTTATTAGCCTATGACCTTTCACAAACTTTTGTAACGCATAGTAATTAGAGACCTCCCTTTGTCCTCTACTAAAGCTTTGGTATGTATGTGGGATGGGCCTCTGATGTAGCATTTCCTTCCATCCCAATGAGACTCTCATGGATGAGGGAATCCAGGCCAGTGTGCATTTTCACTAAGGTCACGAGCACTGGGCTTTCCAAATCTGAAGAGAAACACTGTATTTCACCACAAGAGGCTCTTTTTCCAAATGGATTTGCAATGGATTTTCTGTTGAAAGGGAAACATGGGGCCACGCCAATCTGGGAAAGATAAAATAAATATTGCAAAGTAGGAAGCTTCCTGAGATTATTTCCGTGCACAATATTGTGAGTGAAATAGGAATGTATCTGCCAAGTGATCAATATCACTAGCCTTGCCATAATGAGGATGAAATTTAATTGTTGTGATTTCTTTCATGTGTACCAATTTGCAGAGCAATAGTAAGGATAATATGAACAAGCAGGATTGAAATCATGTGTCCACTCAACTTGGGTTGGCATATGCTTTGTGGGATGCCTTTCAGGTTTACTTTCATCAACTACCATATCAAAGCTGAACATCTGTTTCAAGAAGATGCGTAGTTGACGATGAGAACTTGAATCAACTGCAACCTCAAAGAGAGGAATGAATATGTTATTCAAAATATTTTGAAAATATGGAGTGATTCATACCCCTTTGTACATATTTTACAGTCGAGGAGACTGGAACTTTCGCTGTATATCTCATTGTTAACAAAACCACTTGCCGACCGGTTCCATTGGCTTTGTTTCCTTTCATAAACAGATATCCCATATTCTGCCATTTGAATTTCACTTGTTTCCTTATTAGATCATACTTGTTTTAACAGCTCAGTAAGAAAACAACCTTGAATGAGATTGTCTTGCTTTAGGGAAATCTTCCGAGTCTACTTTGTCCATATGGGTCATACCTCAGACTAGACTTATCAGATTGGTGAAATGTATTCTTTTTTGCATGTACATCCAGGAGATCAACATTGAGTTGATATCTTGTAGGACTTTCAAAAAATTCCTTTAAGGTGAGGTATTTGCCATCCCAGAATATAAATACCTCGTTCAGTTCCTCATTCAGCTTAGATTTGATAAAATGCAACAAATGCTTCAGGTTCATGCATGGTGGAAAAAAGGTACGAACATTTCCCATTGGACTGATTCTAAGTATCCAATGTTCATTAGTGAAGAATGTTGTTGCATCAACAACATGGAAAGTTATTTCCTTGATTCTTTCTTTGGACAAACATGTATCACACCATCCCCTTTGTAAAAATATTGTTCACTTGCTCCTCCCTCTCACCTGTTGGCACATCCTTGTCATCCGCCTTAACAAGGTCTTCAACGATGGCCTTAAGTCTCATCCCCACATGGGCAGGGGGCATGTGGATGAAACTGTCCTGTTTCACAGCTATGGCCTTGTTGTTTAGCTTCAGTTTATTTCCCTCAGTATGGTGATGACATTGATGAGTATATCATCTATGGGATTGACCTGTATGGAACAATATAACATTAATTAGTTCACAGTTATCCTATAGAGAATGGTGCCCTTAAATAATTTACCTGAGCTTGGTGAAGTATCCAAAAAGAATGCCTAAATGATCCATAATGAAAGGGCTTCTAACGAATATTCTTAATGCACAGAGAAGTTTCCATTCGAGTGTATGCATGATGATCCCCCCACACATGGCGCGGTTGTGGTGAAATAATCTCATCATGATGGTGAGAAGGTTCAATGACTATGGACCGGGTCAAAACCCTAATGGCTAAGAGAGCAAGGGGACCCGAAATTTTAGATATACCCAAAATTTTGGGTGGTGTTGTAGCGGCTACAATAGGGGTTAAATGGGTTAGGGGTTGGGAATCAGGGGTTAAGGGGTTATAATTTTAGGGTTTAGGGGGTTAAATGGGTTAGGGTTTTAGAGGTTTATTGGGTTAGGGGATTTAGCAGTTAAGGATTTTAGGGGTTAGGGGCCGTTAGGGGTTCATGGGGTTAGTGTTTAGCAGGCTAAATGGGTTAGGGTTGGGAATTAGGATTTAAGGGTTAAGGGTTAGAGGTTTAGGTTTTAGGGTTTAGGATGTTAAATGGGTTAGGGGATTTAGCAGTTAAGGATTTTGGGCATTATGGGTTAGGCGTTAAGGGGTTAAGGGGTTATAGGTTTAGGGTTTAGGGGGTTAAATGGGTTAGGGGTTTAGAGGTTTAAGGGTTTGAGGGATTTAGCAGTTAAGGATTTATGGGTTAGGGGTTAATGGGGTTAGGGTAGGGGGTTAAATGGCTTAGGTTTTTAAGGGGTTAAATGGGTTAGGGGTCCAAAATTAAGGTTTAAAGGGTTAGGGGCTAAGGGTTTAGAGGTTTAGGGTTTAGGGGCTTAAATGGGTTATGGGTTTAGGGGGTTAAATGGGTTAGGGGTTAAGTGTTTAGGGGTTAGGGGTTATGGATTTAGAGGTTTAGGGTTTAGGTGTTAAATTGGTTAGATGTTTAGAGGTTTACGGTTTAGGGAGTTAAATGGGTTAAGGGTTTAGGTGTATACAGGGTTAAATTAGTTAAGGGTTGGGAATTAGGTTTTAAGGGGTTAGGGGTTAAGGGGATAGAGGTTTAGGGTTTAGGGGGTTAAATCGGTTAGGTATTTAGAGGTTTAGGGGGTTAGGGGATTAACATTTAAGGATTTTAGGGGTTAATGGGGTTAGGTTCTAGGGGTCTAAATGGGTTAGGGTTTTAAGGGTTTAGGGGGTTAAATGGGTTATGGTTTTAAGGGTTTATGGGGTTAAATGGGTTAGGGGTTGGGAATTAGGGTTTAAGGGGTTAGGAGTTTAGAGGTTTAGGGTTTACAGGGTTAAATGGGTTAGGGGTTTAGGGGGTTAAATGGGTTAGGGGTTAAGGGTTTAGAGGTTTAGCGTTTAGGGGTTAAATGGGTTAGGGGTTTAGAGTTTTAGGGCGTTAAATGGGTTCGAAGTTTGGAATTAGTGTTTAAGGGGTTAGGGGTTAAGATGATAGTTTTGTTGGTCTCCGTTTGTGCACAATAGTTTCTCATTCTTTGTGTCTCAATGTAGCAATTTTGTAGGTATTGTTGCTTGTTGCCATCTCTTATCTATTTATTAATTTCTAGTATTTGTTAGTCATTGTTTTACATTTATTGATGAAAATGTCTATTGCAATTAAACCAAATGTATGTTCAATCTCCAATTTCAAGCTCAGCCACAATGTTGTCACACAATTTAAGTCTAGAGAATGACCATTTGATGAAGTCTCAATAACCACACTACACCTCATGACTGCTACAAAAAATCTTAAGTTCAAGTGTCCCAAATCCATGAGAAAGTTGGCTCTTATACTCTTTCTCCACCTAACTGTGTCCTGGAAATACCCTTGTTTATTGCAAAAACATCCTAATGTTGTTGACCTTGTCCCTTAACAGACCAAGGAAACAGATGAGACTAAGAGGAATGGAAAGCACTACAAAGTTGGAGAGAGTACAAAAGACTAGGATTATTTAAAGGATAAGCTTGAAGAATGTAACAGTGTTGAAACAACTAAAATTTGTCCCAAACAAACAGTTGATAACGTGAAACCTTATTCTGTACTAATCAAATAAGACTACATTCATGTGGGAGCAAGAAGAGGCCAAGTGACTGATAGGCATAGCCTGGTAGAGAGGGTATGGTTCTCTCTTTTTAATGAAATATTTGATATACATTCTTTCTATAGAATATTAACCATTTTAACCTTGCCAACAAGGGGGAATTAACCTGATTGTAGGTCCCAACTAGACCTGCTCTCGTTTGGAATGGCCAATCCCAATGGGTTTTGAGGACAGTTATAAGGGTTAGGGGAATAATGAGTTAGTGTTTAAGGGATTATGGATTAGGGGCTTAGGTTTTAGGGGAATAGGGACTTAGGGATTAAGGGTTAGGGGAATAATGAGTTAGTGTTTAAAGGGTTAGGGATTGGGGGATTAGGGGTTAGGGGATTTAGGCACATTTAGGGGTTAGGGGAATAATGAGTTAGTGGTTAAGGGGTTGGGCGGGGGCAAGAGAGAGAGAGGGAGAGGAGTGGGAGAGGTAGAGAAGGGTAAGGTAGGGAGATAGTGACACAAAAATGGAAGAAGGATAGAAATAAAGAGAGATGGACGGATATAGTGAGAGGATTGGAGGGTAGAGAGAGAGAGAGAGAGATATTGGGGATTAAGAGAGAGGGAGGTAGGAGGGAAAGGGAGAGAGAAGAAGAATGAGAGATCATAGGACTTAAGAGACAGGAACCAATATCATAAAAGAAAGAATATGTGACCAAATTACTCTATATGGAGATGGGAGATAGGGACACCCTAGCTACCTAACTAAACATCTAAATCAAATGTGGTGTAATCATCTGTAATAGTGGGCGATTATACGAGGAGAGGATTTTAAGAGGAGGCACTAGATTTTTAATGTGATATGAAAAAAACAAGTACCAAACCTAACCATTTCACATTCATCAATGTTCTATCTACATGTGCTAATTTGGTAAATTTGGAACATGGAAAAGGATTCTTGTTTTTTTATCACCTCCCATGAGGATTCACCAATTGTGAGAACACAACGCCTGTGATTGCATATTCTAAATCATCATCACTTCCACCAAGACCTCATCCAATAATGCTAGTATAAAATTTCTCAAGCTCTCGGTAACCAAAAGGAACATATTGCATGGGCCCTCAATCTCTTCTACATACTTGTATCTCTCCTCCTAAACCAAAGCCAATAGTGTTGTGTGTTCACTTTGCCCTGACTCTTGTGCAAACATACTGAGGTAAGGAATTGTTGCACCAAGGTATGGATCCACTATGTGTCATATCCATTTAAGGAGAACATGTTCCAAACAATAGGTAAATTCTCACAGCTATCCCTATGTGAGATGTTGATAACTCCAAAATGCCACATGCTCATTAATGAAATCTATAAATTGAGAACTTTCATACAAGACTTGAAGTCACATTGAACTTGTACCAAAACGCTCAGGATCTGCGTAGCACAAAGGAACATCTGCAATATGATTTGTAATATTCTCATCTAGATCATTTTTCATGAATATCTCCTGGAGTTGAAATTCATATTCTAGGTTCCATATAACATCTCCCATGGAAGGCTTGTTGAAGCCCATCTCTTCCAAAAACTTTTTGGTAGTATCCCTAAACATTTTCAAAGAACCGAAGTTGATTATCCCAACAAGGTGAGGGTCAATGATTTTTCAAGCTTTCCCTTTTTCTTCCATTGCATTTCCCACTCTTCTATATTGAATTTTTCTCTGGGAAAAACAAGATTAATAGTTTCCCTTGGACATAAGAACTCCAGTAACACTACTCCAAAATAATACACATCATATTTCTCTGTCAGTTTCTACCTTTAGAAGTATTCAATATAAAGATACCCAAGGGCTAAAACTACCTTTGCATCTAGTCTTTGAATGTCCAAAGTCTGCCACCTTTTCCCATGCTCCTGTTATCATGGAGATCTTCAACATTTAGATAAGCGCAAAGGATTCATGACAAGGGAATTAGATTGCATTGGCCATATATTGGAGCTTCATTGGTATCTCGCCAGTCAAACAGTATGCCAACAAGTTTAGGGAGTCAAAATTGGTGCAGTTGAAAATGAAAGGCAAGATTGTTCTGTCAAGGTCAAATCCCACGATGCTAAACTTGAAAACCCTCTCATTATTGCAAGTTACTCCTTCGAGCTCTGAGATGGTGATGTTGCAGGGGTTTTGATCTTGTCTCTAATCCACAGTCACACCTTTGAGCTCTAATATGGTGACATTGTAGGGGTTTTTATCTTGTCTCTAGTCCACTGCGTGAGCTTGGGTACATAAACCTGGCACCATGTCAGGTTAAGGGACATTATGATTATTATACGAATAAATATCGATAGACAAATGGAATTATGGAGACATTGGCTATCATATTACATATTTGGTTTCCTCTGTCAATGTACCAAAGTCGTCAGTCCTCCAAAAGAAGTCTTCTTCCCATTCTTTCCTCCAAAACCAGGGTTCATTAGTGATGTCATATATGCTAATAAACCCCCTTCACCATCTCACCCATCACCTTATTACTCAGATATGTGGGACTCTATTATAGCTACAGCAAAGGGCTTCAAAGTACGTACTATGCATGACTTAAGGGGAAATATTTTGCAAAAAGAGATTTACTACTTTGATTATTAATCAAATATAATCAAAGTAAGCGGGGGGATAGCAGAGGTAAGCGGGGGGCTAGCAGAGGTGGGGATTTGAGGGTTCAAAAGCAGATTCCTCAGGGTAGAGGAGGTCATGGTGGCAAGGGGAATCACGGGTTTGATTAATTTGAGGTAAATGAGGGGCATTTTATACAACATTATTTCCCAGAGAACTGTCGTGCACCTATCAACAACCTGACGGAAAGAGTGGACACAACTGAGAGATTATGTCATGAGGAGCATGTAGAGTAGATGGAAACATTGGAATGAATACGCTATTTACAGTGCCAAGTCTGGGAGAGACTGGTAGTGGCTTGGCGAGGCCAAAATTAACTCACTGAGAAAGTATAAAAGCTGGAGACTTGGTTGGCACACTTTGAAGGGCATGTTCAGTGTGACTTATGTCCTCCATTGCATCTAGGAACAACACCGAACAACCTTGCATCCATCAAGTTTCACGAATAGTATGCTATTTGGTGTTATTTATGTTTTATATGTGTTTTGGTGCCTCTGGCCCAACCATTTATGGACAATGTCCCTATTCCCTCTTTTGTAATTTTTTGCATCTGGTGCAAATTTTTGTCAACAAACCCAGTGGAGGTGAGATGACCTATTTTTAACTGGCTATATGTACTCCTTTTTTTCTACATGAATATAGTATTAACTTACAAAAAAAAAAAGGTTCATACATCATTAAAAAATTAATTAAGTTTCATACTTAAATTAATAAATTTGCATACCTATTTATCTATTTAGTATTTATCGAATGTAAATATGATGATTTAATACTACATTTAAATGAACTCACATGTTTAACATATGAAATGTTATATTTATATATTTATTAAATGTAAATATGAAGATTTAACCTTAGATTTTTAAAAAAATCACACTTTTAACATAAATCAATGAAGTAATTTAAAAAATAAACTTTATGGCCAAATATTAAATATAAATATAAATATTAATTTGGCTATCTAATTAATATTATAAACTTTACTAAAATTATAATGAAGGCATTAGTGTAAAGTTGATAGATGATACATGCAATTATGCTAATTATAGATGAATCCATTTGCACTGTTAAACTTTAGAGACAAAAGGGTATTCATAATTTTAACACTATAAATTCAGAGACCCCTTTGTCTCTAAATTTTAACACTGCAAATGGATTCAGAGACACCTATAGTGAAATGTAACACTTCAGAACCAAAATTGCAATTTTCCATATATGGAGTGACACAATTAAAAATTACTGACATAAATGACTAATTCATATACTTGTTGTACTTTTTATTTGGCCATATTTTTATTCTTGGACTACAATAGTCATTTAAATTAACCATTATTAATTTTTTCACTTATTATCTAATCATATATTTTAATCCTAGACTAAATTAGTCATTTAAGTTAGTCACTTTTACTTTAGTCACTTATTATCTAGTCATGTATTTTATTCCTAGACTAAATTAGTCATTTAAGTTAGTCATTTTTAGTTTAGTCACTTATTATCTAGTCGTATATTTTATTCCAAGACTAAATTAGTAATTTAAGTTAGTCATTTAGTCATTTTTATTTCAGTCACATGAAATTCTCAAATTTAGTAGTAATTCACTTGAAATAATTGTGGTGACTAACATTTTTAGTCACCTACTTAATATATATGTTCTAGAATGAAATTAACTGAAAGTAGCTTCTATTTGCATTGATGAAAAATGTTTAAGTTCTGGATATATATGTTCTAGAATGCAATTAACTTAAAGTAGCTTTTCTATGTGCATTGATGAAAAATGTTGCACTTACTGGATATATATGTTCTAGAATGGAATTAACTGAAAGTAGCTTTTCTATACATGCATTGATGAAAAATGTTGCACATACTGCATATATATACATTATAGAATGCATTTTTAAAATTTTATGATTGTATGACACATCTAACAAGACCTAGAATCTTATGATTGTTATATATATATATATATATATATATATATATATATATATATATATATATATATATATTGTACTTCAATCATTTTAACACATATATTCAAACATGTGTAAAATAATTTCTACATTTACATATATTCATGTGAAATTTTTTTGTTTGGAAAACGACAAATTAAATTTTAAAAACAAAACATAATATCATAATCACATGCCAATTGTAGTTCAACTATCCAATAAAAACAAAATATTTTATCACATGCCATATGTTGTTCAGCCCAAACTTAAGTTTTAAAAACAAAACATTAATATAGATCACAACATTACTTCACATGCCAAATGTAGTTCAACCATTCAAAACTTAAGTCTTAAAAATAAAACATATTATAATACAACATTACTTCACATGCCAAATGTAGTTCAACCGTCCAAAATTTGAGTTTTAAAAACAAAAAAATTATATCACAACATTACTTCCCATGCTAATTGTATTTCAACTACCCAATAAAAACAAAACATTATATCACATGCCAAATGTAGTTCAACCATCCAAAACTTAAGTTTTAAAAACAAAACATTAATATAGATCACAACATTACTTCACATGCCAAATGTATTTCAACCATCGAAAACTTATGTTTTAAAAACAAAACAAATTATAACACAACATTACTTCACATGCCAAATGTAGTTCAACCATCAAAAACTTGAGTTTTAAAAATAAAAACATTATATCAAAACATTACTTCACATGCCAATTGTAGTTCAACTATCCAATAAAAACAAAACATTATATCACATGCCAAATGTACTCAACCATCCAAAACTTAAGTTTTAAAAACAAAACATTAATATAGATCACAAAATTACTTCACATGCCAAATGTAGTTCAACCATCCAAAACTTAAGTTTTAAAAACAAAAGAAAATTATAACAAAACATTACTTCACATGCCAAATGTAGTTCAACCATCCAAAACTTGAGTTTTAAAAACAAAACAAATTATATAACACTGTAACATTACTTCACATGCCAAATGTAGTTCAACCATCCAAAACTTAAGTTTTAAAAACATTATATATCACATTCACATGTACCAAATGTAGTTCACATAAAATATGTCCCAAATTTGTAGATCTCACAAGTATCAAGTATCAAGTTATATATGACTGGCACATCTAGATAAGACTATATATAAAAAATTAAATTTAAGACAAAAAATATTGAAAATATAATGTTGCACGTGTGCATGTGCATCATCCATCAAATACAGATGGATGTAGTGTCTCTCCCAGCAAAGTCACGATCCTCGAGCTATCATGTGAAGTATGGGGAACCTGTACACAATGTGTACAAACATTAAAATTTAATGTTTTAAGACTGAGTGAGAATATATATCTAACTTCATGTAAAAAACAAAATGTACAAAAAAATAATGCAATACCTCATGAGGTTCCCTCTCCATTTGTTGCTCGTCCATTAAAACTCCCCCCACAGGAACATCTTCAACAGTAAACTGTACAATATACATGTACAATTATATATATATATATATATATATATATATATATATATATATATATATTAAAAAATTTCAAATGAAAATGCATATATAAACTTATTTTCAATATAATTAAAAAAAAGTTAGAAAACTTTTTCAAATGGTTGAAATGGTGTGGATGTTCCTATCTCCATCGCCAGAGTCCATGGAGAAAATAAATTTTCTATAGGAACATAAAATTCAAAAAATTTAAAAGTATAAAATAATTCAAGATCAAGATCTCAATTTATAATAAGACTTATTTATAATAAGACTTTTAAAATTCAATTTATAAATTATAACTTAAAAACATAAATTTAAGTGAAATATTGAATACTTCTGCTTATGGATTTGGCACATCTCCTAAGACAGACTCCAAAAGAAAATCTACAAAAACCTAAAATTCAAAAAATTTAAAATAACTCAAAATCTCTAGATATCAATTTATAATAAAACTTTTAAACTTCAATTTATAACTTAGAACTTAAAAACATATATATATATTTAAGTGAAAAATTGAATACTTGTGCTGGTGGATTTGGCACATCTCCTAAGGAAGAATAAGGTACATCTCCCAAGGAAGAAGAAGGTACTGCCATCCCAAAAACATTGGACGGAATCAGAATCTCTTAAGCATTTTATTATATATATATATACATGTGTGCACAATTATTTATTTTAAAAATATCTCATCATATTTCGATATATATAATAATAGATAAAAAATAATTGTACATGATCTTGTTCACTTAAAAAAAACTAACATTTTCCAACATATCTTGATGGTGAGAACTATCTTGATTGTATGATTGATGGTGAGACCCATCTTGATTGTTTGAACTGAAGGCTCCGACCATGATATTAACATTTTCTTCATTCATCAAGCGTGAAAAATGCAAATGGTGTTAAAATATAATGATACATTTTTTTTTAGATTAATGTATAAAAATAAATGTATGTATATATGTATTTATTAAAAATTGTACCCGTGTTAAAATAATTGAACCCTAACCATTAACACATACTGTTCCCATGCCCTCTTCCTCATGAACAATTAGGTCCTGCCAACCATTGTGACAATTCTTTACATATGTTTTGAGATCTTCAACACTCATGTTTTCAATCTCTTCATCTGTATAATACACAAAATTAGCGTGTGCATTCTCACGTGATCTTTGTCAATTCAAACAAACATCAATTTCACCCAATCCACTTTGAACATTGTCAATGATGGCATCCCTTGCTTCTCGACTAATTTGAGAAGTGACTTCCATATTTGACTGCAAATTTTTGACATGAAAAGGTCGACTAACCAATGGTGGCTAAGGGCAAGGCAGCTCAACATCACACCTAGTGCCCCTACGGTCACACAATCGACTTTTCCAAAGACCAAAAAATTTAGAGGGAAGGTCATTGTAATTAGGTTTCATTTTCAAAAATAATTTTGCATAAAATAATTTTGCAAAATAAAGCGGAACCTTGTCATTCCATGGGAGTCTTCCATAGGACGCAAGGTGTCTATCATACAAATAGTAAGCTATATGAGGGTGCCTGAAATATTGCACCTTCAACATCTTTCTTTTCGGCCCTTCTTTGAAATTAAACATAGACTTGGCCATTTCTGTTGTAACTCTTTGTTTAACAACCTCCCATTTATCGGGACCCATCACTGTTTCCTTTCTTTTTCTCATGACTTCTACAAAAGTATCAGTGGTTGGCCCAATATTTCAGTACACATCTACTAGTTCGCCTAAAGAGTGTGTAACTATTTCCAAGATTTGTCAACTCTCATTAGGTAGAGTCAAAGCCACAGGATCTCTCTTCAATTTTTCATGAAGATGATGGCACCTTTATAAGGTGCATTGCAGCATGCTTGTTTCCCAAGGTATATCAAAAATTTCAGAAGGATAAGTCATGGTTGGTGGACAACCTCCTTCTTGAATGACCTGTTCTGCCCTATGTCTTTTTTTAGCAACATTTGGAGCAACATTGTTAACCTTTGCATCAATATATAAAATTTTTTATATTAAAAAAAAACATGTAAACAAATTTGTACAAATTGAATGAAAATAATATTCAAATTGATGGCCACCTCGATGTGGTTGGCTAGCATCTTGCCCACCCTAAGACTGCTGAGAACCAGAACGACCCTGCTGAGAACCAACACGACCATCCGTTGATTTGCATTTGGAGAAATACATATCACCACCTTCACGCAATACGCCAACACTTATTGATGGCCCTCTAAGGGAATGTGAAGCACCACCAACCTCATGAGACGAGAGAGAAACTTCATAAACAAATATGAATTTATAACAATTCAAAAATTCATTCATACATATAAATACATGTACATACTCATTGATTAAAGCGCATGAACCATACCACGATTGCGTGAACCGTGGGTATGCTCCATTGATGAAGTAGACACCCTTCTCCTCTTAGCTCCTAATAAATAAAAAATGAAACTTATTAACAACTAATTTAACTCACAAAATTGATAAAATAAATCAATTCCATATGTACACACATGTATGTATATGTATGGAGATTTAAGATTATATTTACATACCGTGAACATCCATCGATCCCTAATCCCCTTCTCTCGTAGAGATATGGGATTCTGTTGATCTTCATTGTTCATCCTCCATGACGTATATATATATATATATATATATATATATATATATATATATATCTACAGTGGAAATTTAAAATTATTTTTTTAAATTACTATTTAAAATAAATTCTAAATAAATTTCAGAAAATTAATGTCATTTAATATACAAAAATGATGTAAAACACAACTTTAAAAGCACTAATTGATGTGTGAAACTCAATTTAAGGAAAAAAAATTAAAAAAATGTTAAGTTCACCAAATTGTGCTTTACATGGTAGGAGCACACTTGGTATAAAATTGAAAAAAACACATGGTCATTAAAAAAGAAGTGTGAAACTCCATTTAAACAAAAAATTGTTGAAGTCCTCACATTTTAATTTTATAAAAATGTGAAGTTCACCACTTGTTGCAAATGTGAATTTCACCAAGTTGCACTTTACATGTTGTGTTGGGAGCACACTTGGTATATAATTGAAAAAAACACATGGTCATTAAAAAAGATGCATTTATAAGTACAAAACACACACAAATCCAAGATATGTTACAATGTCAATCAATAAATTTTGAAGGAGAGCATCTCAACACTAATTCATCTTTGGGAGATGAATCTTGAATTTTTGAAGAATAGTGTCTCAAAACTAATTCATCTTTGAGAGATGAATCTTGAATTTTTGAAGAAGAGTGTCTCAAAACTAATTCATCTTTGAGAGATGAATCTTGCATTGGCATTGCCCCATATAATTCTAATTCATCTATTAATTCATATTTAATAGATGAATCCTGAATTGGCATTGCCCCATGCAATAGATCAGTAGAAATCTTATTCACATTTGTATAATGTCTGATACTAAAAATTTGAAATTGGCCAACAATATTGTTTGCTATTCCATGCAGTTCTTTTAGCCTCTTCTTCTTAACTTGGTACATTCCTTTTATCTGGTTGAACACAAGTTCAGAATTGGTGAAAACTACAATTCCATTTGATCCATACTCCATAGTTGTTCCCAAGCCTTCTATCAATGCAATATAATATTCTTCATTATTTTTTGTTCTTCCCGATATATTCATTTTCCTTTGGACGAATTTATTAGTCGCAATATTGGAAAGCACATATGTAATCACTGCTTTCCCTGGATTGGGATAGCAAGAAACGTCTATGCATAATGTCCATTTTTCAACCATATTTAGTGGGTTTTTTTATCCCTGAAAAAAAAATCAATAAAAATATATTAAATTGACATTTATTGCAAATGCATGGGAGAAATGACACACGTGTATGAGATAAATGACACATGCATGGTTTATCTTAAGGTTTGACTTAAAGTTTATGGTAGAATCCACATCTAGAAATGAGATTCATTAAAGATTACATTGCCTAGATTTTAAGGGAGATTTATGACACATATACATGGTTCATGCACGGTTTGCATGAAATTTTACCTTAAAATTTATGGCAAAAATCACATCTAGAAATGACATGCCTTAAGAAAGGATGAGATCTAGAGGCTACCTAGCCCTTTACATTCCTTAAGAAAGGATGAGATCCATAGGCTACCTAACCCTTTACAGACTACTTTAGAACTTTTAGAAGTTAAGACTCAACCAACAAACTAAAATCCTATGGAAGTTCAACCCCTTTAGGTTCAGTTTTTAGGCCTTAAATTTTGCCTTGAATTAATGGGGGAAAGCCTTGAGTTTGGGGGATACTATATTATGAGAGTTTAGCCACTTTAGGCTCAGTTTTTAGGCCTTAAATTTTTCCTATAATTAATGGGAGAAATCCTTTAGTTTGTGGGAGAAATGACATTTACATCGTTTGCAAAATTATTTTATGCACTTACTAAAAAAACTAGTTGTGGTGGTTGATGAAGTTATGTCAAAAGTCACACCTTTATGAGTATGTGGGAGAAATCAAATAGAAATGACACATTCCTTAAATTTTTCCTAAAATTTTATGGGAGAAGGGATAAATCACACATATACAAGGTTTGCCTTAGAGTGGTAGTGGTTTTTGGATATTAAAATGAAGAACTTATATTTCTATTCCAGAGATTGACTGTAGGGGCATTTACTGGATATGTCACCTTTGAGAAACGAGGAGATCCAGAGGCTGCCTAGCCCTTTATAAACTTTGAATTTAGAACTTGTAGAAGTTAACACTCAACAGACAGACTAAAATCCTATGGAAGTTCAAAATCCTATGAGAGTTCAACCACTTTAGGTTCAATTTTTAGGCCTTAAAGTTTTCCTTGAATTAATGAGAGAAAGCCTTTATTTTGTGGGAGAAATGACATTTACATGGTTTGCAAAATTATTTTATGCACTTACTAAAAACATGCTTTAAAGTTAATGGGAAAAAGCCAGAATGACACATTCTTTAAAACATTTACCTAAGAATTTATGGGAGAAATGACACATGTACACAGTTTGCCTTAAAGTGGTCGTGGTTTATGGATATTAAAATGAAGAACTTCTATTTAGATTTGTTCCAGAGATTGATTGTAGGGGAATTTACTAGATATCTCACCTTTCAGAAAAGATGAGATCCAGAGACTACCTAGCCCTTTAAAGACTCTCCCTTTAAAACTTATAGAAGTTAACACTACCTGGCCCTTTACAGACTCTGCCTATAGAAATTTGTAGAAGTTAACACTCAATAGACTGACTAAAATCCTATGGAAGTTCAGCCACTTTAGGTTCAATTTTTAGGCTTTAAAGTTTTCCTTTAATTAATGGGAGAAAGCCTTTAGTTTTAGAGTAACCTTATAAAATGATTTAATGTGAAGATAATACTTTACCTACAAAACAATGGAATTGAAGACTTTGCTTCTATATCAGAGTTATGTTATGACAAAATAGTTATATCCTTAACAATAAGTATGATTTAGCACTTATCAAATTGTTTAATAATTTATAATAATGTCATTTTTGCCGTGTACTATCATTCATCCCTGATATGTAAAAGAAATTTACAACTTCAACATCAACCTACACTATCATCATAAATTATTTATGTCCTTAATAAGAAGTATGATTTAGCACTTATCATATTGTTTAATAATTTATAATAATTGATATGTGCAAGAATTTTACAAATTTAACATCAACCTATTCTATCATCATATCACTGTAGCCATGTCAATCTAGATTATTTATATCCATTACATCATAAAACACTCCACTTTTAACATTTTAAAAGAATAAAGCAACATGAAAGGTATTAATTTAGGTACATTAATACACTCCACTTTTAACATTTTATAAGAATAAAACAACATGGGGGGTGTAAATTTAGGTACATTAATAAAATACAGCCATGTCGATCTAGATTATTAAGATCCATTACATCATATTTAACACAATCTAGATTATTTATATCCATTACATCCTAGAACACTTCACTTTTAACATTTTACAAGAATAAAGCAACATGGAAGGTGTAAATTTAGATACATTAATAAAATACAGCCATGTCAATCTAGATTATTAAGATCCATTACATCATAAAACACTCCACTTTTAACATTTTACGTTTTACTCACCTTGAGTTTGGGGGATCCTATCCTATGGAAATTCAATACAACCATGTCAATCTAGATTATTAAGATCAATTATATCATAAAACACTTCACTTTTAACATTTTACATTTTACTCCATTTTATTTTGGGGGGTCATATCCTCTGGAAGTTCAGCTACTTTTAGGTTTTAGGCCTCAAATTTTTCCTTGAATTAATGGGAGAAAACCTTTAGAAATGACACATGCTTTAAATTTAATGGGAGAAAGCCAGTGACACATGCTTTAAATTTAATGGGAGAAAGCCAGTGACACATGCTTTAAAGTTTTCCTTAAGATTTTATGGGAGAAATGACACATGTACACGATTTTCCTTAAAGTGGTTTTGGTTTATGGATATTAAAATGGAGAACTTATATTTAGATCTATTCCACAGATTGACTGTAGGGGAATTTACTAGATATGTCACCTTTCATAAAAGATGAGATCCAGAGGCTACCTGGCCCTTTATAGACTTTTCCTATAGATCTTGTAGAAGTTAACACTACCTATCCCAATTACACCTTATGAAGTGTGTAGAGGACTCGTGGAATCTCTCACACTACTTTACGTAGACATAAGGGTGTATAAGAGTGTACTAAGTTCAAAAATATGGTCATATTGTTGGATATCTTTCCCAAGAGCCCAAATGTACTCCTTAAGTATATGTGGGGTCTATATAACTATCTACAAAAACAAGTGATTCTTTCCAAGCAAAGGATAATGTATGAGCCATGTGTATACGCACATTATCTAGAAACCATAGGCCAAAATAAAGGGTACTTAAGTGGTTTGAAGAAAAATAACACCAAGAAGCTTTGAAGGAGGGGAATAAGAACTGGAAATTGGGGAAGGATAAGAATAAAATAGCCAATACAAATCCATGCAAGGGTAGTAGAAACAATTCTAACCATTGCAACATTGATGGTCACATTAAGGAGAATTATTGGATGTTTGGTATATGTTATATTCTTTATGCGAATACCCCCATGCACTATATATTTTTCTAAGCATAGTGGTGGGAATAAAATGGGAGGAAATGGCCCCAGCTTTAGGGTTTCATAGAGACAAAAAATCCTCCACACACAGGTGTTCAGTGGTAGTGCCCCCAAAAAACATTTTTGGGAAAAAAATATTCTCCCTTTATGATGGTTTTCATCACATGGTTTTTTCTTTTAGAATTTTTCTAGTGCATGGTAATTTACCCCATGGTTCTACAGTTTCAGTTAAAGAACTAAAGCTTTATCTAATCCAAGGTAATGGATTGGTAGTTTATAATTATCGTGGGATATATACACATATACATACATACATGTGTGTGTGTGTGTGTGTGATGGTCTAAAAATTAATATACTAATAAAAAAAATGATCTTCTCGTTTTGGGTTTCTCGAGTAAATTATATATTAATGCATGTGTTTTACATTGAATATTTTTCATTTTATTAAGAATCTATTTGAAACAGTTAACTATATAAGGTTAAAACCTATGTTTTGTATCAAAATAATTTTGGTTTCAATAGGAAAATTTTATGGCTAATGTGTTTTTCTCGAAATGTGATAGACCCCATTAAAATGGGAGTCTATATATCGTATTGATTCCTACGGTGAAATAAAATAGTTGAGTAGTTGAAAGATATATATGCATAAATTCAATGAGAATAGTTGTGAGATATATAAGTCCAAAATGGAATAGTTTTTGGCACAAACAAATATCAGTGGATCACTATGGATATATGTGCTTCATTAAAAGGGGATTTTCTAGAAGGATGGACTAACTTAGACAGAAGGGAAAATGTCACAATACAATTGTGTCTCTTAGATTTTGAAGAATGTAGCTAGGTTTAGTCTTGAATATTAATATATTTTTCAAAAGGAATTTATAATTATTAAATGACTTATTAAAGCATGGGTTTCATTCTTGGGTCATATTTAGATTAAGGAACCCATTGTGGAATTCTAGGTTAGTCAATAAATATTTAAATTGATACATTTTGGGCTTTTAAATAACGTAATTTGTATTGAGCCAAAGTCACTTTATTGGACTCCTCCATCAAGCCATTTTCTTCTGCAAGGTCATCATCCTCAATCTCCTCAACAAATCTTCTTCAATGCCAACCTTCAAGTCAACCTCTCTCAAAATATACATGTCAGCCTCAAATAAAAATATTCAAGTCATCCTATATGGAGACACAACTCTTCACTAAGTCATGTCGGCTCATTTACTGTGGAAAAATAATATGTATACCCAGCTGATGTTTTCACATTACCAACACAAAATTTTGTACTAAAATTATAGAGATAGGTTCATCCTAATTACAAGTTTAGATGGGTGACTTTAGGCTTCAGTACAATTATAGAAGGACTAAATTTTAGGTTAAATACAAAGATGCAATTAAGATAAAGTTTGTATTGCTTCATAGGATAATTTTGGTGTTATACATTTTTGATACTATATAGTGTAATTGCAGTTAATTAAAACCAAAATATTGGTGCTATTTATGTTTCATTAACACCACAGAAAGGAGCTTGGATAAGAGAAGATTTCAGTGTTATCTCATTCAATGAACTCAGTGCTACAAAAATCAATGCTATTACAGTCAAGGGTTATCACAAAGAATGTTTTGGTGTCGTGAAAATGGAAGGATATCAGGGCTACCATAGAAGGAAGATCTCAAATGATTTGTATTAGTCTTGATGATAAGAAAAGATAAATTTTAAGAACAAATAATAATAACGAAAACAACACAACATAATGTCATAATAAGAGAAATAATTTAACTGCCAAAACCTATGGATTTCCCAACATGGTATCAGAGATAAGTTCATGATCAAAAGCAAGTTTGAAAATCCACTTATACATATCCTCAGTGAAAGGTTCTTGGATATCATGTCATTTAAACTAACATTAAGATGGAAGCTTCTGGGCTAATATCATAGTGAGCTAGTTCAGTCTTAAAGAAAAATTGAGGAAAAAGGATTGATGCTATATTTCAAAGTGAAAAATTTGGATAAAATTCAAGATGCGGAGTTCAATATTAATCACAGAGTTAAGCCTCAGTATAAACGCAGATGCAGATGCAGGCCCGAAACACACAACAGACGGAGACAAAACACAATCACTTATTGGAAATGGCAACACAAAATGCAGTCATATCAAGACATCTATTTACATGTTTATAGAATTTACAGCAATTGGAAGCAGGTGGTGCCAACTTGGAAATTTGAAATTCGAAGCCGAAGCCAAACAATAAGACTAAGCCAAGACCAGAGACGTAAACGCAGACGCAGACCTGAAACACACAACGGACACAGATGAAACACGATCACAAGAGACGCAGACGCTAATAAGCCTGAAACCCGTTAACAACTCCGGGATGGTGAATTTATAAACCAAAGTTCGGCCAAACTATTTTAAGAGTTCAGCCGAACTAATAGTTTGGCCAAACTTATGTTGCCGGTTTTCCAATCTCTGCGCAAAAATCTGTTTGTCCATGCCGTCAGTACGTCGTCAATGTAAACAGCAGAATGAGTTCGACCAAACTAATTTCGAAAGTTCGGCCGAATTGTTGAAAAAAAAAAAAATTCCACCCTCGATTTTCACAGAAGTATAACCCAACTTCGTGAGTTTACCCTCAAAATCTCATATCTAATATAGTATTTGTAAACTTATTATGATACATGTTATTCATAATTGTACTTTGACTTTTAAAAAAAATTCTTAAATTTGGTTAAGTGTATCAACTAAAATAATATTAGAGAAAAAATATATAACGTTTGTGTTTTTTTTTGTTTTTAAGATTTCTGCTTTTTAGGATTTTTAAGATAGCATCACTTTTATTATTTACTTACATTTATTTAATGTAAATTTTTGTTATGAAAATATATATTTATATTTATAAGCATGTCTACTTTGTAGTGAATATTCATAATTAAAAATAGCATTACATGATTTTTAAATGTATACATATTTAAATTTTATTTTAATTATTTTTCTGGTTTTTTTATAGAATATTAAATGAGATTGATACATGTCCACACTTATTAATTTTACACTAATTTGATAGTTTAAATACAATAATGAATTTTTATTTTTTTTAATTACTATTTTATTTTTTTTATTTACTAACCCGAAAAGTATTTTTTTTAAATAATAAATCACAAAAATCTAAGAGAGACAAAATGTAAGAGTAATATGGCACTTTTACATAAATCTTTAATTGATAGATGATAATCATATGAAACAAAAAGGACTTTACATTCTAAACCAATGTACATCAAACTCAAACTAGATAACACGAGGTTATGAAAATTATATTTTATTTTATATATTATTTAATTTTAAATACATTTCAAATTATAATATAAAATAATTATATACTTATTAATAAATATATAATATTTAAAATTTTATTATATTGCTTAAAAGTAATTAAGTAATATTATTTAATCCTCATTTAACAAATTTTAATATAATAACTTTATTGCCGAGAGAGGGGCATTTTATGGCATTTCTAGAGATGTTAGATAAAACCTTGTATATATATAATCCTCGTATCTTTGATTTCTCTTCATTATATACTTGATACTTTTTAATTTCATAAAAAAATATAATTCAACAAAATTTTATGTAGTATAATTCAAGAAAATTTTAGAGAAGATTAAAAATAACTTGATAACATTAACAACCAATTATAATAACTCCTCCAATACAAGAACAATATAGTACATATAATCCAAATTTTGAAAAAGCCAGAAAATAAAGATTCACAAAATCATAAATCAGGTGATAACTTTTGGTGCACCCTAAATTTTCACAGCCTGCAAATACATTGGCAACTACACTTCATACTTACAAGCGATGAAAGAATGCTGGTTCTCTCTTCAAATGAAAATCCAATTTTCTTCATATGATAATCCAATTTTCCATGATTCGCTTACAAATATCATGTTAGTCGGTTGCTCAGGAAAGAAAGGCCACAATATCACGCCTGATATCATGGGCATGCCAGTACATATGCTCTCCCGCTGAGTTCCTCTGACCAACTGATAACCACCCTTTTTATTTCGACGAGCTGATTGATAACAACCCTTTACATATTGATAAAAGGAAGCATTTACAAACAGATCTTGACGGTCGAGGTTTATTCTGATTTTGCATTGCTACTGCTGATGTTTGTCCGGTTTTTTCATCTCCAGCTACAATTCCATCTCCACCTGGGAATGGAGGTAATGCTCGAATATACAGAAACAGGAGAGAGACTCTAACACCTCAAAATCCAACATCATGTTCTGAGACTTGCCGGTTCTTAACCTGTAAAATGAAACCCGATGATGCCTAAATGCAGAGCGATGATGCCTAGAAGCAGATCTTTGTTTGGAGATTCTAGCAATTTACCAAGAAAAACACCAGTGATAACCGGTTAAATTTGAAATTTCAATATGTTTAGGGGCGTTTTGAAATTCAAACTTCTTATTCCACTCAACATGCATTAATGCGTATACATGTGCCGTTCAAAATTGAAATTAATGCATATACACGTCCATGCTCATGCATGGCATGTATGATTAAGATACTGCTAAGGTCAATGGATGAAATATCATAATACGCTGAAGGGATGCATGTTAAAGTCTCTTATGCATTAAATAATGAATAGCTTGTGAAATATTGATCTCCGCTAAGGATGGCCTTCTTTACATTGTTGAGACACATACTGAACTACACGATTCACCGGCGCTGATTCGTACCTGCACATCACAGATTTCGAATGCGTCAAAACACAGACAAAAACAAAGAAAAGGTACCTGCCTGAGGTGAGAGATGTTCATACATGTATTTTATGTAGTAGCTTTTAGTGTGATTTTTTAGTGTGATTTTTTAGAAGTTTTTTGGGTAGATTTTTTTTTTTTTTGTCTAATTTTTCTAAAATCTGATTGTAATTTATTGAAATTACAAGTTTGATAGTTGCACAATCAACTGACTTAGAAGTTTTTGAAATTTTTGAGGATGTTGAATCCATATATACAGTTATTAAAACCAGTTTAAATAACACAAATTAAGATTTCACCTCAATTTTTTCTACCAAATTCTCGCACCAAAATCTCCAAAAAATCACACTAAAGACCAACTCCTCCATCCACTAAAGACCAAGATATTGCTTTTTCTATGGTTATTATGGAAAAAGGAAAATCCTTACTTGGGATTCCCTTATCAAAAGTGGGTATCATGGTCCCGGAAGATGCCCCTTTTGTCCTGAACAAGAGGAATCAGTTGACAACTTATTCTTTTTTTTGTAAGAAGTCTTTCGATATGGTGGTTATTCAATGCCCTACTAGATGATCCACTTTGGAGACCCACTCATTGTATGCGGACCATTCTAGTGTGGGGTGCCTCTAAAGGTATACAGAAATCTCTTCCTTTTTATGTATTTTGAGAGATTTGGGATGCCACGAATCATTTAATTTTTCAAGACATTTTTATGTATTTTGAGAGATTTGGGATGCCACGAATCGTTTAATTTTTCAAGACATTCCTATTGACATATCTAGGATTCACTGTAATGTTATGAGATGGCGGAGAGCTCTCATTTTGTACCTTCTGCTATTGACATCTCTATAAGCACTAGTAAAAAAGATGAAATTAATGACCAAGTGACTAAAAAAGTTAGTCACCGCTATTATTTCAAGTGAATTACTACTAAATTTGAGCAATTTTAAGTAACCAAACTAAAAATGACTAACTTAAATGACTAATTTAGTCTAGGAATAAAATATACGACTAGATAATAAGTGACTAAACTAAAAACGACTAACTTAAATGACTAATTTAGTCCAAGGATAAAATATATGACCAGATAATAAGTGACTAAACTAAAAACGACTAACTTAAATGACTAATTTAGCCTTGGATTAAAATATATGACTAGATAATAAGTGACAAAATTAATAATAATTAATGTAAATGACTATTATAGTCAAAGAATAAAAATATGACCAGTACAACACGTATATGAATTAGTCATTTATGTCAATAATTTTTAATTGTGTCATGCCATAAATGAAAAATTGCAATTTTGGTTTCGAAGTGTTACATTTCACTACAAGATTCTATGAATCCATCTGTAGTGTTAAAATTCTCTCAGCTGTGTCCAATACTCTTTCCATTAGGTTTTTGATAAGTACTGGATGACAGTTCTCCAAGAAACATTAATGCTGGATACCCTACCCCTCATTTACCTCAGAGTGATCATACCCATGATTCCCTTTGCCACCATGGGTTCCTGATCCACCCCGACCACTGATCGGCCGCTCGCACCCTGTCCCGCCCAGCTCACCCAATCACTACACAACACTCGCATAACACCGAACGTGCTCACCAACACGACTTCGCCTGAGGCCTTTGAATCGTCTTCCCGCTATGGGGCACACACCCGTTTAATGTTGTCGCTCATCGCCTATGCCAAAAAGAACGACTCTGCCCATCGCTACACGACACGCCCAAGGTGGGCGTTCACCAATATGGCGCTCCCATTGCACATCACTGTCGCACATACTCGAGTTGGGTGCCCATCGCGCCCCCCACCACTCCGTCGTCGCGACACTAACTCGAGGGTGTGACACTCCCTCATCCTTGCTCCACTTGTATTTACTCATGCGAAATGCCTTCCACGTGTTGCTCAAACGTCACTCCCATTGGAGAGTGTATGAACCTTTGTTATAATAATAATAATAATAATAATAATCTAATTTTAAGGTCACGTCGACCAAGCCAAACACCAAATTGGTGTATGAGACCCCCTTAATGTTTATGGAATAAGGGACCCACCTCTGCGTAGCGATTTGACTACTAAGTCTACGAAGACATACATACTCTACCCCCTTTGGTTTTGAACCTATGACCTCTTAGGAAGAAACACATGCTCTTAACCATTAAACCTACTCAAGCTATAAATAGTCACACACATATAAAATTTATTTATAATATGTTTAATATACATATATTGTGCGACGCCAATTTAACATTTGATATGAACCCTAATTAATTTGTTAAAAAAATAAATATCAATATTTATATTTTATTGAATTTATTAAAATATTAATTATCAATCTTTATATTTTATTTATTTTAATTATATTATATAAAATTAAATTTTAAATATATTGTGATTTTATATTTAATTAATAATTAAAATAATAAATATTAATATTAATATTTTAATTATTTAAAAAATAATTGTTTAAATATTTGTAAAACGTTTGATTGCATGCCACATTGGAAATATCAAAAGTCAAAGGGTAGTAACATGGGCATCCCGCAGATATCAAAAGTCTATGTGTAACATGGGCATTGGTTGATTTCATTAAAAATATATATGAAAGTCGAACTTGTCTCCGGTATGAAAGCCTAAGAATAGAGGAAAATCTTGCTCTTTCTTACCAGCACTGGTTCAGGAAGATGAGGTTTTGAGTGCATGTCACATTTGAAGTCTATCAAAAAGTCGAAGTCGGAAAAAAACGAGGTTTTGAGGGCATGCCACATTCAAAGTCTGTCAAAAGTGGAAGTCAGAGAGAGAGCATGGTTGATTTCATTAAAAATATATATGAAACTCAAACTTATCACCGGTATGAAAGCTCAAGAACAGGGAAAAACTGATTGTTCTTACCCAGACTGGTTCAGGAAGATGAGGTTCTGGGTTTTTGGCGCCGAATTGTTATAGCTGGTTCTAAAATTTAGATAAACACTGGATGTGCTGGTTAGTTGGCACCAAATATTTGCTGTTGGCGGTAGGATTTTTGCAGTTGGCGGGAGGGTTTTGAGGGTTTTGATATATTTGAGAAAATATAATAATATGATTAATTTTTTAGGGCTGGGAATTTTTTCTATATAAAAAGGTGGCAGCAGCAAATTCACAATTGAAGTTTGCAGAGTCACAGGTTAGTTGGATTTTATATTTTTTTATTTCCTCGCTTTGTATATGCTCTGTTTGTTTTAAAATATCCCAAGTCTATGGCCTATCTTTATGGATATATGCGGCCTTCTCTGTAATATATGCAACCTTTCTATGGATATCTGCAACCTATCTCTATGCCTATATGAAGCCTTTCTCTATGAATATATATGGCATTTTCTCTATGAATATGGGTGCTTTTTCTTTGAGAGTATATGCGACCTTCTCCTTGTATTTTTTCTGTATTATTTGTGACCTTCTCCTTGTATTATAGGCGGTCTTCTCTCTGTGATTGTATGTAGCCTATCTCTGAGAAGGTGGATATTGTTCTAGCGAAGTGATGTAGCCTCTTGGAGTGACCCAAATAGCCCTAACCCTTTGCAGTTAGGGCATTGATCATGTGAACTTCAAGTCCTATTCTTATGTGGCCTATTAGGAGATCGATGCGACCTTCTTGAGCAGTCCTATGTCAAGGGTTTATGTGCCCTTATCTCTGGTCCTTGTGACAGTGATGTTTGGCAAGAGATAACAGATCTTGTGAATAGATCTTGTGATTGTAATAGTGTTTATGGATGCAACCTTATCTTAAATTACCTCCATGTCTGTTTTTGTTTTTATTTTTGGTCTGATACAATAAGTGATGACTGCGATGATTATTTCTTTGTAGTGATTATTTTAGCATTTCTAATTGTAGCATTCTGTGTTTTCTTTTGCAGTTGGATATCCCTCTTTATAATTTCTTCTTTTGTTTTCAGACACAACTGCTGGAAAATATTTTTGATCAGAAATATGGAGGATTGGAAGATTTGCTACTTGGAGAGCTTCAATTTTCGTTCATAGCTTTCTTGGTATGCACATCCACTTGAATGATCATTATCTGATGTATTTTTAATTTAAAACAACTATCTCAACTGCAGAAACATAAACAAAATGATTGAACTTGTTTGATCTATTCCCTCATTCGAATCCTTTGATCTTACAGGTTAACGAATTAGTGTGACAATGGTGATGCTACGGTAGCACACCAACTCCTGCATTGCCTTTTGTGAAATGGATCTGTCGCCATTTACTCCAAAGTAGCATAAACAAAATGATTGAACTTGTTTGATCTATTCCCTCATTCGAATCCTTTGATCTTACAGGTTAACGAATTAGTGTGACAATGGTGATGCTACGGTAGCACACCAACTCTTGCATTGCCTTGTGTGAAATGGATTTGTCGCCATTTACGCCTTCTTCTTCATGCCCATATAGGAATGAAACTTCCATCTATAAATACAGCAAACATACCCGTCTGCATATGCCCTTAGTTTTGCACATTAATTCTTATCATCTTCATTTTTATGGTTATCCTCCTACTCCCACCTCTGCTCTGGCTGTAGCAGCAATTAAACAATGGTGGATGAATAAAGTGAAGAGTAGAGAAGTTTCAGCAGGTGCCAACGTGCAGGGCAACCTAAACCAATGTTCACAATTGGATATAGACAAACTCAAACTACACAATGTTCTCACATGGAACGACATGATTGCAGATTATGTAAAGAATGGGTTCTGTGGCAAAGCGCTGAAAATGTATTTTCAAATGCAGCGCACAGCCATAAAACCGGAAAAGATGGTATTTATCTATGTAATCAATGCATGTGGCCGCCTATCAGATCTGCAAGCAGCAAAAAAGATTCACGAAGATGTCATCACAAAGGGATTTGCGTCGGATGTCTTCGTGGGTACCGCACTTGTGTCAATGTATGTCAAGTGTCGGAGTTTAGATAATGCACGACAAGTGTTTGACAGGATGCCTGAACAAGATGTTGTCTCATGGAATGCGATCATCGCTGGTTTTTCTCAGAATGGACAACCCCATGAATCATTGTCATACTTCAACGAAATGCAAGTGCGGGGAATGAAGCCCAATTCCATTACCATTATTAGTGCTCTGTCTTCATGTGCTCATCTATTGGCTCTGCCACAAGGTAAGCAGATCCATGGTTATGTGATAAGAAGTGGAATTGAATCTGTTGCTGTGAGCACAGGGTTCGTAGACATGTATGAAAAATGTGGGGATATTAATATTGCTACCAAATTGTTTGAAAGAAAGCCTAACCGGGATATTGTGTCATGGAATGCGATCATTTCTGGTTATGCCCAGAATGACCACCCCCACGAAGCATTGGCATTTTTCTCTGAAATGCAAGTCCAGGGAGTAAAATCTGACCCATTTACCATGGTTAATGTTCTGCCTGCCTGTGCCCATTTATTGGCCTTGGAACAAGGTAAGCAGATCCATGGTTATGCAATAAGAAGTGGGTTTGATTCCAATGTATTTGTCGGAAATACATTAGTAGCCATGTATGCCAAATGTGGAAATGTTAACATTTCCCACAGATTGTTTGAAATAATGCCTGCACAAAATGTTGTGTCGTGGAATGCAATCCTTGCTGGTTGTTCTCAAAATGCCCTTCCCCATGAAGCCTTAGCATTCTTCTATGAAATGCAATCTCTAGGCATAAAACCCAACTCAATCACTATGGTTAGTGTTTTTCCTGCATGTGCAGATATATTGGCTCTCGAACAAGGTAAGCAGATCCATGGTTATGCAATAAGAAGTGGATTTGAATCTAATGTTGTTGTGGGAACTGGGCTTGTAGATATGTACACCAAATGTGGGAATGTTAACATTGCCTATAACTTATTTAAAAGAATGCCTAAAGAAAATGTTGTGTTATGGAATGCAATCATTGCTGGTTATTCTGGAAATGGTTATCCCCATGAAGCCATAACATTCTTCAATGAAATGCAAGTGTTGGGCATAAACCAGATTCAGTCACCATGGTTATTATCATGTCTTCATGTGCGCATTTATTGGCTGTGGAACAAGGTAAACAGATGCATGGGTATGCAATAAGAAATGAATTTGAATATGATGTTGTCATATCCAATGCAATTGTGTAGACATGTATGCCAAATGTGGGGTTGTTAGCTTTGCCCACAAATTGTTTGCAAGAATGCGTAAACGGGATATTGAGTCATGGAATGCAATCATTGCTGGTTATTCCCAGAATGGCTATCTCAATGAAGCCTTGGCATTCCTAAATGAAATGCAAATCCAGGGCATAAAACCAAACTCAATGACCATGATCAGTATTCTGCCTGCATGTGCTAATTTTATTGCTCTACAACAAGGTAAGCAGATCCATGGCTATGCAATAAGAAGTGGATTTGAATCTGATGTTGTTGTGGGCAACGCACTTGTGGACATGTATTCCAAATGTGGGAATGTTAACATTGCCCACAAGTTGTTTGAAAGAATGGCTGAACGAAATGTTGTGTAATGGAATGCCATCATTGCTGGTTATTCTCAGAATAGCCAACCCCATGAATCCTTGGCATTCTTCAACAAAATGCAAGCTCAAGGGACAAAGCCCAACTCAATAACCATTGTTAGTGTTCTGCCTGCCTGTGGAGATTTATTGGCTATAGATCAAGGTAAATAGATCCATGGTTTTCATTTCTGTTCTTTGATCCGAGACATATACAAGGGTATTAGTCTAATGACTACAAGGTCCTTGATATTTCAAGTTTATAATGCTTCGAGGAAAAACCTTTTGGACTTTTCAACTAGGCCTATATTCTGTTTGACCAGATCTTAGTGAATGAATATTATTCTAGGTTGAGACTTTCCTTTAGAGTCTGTAGCAAATTCTGACCATAGGATTTGTTCAAAGAGATAGCTCGGTATCTTCAAATCAAAGGCAGCAATCACAGACAATCTTCAGTGCTGATCATTACACAACCTTCAAGAGAATTTCAATCTTTGAAAGGACTGATGAGGAACTCAGACTCTTCTTCAGTGAAAGCTTATGGATGCCGCCTTTTAAATATTGAAATCAATCCCTTGTGTAAGATTAGTATAACATAGTGATGAACCATGAATTCCTTTGCTTTCAGCTTCAATTGATGTCTCTGGGCCTTCTCAATAATCATCATTTGCACCTTCTGTCCATAATTTCTAAAGCATTATGGATTTGAATTATCAAGAATTCGAGTCCCCTTTATCTGAAACTTAATTTTCCCAGAATTTGAGGGTTTCATCCTTGATCAATTGTCCTGAGGACATCCTGATTCTCTCGGCTCCCCGTAGCTAGCTTCTGAGGCCTTTTCGGCCTAATACAGATTCGTACTGAGGCCTTTTAGCCTCTGAGAATTTTGGCCCTGTTTTGAGGCCTCATATCTAGAATATTCAAAATAGAAACTTGGATGTAAGTTGGCTTTGAGTACTGCTAGGGAACACTTATTTTCTTAACACAAATTAGTTGACTGAGGATTCTGTCTCCTTGAAAGCAAGAAGACTTGGCTAAGCTGCTCTTTCACGGTGAAAGCTTCAACCATGCTCTGATACCATGCTGATACAATGTTGATTCTTCATATGCCTTCTAAACTGATAATTACTTCTATTGATTTAATCCTTTTCATATTCAATTTCATCATTAAGCAATTATATAGAAGATGGAAACTTGACTTGCTCTTAATTTGATCCTTCGCTTGAACGGAAGTGATCCCAATTGCCTCTGAATTGATGAAGTCTAATGAGTATATATGGTGAATAGATGAAAATAAAGTGGTGTGTCTGAAGGGCCAGGCCAACTTCATCTTTTGGAGGACCGACTTAACATTTGGAGCCAAAAATTCAATTTTTAGAAATTTAAATTTTTGTCTTTTGAAGCCGACATGAAGAATATGTCTTATATTTATTGTTACATATATTTGAAGGGCTAAAACATTGATTATCAAAACCGACCATAGCTACAAATTTCACTATTGGGTTTCCTAGGTATATCTTCTTTTCTATGGTTTGAACTTTGATGTGTTTGTCTTCTGATTTATTTACGATGTGCATATTAAGTTAGGAAACTCAGTTTGCTGGGTTTTATGGAAATTTAACATGTGGAAGTTTGCGTTGAGACTTTTTCCATCTTGTTGCATCCCTGTACACGTTGTGGTGTGTCTTTCAGTCTCATTGGTGACTATCAGACAAGAATAAAGTCTATTTATCTATGATGGTTTACTACTATTGTGATAATGAGATCCCATTGAGACACACCGTATCCATCCCAATGTCATTCTACACTTAGGATCCTGATATATCTATGCTATTTATGCATGACTATGGAGACTGTAATAGTGTTTATGGATGCAACCTTATCTTAAATTACCTCCATGTCTACTTTTGTTTCTATTTTTGGTCTGATACAATCAGTGATGACTGCGATGATTATTTCTTGGTAGTGATTATTTTAGCATTTCTAATTGGAACATTACGTGTTTTTTTTTCAGTTGGATATCCCTCTTTATAATTTCTTCTTTTGTTTTCAGACACAACTGCTGGAAAATATTTTCGATCAGAAATATGGAGGATTGGAAGATTTTCTACTTGGAGAGCTTCAATTTTCGTTCATAGCTTTCTTGGTATGCACATCCACTTGAATGATCATTATCTGATGTGTTTTTAATTTAAAACAATTATCTCAATTGCAGAAAAACGTATACAGATGAATTTTTATTTGAACTTTTTAAAATGCAAATGGGTCAATCACTTAAAGCTTTTGGTCAATGGAAAGCTATTGTGTGCCTCCTCCTGAGTTGTGAGGAAGCAATAAGTATTTTTATTTTACAGAGTACCAGACTTTTGTGATTTATTTTGAAATGTCAGTAACCAAGGCCAACTTTATATCTGCAAATATGTTGAAATTGGCCTTAATGAGATCTGACCCATGCAACAGAGTTATTAATAAGATTCCTTGAATCAATTTTGACCCTGTTATTGATATGTCCAAGAACTAATACAAGAGAAGGCTGTAACCTCTTGACTTCATAAGATTCATTTGTCTAATCACAGGATTAACACATTCTTTACTCCAAAAAACATATCTTGAGATGGCATGCCAAAATATTGTACAACTTTTGGATTCACGTGATAAGATGGGTTCAATTTATATGAACTAGGAAAAATTTGACTTGACTAAGTTATAATGGCATGGTTTGGGAAACTAATTGCATGAGTTGACCAAGGTTTGGGAATAGTGTTTGGCTCTATTGGCTTGGAATGTTGGAACTACTGCCAAAGATTCTATGAGTTTCCAACATTGGACTTGACTGACCCAGACCTAGTCAGGTCAAAAATATGGTGTTTCTAGGGCAACTCATCGCTTTGGCTAGGGTCAATTTTTAAGGCTTGGTATGTTCTTCTACCTTGTCATTCATTTTTTTAGGAAATGAATTAGAGCTTTCTTCATTTTGCTTGGAATTAATAATTATAACATCCTAATGTGTGAGGGGAGTCTTTGAGCTTATTTATTTGGAAATAACAATCAAAGGGGTTGAGTGACATAATAGTATGACAGGAAAACTCATTCAAATTGGGTGAATATGTTGCCTTATCCCCATTATAACTGTAAGACCCCTTCTGGAACGTGTAAGGTAACTTTGAAAGAAGCTTCTTTCAAAAATGCTAGTAAAAAACTTGAAGCTTGTGGTCATTAATTTCATCGTTTTTTACGGTAACTTGAACAATAGTTTGATATTGAGAACTGGCACTGGCATTGGCACTGGCATCCGCACTGCTACTGGATGGTGGGACTGGCCCTGTGTGTGGTGGTGGTGTTGATTCTTCATCATCATCCCTAAAAATTTCTGCTTCCAATTCTTCCATATGTACCGTGCCGTCTTCCAAATTATCATCCTCTGGGTTGTTGTCCCAGACTCTGTATGATTGATCCTCATTTGCCCGATCACAGTAATGGCTCAACAACCTCAAGTTGTAATGCACACTAAGTAACCAGATTCGTCCAAAAGGGTCACCGAATCCCGAATCCTCGTATCGGATTCGAATTCATATCGAATTCACCCCCAATTCACTGGGTACGGCGTATCCCGATCATACCCTGTACGGATACGGTGAACCGGATACGGCCGGACCCGCCGGTTAGAAAAAAAGCGCTGTTTCTTTGATAAAGTGAGGTTTTTCTTCATTCTTTCTCACCCATTTCATTTTGTGAAGTGAGAAGGAGATAGGGTGAGCAAAGAGAAAGGGAGTTCTTTCGAAGAGATTCGAGCATCCGGTAAGTGCACTGACCCTCTATATTTTGCATTTAGTTTGCTGTTAGTGTTTGCATGTGCATATGTTTTATATATTTGGTTATTTTTGTTTATTTTTTACAGTATTCATGGCTCAATCAAAGGTATCAAGACAGGGGCAAAGAAAGGGGAAGAATGTCTCCATTGGAGATGCCCCACCTGTCCCTATTTCATCAGGGTCTGCAAGTATTCCATCCATTGGAAGTGGGGCTGCAACAGCAACTTCAAATGTGCAGGGAAAACAAATTGTTGACCCCAAATACCCATTGTGGAAATATGTGACAAGAGAGGAAGGGGCAGCAAAAAAAGGAGGAGGAGGAAATTGTTCATGGAAATGCAATTTTTGCCACGGCAAGTTCACTTGCACATATTTCCATGTGAAAGCTCTTTTGTTGGGTATTCCAGGTTGTGGCATTAAATGTTGTACAACAATTGAATCGCCAAAGAGGAAGGAATTGGAGAAAGAGAAGGGTATTGGTGAGGCAAATGTGGCAGCAAAAAAAAAAAAAAAAACAAGAATGATGACCCCCTTCCATTCTTAAGGAAAAGCAGCAACAAGTTCCCTTTTGAGACTTTTAGTAGGGGAGAATCAACAAAGAGAAAGGCAACTGCAGTTGGTCCAATGGACAAGATTTTCCAAAAAGAGAAGAGGGAAGAGCTTGATCTCACCATTGCATTTTTTTTCTATCAGAACTTCATATCCTTTAATGTTGCACTATCACCTCTATTTATTGAGATGTGTCGAGCTCTTAGTCATGGGGCTCCATCAGGGTATGTGCCTCCTAGGTCAGAGAAGCTCAAAACCACATTGTTGACAAAGGCAAAGAAAGAGGTGGACAAAATGCTTGAGCCTATTAAATCAACATGGCCAACATCTGGGGTTAGCATTGTTTCTGATGGATGGACAGATCCAGCACGCCACATACTCATCAACTTCATGGTGTCATCCTTGAATGGTCCAGTTTTCTTGAAATCAGTGGATGCACTTGGACAGTACAAGGATGCACAATATATGGGTGAGTTGTTTATTAAAGTTATTGAAAATGTAGGTGTGGATTGTTGTGTGCAAATCATTACAGATAATGCACCTTTTTGCAAGGCCGCTAGAATGATTGTGGAAGCAAAATATCCACAAGTATTTTGGACACCTTGCATTGTCCATTCATTGAACTTGGCACTGAAATCTGTTGCTTCTGATGTTCTTTGGATTGGAGCCATTATTGAGGATGCACGACATATCCACAACTTTGTACAAAACCATACAAATGCCCTCACTATCTACAAGGAGTACAACAATCTATCATTGTTGAAGATTGCAGATACACGGTTTGACTCTTCATTCATCATGTTGAAGAGGTTGAGGGAGGTCAAGACCACTTTTGGGTCCATGGTTATTTCAGAGTTTTGGTCTTTTTGGAGAAAGACGGATCAAACAGCCTCAAAGAAGGTGAAGGACACATGGTTGGATGATATATGGTGGGAGAAGGTAGATCTAGTTATTCAGATCATGGAGCCTATCATTTCCTTGCTCCGATATGCAGATATAGACCAACCCATCCTAGGAGAGGTTTATGAGGGATGGGATTCCATGATTGAGTTTGTGAGGACCATTGTTTTACAGAGTCAGTGCCCAGAGTATGAGACATCACTTGAGGCCTTTTTCACCGTCATACAGGATATTCTTGTCAGCAGATGGGACAAGAATTGCACACCTTCACATTGTTTGGCTCACTCCTTGAACCCAAAATACTACAACCATGAGTGGCTAAATGGTGGACCTTCCCACAGATTCCCTCCTCACATGGATGGTGAAATCTCACAAGGGAGGAAAGATGCATTGAGGAGGATTTTTCAGGATAGGGCATCCATTGATGAGGTGGAGGATGCCTTTGCAGATTTTTCCACTGGCACTGGGCGATTTGTAGGCTATGATGTGATTTGAGACAGGGGGGCTAAGAAGCCCTATTCTTGGTGGGCAACTCATGGGGCAATAAGCCCTCTTCTACAATAGTTATCCATGAGGTTCCTCTCTCAGGTGACTTCATCCTCTTGTTGCGAGAGGAATTGGAGCACATATGGGAACTTGTATAGTGTGAAGAAGAGCAGGCTTGAGCAGTCCAGGGTAGAGACAATGGTGTATGTGCACACCAACCTTCGTCTCATCTATAGGCAGAGGGAGGATTGGTTGAAGGGAAAGACAAAGATGCGGGATGTCTTTCCTGATGATATGGGTCTAGACAGTAGTGTTGAGTTGGCATTGGCCAACTTGGATCTCAATGCACCAGTGCTAGAGCCTGTCACATTTGATGATGGAGTAGAGGTGTCATCCTCCACACCAGCAGATGTAGAGATGGCAAAAGAGGAGGATGCATCAGAGGCAGAGGAGAGCAGTGGCGAGCATGATGATTGGGATGAGGATAGTGATGCTAATTATGATGATGAGGATTGATGACTCATTGACTCTAAGTCTCTGACTCATTGAGGCTTTAGGCTTGTAGTCTTGTAGACTATATTTTTTTTGTATTTTCTATTTCTATTTGCCATTGGCAGTGTACTTATGTAACACATTTTGATTCTAATGACTTAATGAGAAAACTACACTATCTTACTATCTTCAATCTTGTCTTTCTGAGTAAATTTGACAATTGTATCAATGTATCATGTATGGTGTATCAATGTATCAATGATCAATGATCATGTATGACTCATGAATATGATGTATCTATGTTTGAATCAGTGAATTTTGTATGAATTTGTGTAAAAAATATCTAATTTCTAATATATATATATATATATATATATATATATATATATATATATATATTTAATAAAATAATATACAACGTATCGTATCCCAAAAGTATCCTGTTCTGGGGGTCACCGTACCCGAATCCAATTCCTCGAATCCTTGTATCCCCGTATCAGGTGACTTAGAATGCCACATAAACCAAGCTTTCAACTCAGTTTTCATTGAGCCTGTTTCTTCTCACCTTATGTATGAAGCTGTAGGTGCTCCAACACCTCTCTGTAGAAGAAGTGTTCACAACCTGTGAGAGAACTTTTTTTGCCAACTTTGGCAAAAGTCCCATGCCGCCATATGCTACCCACCATGTGAGAGCATCAAATCTGTCTTTGTCTTCCATTGCATGGAAAGAACCAAAGTTAGCTGTGCAACTGAAGTATTTGCCTAATTCAAGGTGCAATCTAGCACACTCCTCCCTGTCAGGTACCAACTTGTCTAATGCCTTCATGTACCCCTCTTGTACCTCTGGATCTGTGTGAGGTTTGATCCTAACCCCACCTCCAAGTGCAAGTTGGCCCAACCAAGATGGAGAGTAATATTTTGGCATAAGGATATATGCCAAGGCATGTAGTGGAACATTGAGTTTATTCCACCGTGCACACACACAGTCATGAATCATAGCATACAAGTTGGGATCATTATCCTTAACAACATCTTTTATTTGGCCCAACATGCTGTCCATCTTCTCATAAACCTCCCCAATCACTGGTTTATCTGTATCTGCAAACCGAATCATGTGATAAATGGGCTTGGTGAAATTCAAAATTTCCCTCACACGTGCCCAAAACAAAGAGTCAAGGGCGGTCTCCTCCACATGTTCGAAACCTTGCCTGTCAACTATTGTCACTACCCTGTCCTTTAATACCTGCCAGTGTGGGCTTGATACCATTGCAGCCAATGACTCTCTTACCTTCAAAAGGCGCCTGAAGGTGAGGTAATAGCTAGCAAATCTAGTCTTTGCTATCTTCAACAACTCCAATTTGGAGTGAGTATGGAAAAGCCCATGGGTATTACTATGATTTGTAATAAATTTTATCATTTTTTACCTCGTACAAATTACCAAGCCATTTGAATTGAGGTTGTTTGTTTTTAATGATATCATGCATCAAAAGGTTCATTGTGTGAACCAAACACCTAGAACAAAATATGTTGCGGTATTTATCCTCAATAATTGCTCCTGCTGCCTTACAGTTAGCAGCATTATCAGTGATGACCTGTATGACATTGTATGGGCCAGTCTTTTCAATTATTGCAAGTAATGGTTCTGCAATGTTAATGCCGGTTTTGAATTTGTCTGAATAATCATATGTTGATAGGAAGATTGCACCACTAACCGACATAGCCAAAACACTTATCAATGGCTTTCCTTTTACATTGGTCCATCCATCAGAGACAATGGACACCCCATGCTCATTCCACAAATTTGTCATTCTAGCCAAAGAATGGTTTATTTTAACAAATCTATTTTATCTATTTTATTTCAGATGCACCTCTTTGGACATGATCATTAGAGCCATGACCCGTTATGGATTCAAGGTCTGGGGACCTGGCTTGCTTTGGGTTGATTGGGATAGGATAGAGTGATTCTAAAACCTTATATCACGATGCTTCATCTGCTGCTAACATGCAATTCCTCAATCTATCATCTAGGTGGAGTTCAAGTTATTGCTTCAATAGACCCCTCCTTGGTGTAGTTGTTGTGGGTTCTTCTTAACTGCTTCAGTTAGTGGCCATTTCTATCAATCAACTTGCCCTTTTTAGGTAATATTTGGACACTCTAGGTCAGCTCCTACTATATAAATGTGACTTAACCTAGGATATTAGAGAGCATATCTACAAACTACATCCAAATCACTTGGATTTCCCTCCTTGAGGGCATTAGCTTGAATATGTCATTTTATTATTTTGAGTGCTTTATGTAGCTAAGGAATTCCCCTTGTTTCATTCAGAGTGGGCTCCCACTAGCTTTGGTTTGAGGTAGGTCACTGCATCACACACCTCAAATGGAATTTTCAGCTATGTGACTTACAAGAGACCAAGTTGGGGGAGCACATTGTCTTCAAATGTTCCATCTATTAGGAGATAGCACTGTTACATATTTATTGGATATATTATTGACTGATAAAACTTTGCTGTGTGGTTGTTTTGTGATGACTCATATATTTTTTATCAATTTTAAAGTTCTGTTTGTTGCCTAGAGTCTGTAGCCCAGGGATTAGGAACTAGGTCTTGCCTAGCTTTCCATTTTAAATCTTAAAAGACAAAAAAAATATCATTTTGAAATTCTGTTTTTTTAGCATTTGAAGGACAGATCTGCAGGCTTATCATGGATTCCTCCCATATGTTAGAGGAGAGCTAGCCTTATGTGAGAAAATGGGAATTGGTGCAGAGAATGAGTTTCCCCCGGTTTCACTGTTAACTCCATAGCTCTGATAAGTGAGAGTAGAACAGGGCATCTGAGCAGCCTGCAAGCAGTTAAAAGTAGTGGGCACTGAAGATAACTGTTGTGGCTGTGCAGACTGATCTGCAGAAGCTGAAACATCAATTGCTAAGTGTGGTGACATAGAGAAGGCAAGCCAGTTATTCATATATTTCATTCTCTAGCACAGTTCTGCAGCCTTGTTCTTCAAGTAAGAACACCAAACACAAAATAGTTGTTGAGAGACCACTTCAACAGTTGAGCCTGCACAACCTTAAAAACATGGGAAGAAAAAAAATTCAAAATAAAATCTTCTCCTTGGGCTTTGATGACTGGTTAATCATTTGGAAAATGAGTGGTGAAATCCACTTGGGGTAGAAGGTTCTGAGGCCACTGAATGGCCCTCGTGTGCATAAAAATGGGTAGCAAATATTTAAGCCAAAGCCAAGCTCTCACACCAGACTTTGCTATAAACAGCCCCACTAAATCAAAACCCAAGAAAAACAGCCAAACCCTCAGACCTGAAAAAAAGAATAAAAGAGGTTTTTTTTTCTAAAAAAGTGCTCACCCTTCTCATATTGGGATTGGTGTAAACACAGTGAAAGAGCACTGGATATATATATATATATATATACACGCTGGATAACTTGCTAAGCTTGAGAGTTCAGCTTCAGGTCTATATATCTCTATTCATACTGCACGGTCTTTGTGCTCAGGGCAGAGCATCCATAATAATAAAATTTTCAACTTGCATACCTCTTGCCCCATAAAGACTGTTAAACTTATTGGGTGTGAACAGCAAAAGTAGGCACTACTTTTCTTTGCTGGCTTCTGCTACCACTACTACTTGATTACAGGGTTCCAGGTGTGTTTTGGGTGGCAGAATATGAACAGGATGGCAGTGATAGGACCGAAGGCCTTGTCACTTCAAGGTTAGTACTAACTCGGATCTAATTAACTCATCTGTTAACTCAATTCAGACAATTTAAAAATACGATTTCAGGGATTAGGGTAACACTCAAATTTAAATTTAAATTATTCATTGGTGGACTCGGTCAATTGACACCACCTGCTCTGCTCTACTTCTCTGGTAGTTCATCTTAGCATAGATTATAAGAAACATAATATGGTATTTACTAATATTTTTGTAAAGAATATATGGGTGGAAAGAATTTCGCCTCTTTTAGAAGCCTTTCTCTGAATCACTTCACTTGATTGGCTAGTCTGAAAGGGTTTCTAGCATCCAACTTTTTTGTCTATCTCACCATATTGGGTGAAATCGACTAAGCCATAAATACCCTCTCCAATGGGAACATTATTTGTTCCAATTTCAAATGAGAATGTATCACTAATCTAAGACATATAAATCTCTAGATTCAGTGCCAACATTTTCCACTTTATCATCCCCTCATTGGAAACAAAAGACATTTTTACAAACTGATCAAGATCATTATTTTCAGTAGAAGACCTATCAACATGAAGACTATTATGGTGAATGCAACTATGAAGTGGAAAATACATACAATATGATAAATATTTAGATATATTCTTAGCTCCTTCAGCATAAAATAAGTGCCCTGATCAAGCATACCTCCATGGCCCACCACCCATATTGCCCTCCATGTCCCAATTGGTTATCAAACTAATTGTAATTTTACTCAACAGCTTAAGCATAAACAACATAAGAACCTGGAGCTACAACTGGGGATGATTGTTCCACAGATATGCACTCGCCTCTAACATAAATGAGATGCATTCCATTGTTTGGTAAGATTACCATCAATGCCAAAATCAAAGGAAAAACCAAATGCCAGAGATACAAAGCAACCCATTTCAATTGATCCAGATGCAATCCAAAAGGAAGCAGAAATAAATGTTCTTCTTGTGCCTTCTTCCCCTAGTGTTTCTCCTGATGCATTGAATCCATTGCTTTCTCCTTCTCCCTTACACCCTTTCTTTCGAAATTAACTGTCCCAGTCATATCAAGGCTTTGTGCTTTCAATATTTTAAAGCAGCAACATATATAGTAAGTGGAATGGTAGTTTAGTGTTGGAGCTCACTAGCACCATACCTGCGCAATGTGATTTGTTGTCCACAACAAGAGACAATGTTTCATATCCTTATTGGGAATTCCAACAAAATCAATGTGTGGCTTATTTGAATACAACAGTTGCAAATTATTGATTTTCATACGTTCAGAATATCTTGACAAGTAAGGGTGCAAATTATATTCTTCCTTTGATTTGTTCTACTAAACCATCAACTCTCACTAAAGGCTCTAGTCCTATTAAGAGCATAAAACAGGTTGAACAACAAATTAATGGGAGTAAACTTTTGACTGGTCGCAAAATAGTGGATCTAGTGAAAGAATGTTGCAACACTAATTATCAACCTGCCATCTCAAAAGTTGAAAGAATACTTTATTTTAAGGTGCCTAGGTTATTTATTCCAGATGCTGTGTGAGTGTCACCTATTAAACAACCTATAGTGAATCATTTTGAGAGTGTTTTAATGTTTCTTTCAATGGATGGCAAGCCATATTACCTTTAAAAAATCCAAATTAGTTCTGAGAGTTCTTTTCAATTTCAATGTGAATAGAGTATGTTATATATTTTCCATGAACCCTTTAAAGGTGTCAAGAAATTGTATTTTTTCAATATTGACTATTTTAGGCTAAGGCCAACCTAGTCAGCTTTCTTGGATTTTTGGCCATGTTATTAGAACCCCATTGTCGAGGTTCCTAGTGTAGTCAATGTTCTTTATCCACGTTGTGTTCACTCTTTCAAATGAAAGTGCAACCCACACCTAATCCAATATACCATCATTTTGACATGAGTAGTTGACCCACATGGTAATTTTGACTAATCAATAATCATTAAATTGTGCTTTGTCAATTTTAGATCTTTGGCGATGTTATTAGACCCCATTTTCAAGGTTCTTAGTGTGCTTTATGTTCAAGGTGATCAAAGGTTATAGAGATTTTGCCACTTTTAGTGGTATGTATAAGTAATTGATTGATTTCTAGTAATAAAAGTTTGTTCCAATTATATATTGTGCGAGCTTTTAAAAGCCTGAAAAAATATCTATCACTTTTCGGATAATATCATTGGATTGTTTACATATATAATCACAAATGGTCTGCATTTTTTGATGCATTGGTGAGAAACCAGTCCTCATTCTTTGTATTTCAGGATTGTTCCTGGAATCCCTAGTTATTGGTGAGACACCAATCCTCATTCTCTGCTGAACTTTTGCTACCTTCTTTGCCAGTGCATTCTTCAAGCTATCAATCTGCAACATCAAAGATCAGGAAACCTTTGACTCTTGAGTGCTCTAGAGGACAACATTCATTATCAAGATTCTTCAACTACTCATAGGTCCTCAAACAAACAGACCAAAATATCCCTTGTTTTTAGTCCTTTTGATCCATGGAGAACAAATAAGACTATCATTTAGAAAGCAACATATTTTTCAAGAATCATTCTAACACAAACCTGTTCTTTCAGCTCCCTAACTTGACCACTTTCCTTGTTGGAACTTGCAGCACCAAGTTCAACAGTTGCAACCTTCTTTGCAAATTTTAGAGTGTTGATTGTCTCCCCACGTGCATCTAATTCAGGACTTATGTGCACAAACATTAGAGTTACAAACATTAGAGTTTTTGCCTGTCCACCTTAAGAAAAAAGTCCAACATCATTACCACCCCAGACTAGAGAAAAGTGGTAGTTTCCTTCCATAACTATTCATCAAGGAAAATATTGAATTTGTTACCTAAAAAATCCTGAAGCAGTTTTGTGAGCTTGCTATTTCGGTAAGGAACATGAGAACTCTTTTGTGCAAGAGCAGCAATAACGTCTCCTAAAGCTAAAAGTGATATGTTAATATGCCGTGCCTCCTTTAACCTATCTCTGGTGGCCTCGGATTTGTCAACTCTCTCACTTCCAGCAAGGTCAACAAGATGAAGACACCCTCAAAGAATTGTTCCAGAAGTAAGATCTCTGCCCTGAACATGCACTGTCAAAATACTGCAAACAAAACAATGTTTTTATTGTTTGAAGATAGGTTTCAAGAGAGACCAGTATTATTTAAATTCTCCGAAGATTGTGTTTAAAACCTGTGCAAACGGCTGCTCCGATCATTCAGAGTAGTTTCTCCCACAACACGGTTCTTGTGTCCAAGGTTGATTAACTCCATCACAGCAGATGTAGATGCAACGGGTATTAGATTTGGATCTGGCACATTGAGTCCATTCTGCTGTGAATTGTTGCGGATTTCCAATGTGCTATGAGTCAAGGATTATTTTATTCTGAGAAACTGAAATCCAAAGATTTAAAAACAAGAAAGACAACTCCATATGATCAAGAAGGATGTCTTTTATTGGAACTGTCTGAAACAAGAAGACCCCGAACTTGTTCATTGTATATTTCAATCATTTGAACAAAAACCTCATATATAAAGGTATCCTTTCTTTTTTTTTTATATCTGGAATACGTCATTCAAGAACCCCAATTGTCCTCTGTAATCACCTTAGGAGTCAGCAGGAACATCACCAAGTGTTGAGGGGGCTCTGAGACCAACTTTTTGAAAGCAAGACAGGGCATTAATAGGTAAATAAATTCTCTCTTTCAACTTTCCACCAGTTTACCCTTTGGCATTTTAGACATTCCTTTGGAGCCGAAGCATAAGAACCAACCTCTCAAATCTTCATGTGGCCATTTTTTCTTAATATGCTGCAAGCATTCAAAACCCTTATGTGAAACATTTTCTGCCTGTTGAGGTGCCGAGGCAGTTTCCTTCTCTACGGGATCAAACTTTTGTTAGTATGAGAAAAACTGATCACAGGTTATAAGCTAATCTATTTTTTCAGTTTTACCCATAATTTTAGAATGAATTAAAAAACACAGCTTCAACAAATTCTGCATAAACTGAAAAAGTCGTTGTGTGCAGAATAAGCTCTATAGCATCCTGCAGGTTGATTTTGTGAGATTTATCTGGCACAAACCTCTGGATTCTTGTGGTGCTGAGTTGTCAAATATTTGAAAATAAGTGAAGCACTCTTGTGCTGCTGAATTGTCAATTTTGTTACATTTCAGGCTGGAGTGATAGAATATTTTTAATGTGTGATAACATATCTTCACCAGCAGGTGTCAAATGTGCCTAGCCCGGGCAGTTAAGTAATCATAGTTGGGAATATCTTGAACAAACGTAAATCTTTTGGCTTGGTAGGGCCTACTTAGTTTTAAGAATAATTGTTGGGAGAAGTCTTGAAAGAACAATAGAGTCTCCATCTAAGAAGAAATTTCGAAAGGAAGGCCCAATGATATAGACAATGATAATTTCAAAGCCGAACACAATACCATATACAAAACTAACTAGATATAAAGAGGCAAGGCTTCAACTGTTGCAAGTAAGCAACATACACATAATCAGAACTCATAGAATGTCTGTGTGAGCAGTCGTTATTAGATATACCATATTAGGCCAACGGTTAAATTATAGCCCTCATAATATTGTGTTGTTGAGAAATTTTGAAGATGGAACTAAGATCATTCTAGATTGTAAAGCTTCCAAATGGACCTAACAGCTCGACCATGAAATAAAATCAAAATGGGATCCAAAAAATCAATCACTCAACTGTAGGCAGCATAACTTCTTTGCAGATCATTCCCTTTCAATACACTGAATTCGGCAAGTACAATGGAAAATATGACTGAGGATATAATCATAATCCCCTTTCCTACAATTGACAAGATGATTGATGTCCATATTCAGTTCAGCTCTAGAAGCAAAGATCACCCCAGAAAAATGTGAAGTTAGGACCAGTCTAGACAAGCAAGGCACAAAAATTAGAGCAAAGTATTTCTAGGCAAGAATTTCTTCAACAGTGAACTCATTACCTTATTAGTTTTGCAAGCTAGTGCTTCAAACTGCAATTGACTAACTAGAATATGGTTGTTATTACCATTGTGTATGTCTTTCCAGAATCTGTTTTCCCATATGCAAAAATGCAAACATTGTAACCATCCAGAACAAATCTGATCAATGGCCTAGTATCCAAAAACACTTCCTCTGCAATTCAACATGAATAATGTTATGATTTAAGAGATTTCACCTTACAATCATGTAGAAGGTTTTCAACACTCTAAAAAGAGAGCCAACCTTGAGTAGCAGATGCTCCAAATACTTTGTTGAATGTGAATGATTTACGTATATCCTTTCCTTGCTTTGCAGGATTTGCAATCATAATTTGACCATCCTCCCCAATATAATCCACTATACTCTGACAGTTGGATTGGCCAGGCAAGAATGGTCTGACTATGCAATACACCCTTATGCTTCCTAAGAATAATAAGAAACATAGAATCAACATAAATTTGTTATCCTATCAAATGGCATCTGTTGTGCTTTCACTACCAGCTTGGTCAAGCAAGTATGCCCTGCCTCAACTTCTAAGTTTATGTTTTATGAGCAGAATAAGATAACACAACACCATGCAAGAAGAGGCCAGAGTAAAATCAGATTACATAATTTGATATTCTCTTCCAAAATTGCTAATTCTCATCTTCTAGGCCCGAGGCAAGGTCGAACACTCAATTCAAACACAGAGCCCACAATCACAGGAAGATGGAGCATAGATAAGTTGTTCATACATCTGAACCTGTATGGAAGCAATCTTACCCAGTTCATTCATCCATCTCCTACTCTATTGAACCAACCTCATTTCCAACTTCCCAATTAGTGGGAGCACAAGCTTCTTTAAATGCACAGTAAACTGCCCTTTTCTAGCATTTTTTGACCTTTTATGTTCCTACTACAAGCCGTGGATATGTTCCCCCCACATCGAATTAGCTAAAACTATTCATTCGCACTATATTAGGAATAAAGATGCAACAGATTTGATATATACAATTTAAAGGGACTCCTAATTCCTACTCCGTTATAATATTTTTGAGACATGTCAGTTAAACTATAACACTATGACAGACGAACAGGAAGCACACCTTTCAGATCATGAACTTGATTGTATAGTTTTCAATTTTCCTCTAGAACTTTGTGGTAGCCTGCTGCAGCCTACGCTAGTCCATACATATGCTTTCCTGAGCAGAAAAGAAATACAGTCAAAATTGAAGAATGTAGAAAAGCGTGGTTCAAATAATAACAACTGTTTGTGCAAAGCTCACCAAGATTCTACAATTGTTTATTCCATTCCATTTGCATCGACTAAACACCTTCCTTCGTGTTGTGTAGCATCGATTTTAGTTCTTGCTGATTTTATGGAAAAATCAGAACAATCTCTATGTTTGAATCACAATGTCACACACTCTTGTAAGATTTAAATACTTACTCCAATTCCCCTTTGTTGGAGATCAAAACATGTTCGCAGATTTGGAACAGTTTTTTCATCCTCATCTGCATCACTTGACCTATTATAGAAGCAGTCCTCATGCTGTCCTCGTCTAACACCATAAATTTCCTCTTTTCCCTCATCTTCGCTGACATCAACCTTTAGATTGAAGTTTCAGTCTCGGATGTTAATTAAAAATAGACATCTATTACAAGTATTTAGTGATGAACAAAACAATATTGCAGCTCAAGCTCAACTCTATATTTATCAAAGTCCATTTCAGTAAACATCTGTAGTCAGATCCATTTCAGGCATTGAATTTTAGCTTTTTTGTAGCATAAGTGTTAACATTTTATGTATTCGTAGATAATTATATCCTAGAAACTTGAAACTAAATTAACTTTTACATATGCTGTAGTAAGGATTCCGAGCAAACCTTGGGCTCTCTTGAAGTTGTTGTTAATGCTGCCAAATTTTTTGACTTTGGGAAAGACTTTCCATCCCCATTAACAACAAGGTCCTGTACTACCTTCTTCAATTGCAGGCCACAATAACACAGTAGATGAGAATTCACTTATTAAGTTATTTTTCATCTATTTCTATGCATTTCCAAAGAGCCTCTTTTGTTAAATTTTCACATAGAGAAAAAGAATTGATGTGAAAGCATGATATTGTCGATTTAGTAATAAGAACCACCTGCTCTATGCTAGAATTCAACTAGTTCCATCTTCATAGAAGCTTTTGCCTCTAAAAATCCTATACCTGATTAGTGAATATGGTCATTAGAATACCCCGGCCCTTTAGCCCCTTGACTCCTATGGTCTAGGTTAGGTAATTTTTAAAATCATGTTAAATCACTCATCAAATGAATTAGGTTCTTTTCTATTTTTTATATGCATACAATCTTCCAATTTAACCAAGCCTTTCAGGTATGCTCAGTATTTCCTTTTTCCAACTGAAAAAGATATAATAATGAGCCAGCACAGGACAAAGTTAGGTTGTAAAATGAAAGATTCCTAGAGCAAAACCATAAAATGTAAGAAAGGTATAATGATGAGTCAAAACATGATAAGGTTACGTTATAAAATGCAAGAATCCTCGAGTTACACTACAAAAAATTGTCATCAGTTCGTTACAACACTCTCCAAAACTGAGGTGTAATCATAGAACCCAGAAGCATACAAGCTAAACATGTAAAATTATCATTTGAGAAAATCAGATTTCCCTGATCAGTTAAAAAGATAAGACATGCTGAAACAATTGTAGGTGCTTGCTATAATTCATGACATTGTTGACCATCTTGTCTTATAGCGTACAAGAACAGTCAGGGTATTCTTGTCAAGTTTGCTAGGTTGTTGGGCAGTTGGTGCTGAACTTAGGATCTTGAAAATTACAAAATTTTGGTTTGACATTAACAGATTTTGATATGAATATTTTTTAGAGTAAAATGTAACTGCAGATGAACTTTTCATTTTCCTCTTCTGGGATATTGGTGTGTTCTCTATATGGATTACTTCATAGAGTGTATTTGTATAGAAATTTATTGAAGGTGGTTATATGACATCTTTTAAAGTTGTTAGAAGGCAGTTTTGGACCAACTTTAAAACAGTCTTGTGTCAGCAATTGAAATTTAAAAAAAAAAAACCTTTAAATACACCTTTCTAGCACATTGAAAACCTTTTGATGATGGATTTAGAGCAGGTTTGAATATTTAGTTTCCATAGTTATTTGAATCATTTGAAGAGCCAGAGCAATCTCCTTGGAGCGACTATTGAAGGATCTTTGATACCATCATTACTATGCCATTATTCTGGGACAATTATATTAGTGTTCCTTTATGTTAGTGTAACTTTCTTTTAAATTTTAACCTCCTATTACATTCTTTGAAATATATATAGGAACTAAAATTTCCATATATTTCACTTAATTATTGTTTTCCCCACTCCCCGACGTTACTTTGCACCTCTCGGTGCAAATGCTAGTTACATAGTCATTACAAGGAAGACCTACCTAGTTACACTCTTCAACATTATAACTATATATAATTTTGATGTTTCTAGGTTGGAGATTGTACTATTTTCATTGGAGGATGCTATTATTGATGCTCACAAGGCTTTTGAGCTACTTGGTAGGATTCTCGCAAAATTGGTTGCTAAAGGGATATTCTTTATTCAAGATATAACAAGGGAAATCAAGGATGGAGGTACATAGCCAAGAAGCTTATTAGAAACGAGGGGATTTTGAGGTATTTCTCTAGAAGAAAATTTCAAGGTAGTCTGCTCACAATTTTAATGCCTGATCAATTTTGTGGTTTATTTGTGATCTCTCATGTTGACTAGTGAATGGTTGGTTAGTTTTTAGCTCGTGCTCACATTTGTTGGTTCCTGAAGCTTGAGCACTTTATAACAAAAATAGGCAAAGTCAAACAACACAAATGGTCCACTAGCTCTCTTTTTATTTGCTAATATTATAATGAAGTTTTATTAAAGGCATTGTTTGTTTGTTTATTTTGGTTAGAAAAGGTTTGCTCTTGGTTTTATGTGATTTTCAAATTATCGTATGTAGCATGTTGAGAAATGAGAAATAATAACTTGACATTTATTTTGCAGAAATTGATGTTGAAGGAAAATTGCTTTGACATTGTTGATGTTAAGGTATATGTTGTATAAACTATTTATAGTTTAATTTATATCATATTCTAGTGTTCATTGTTTTTCATTTCTTACAGTGCATTGTATTTTATTTTGTTTTCAGAAAATGAAATCAGTATTGATGGTAAGAAGCATGAATTGAAAAAAGAGAAGAGCAATAACATTGGAGCGACAAATGCAAAAAAAAAGAGGAGAACTGGTTTGGTGATACCCTTAGAACCAATATCTCGCATAAGACACACATATAAAGATTGATGATCAAGTCTTCAGAGTTGGTGAATTCACCTGTAATGCCTTGACAACACAACGATAATGTTTTGAAGTGATGAAACATCATTTCATATGTAAATTGTAGTCCAACTATTATAAAGTTGGAAACTCATATTGTAATATTTTAACATTTCATATAATATAATTTATGTGGTTGAAATTATTTATACTTGCATTTGATGTTGTTTAGTATTGTAATTAAAATATGCGACTTTGTGTTTTCATATTAGATGAACATGGACATTGTATGACATTTTTTAAATCATACAAATTAATTTATGTCGATTACTAATGAACACAAATAAAATGAATATGCGACTAAATTAGTCATTTAGAATGATTATTAATGAAATGCATATAAACTAATAAATTAGTCATTTATATAATGAATAAATGGCTATTGCAAGTGATAAATTTGTGACTACAAATGATGACTAAATTTTGCATATATACGACTATTAGTAGCTAATTTACAGTATCTTATAACATGACTAAAATTTAGTGATATTTCTTTGGTCATTAATTGGTTTCAAATAATGACTAAAATTTGCATATATATGACTATTAGTAGCTAATTTACAGTATCTTATAACACAACTAACATGTTGGTCATAGTTCTTTGGTCGTTAATTGGTTTTCTTGGGTGATCATATAGTAATATATTTTGCTGTCTATTTGGTCATTAATTGTGACATTTAATGACCAAATCAAAGACCATATCAATGACTAAATGAATAACTAAATCGGTGACCAAATGAATGACTAAATCAGTGACAAAATGAAAGACCAAATGAATGACTAAATCAGTGACAAAATGAATGACTAAATGAATGACTAAATTAGTGACCAAATCAATGACTAAATCAATGACCAAATATACAACTAGATAACAAAATTAAGATAACCAATTAATGACTAAGCTAAAAACGACCAAAAGTTGGTCGCGTTATAAGATACTGTAAATTAGCTACTATTGGTCACCGATTGAAAAATAGTCGTTTATATGCGAATTTTAGTCGTTTTTTTAGTAACAAATTAGCCATTTTGTACTAGTGAAGAGAACGACCCCATCACATTAATCTCCCTACTATTTTCTTTGATGGGGCACATAAGGATGATGCATGTGGATGTGGGGCTTGGATCAAACTGTCGGCTGAGGAGTGTTATCAAATATATTGGAATGGTAGTCTTGGTACCAACAATATAGCTGAGATCATGGCACTATAGTGTGGGATTAGGGTCGCATAACATCTTAATATTCTGCATGTTCACATTTATGGCGACTCTAAGACCATCATTAATGGGATTTCAGGAAAGAATCGAATACAAGATTTGCTGCTTTGTGGATGGACTGACGGTATTCGGTATATCCTTTCAAAATTCCATTCATTTTCTATGCAACATATCTATTGGGAGAACAACAGAAGAGCTGATTTACTCTCGAAAAAGGGCCTCCAAGAACAATTTGATTCTATTCATATATCTCACTACAGGAAATATGCCCTAATGCACTCTTTTGTCATCCCTCTACTTTAGTCTGTATTTATTTTCACTCTTCTACAAGTGAGCCTGCATATTTTATTAATACTATTGCTGGTTACTCTCATTCTGCAAGCCAGCCTGTCATGATATATCAAGCGAGCTAGAGCACTGTTTTCTTTTTTGTTTTTAATCACCCTTTTGCATATGAGCCTACAGGACTTTACTCATTTCGAGCTGATTTTACATATACTTTCAAGCGAGCCTATATAATGACCCTATAAATGAGCCGATGCATCTCATCTCCTTATCTGCCAGTTTTATTTCTCAGCTCCCTAGATTAATCATGCTATTTTATGAAGTTGCTCTATGGAACGCTTATAGTTTATACATCTTATGACGCTATGTTTATACATCTTTTGATGCTATGTATTGAATAATATATGCACTGTGTATTCATCATGGTGATTACATATTTCATAGTGATGGTTAGATGGGAGCGATGAATGTCTGTGTTTTTACATGGTTTCTCCATTTCAAAAATGTCTTTCATACATCTGAACTATCAATGATGTAATATGTAATGCGAATTTGTACAATAACGCAGTGTTTTTTCTTTCCTCTAAAAAAAATGTTTAAATAATAAATGCAAAAAAACACAAAACAATTGCAATTTCTATACTGTTTATTGTTCCTACCCACCCGTTGGTGTCGTCGAGTGACCAGCCAGAGAGACTGACCAAAGTGAATAGAGCGACCTTCCACTCTCGAATTTCTTGTTCACTGTGTCTTCCACGGCTCCGATGGTGGTTGAATGCCGAGGCAAATGGGCTGTCGGGTCGGTCAGGGTGGCCAACATGGGAAGGAGACATATTGTAAAATAGGGGAATGGTCCTCCCATGCTCTCGCCCCTGCCCCTGCCTTGCAATAAGGGACACTTCCCTTAGGCACCCCGGAGAGGTTGCATAATTTGGGGAGAATATAGGAATCCTGATTGCATTAATATCCTCCCCTTCGACTGCTTTCAATGACATTCTTTATGGTTGCATTAATATCCTCCCCTTTCTTTAATTGATGGCTATCCACGAACACATGGACAGCTTCTCTGGTCAAAGCGTTGTAAAGATGATCAACGAAGGCTTTTCTTACATCTGGGCCTCTGAAACTCAAAACCAAATCGAATCTCCACACTCTTCTCATTCTACCAATTGTAATTGTAGGACAAATTGAAATGACAAAATTTATCAACCGATCAACCAATTTTGTTTTTTTCCCTCTTGTGTTTGTTCACAGATATTATATTTCTTCACAAACCTTTAGTTTCCATCCATCCTATCGAGATTTCTGGACAAATATTTGTAAACAATACATATATGTCTATTTCTGGAAAAATATTTGTAAACAATACATATATGTCTAGGATACAATTTTTTGTCCACAAACCTGTCCCATGTTTGTACACAATTCTGACTACATCCATCCATCTCATTTTTCACAATTCTGTAATATTTCTGTAACAAATATTTGTACACAAATCTCTTCACGTCCTTCCATCCATCCTATATTACAAATTATTATTTCACAAATTTGTCTTCCCTACATCGTATTTCACAAATATTTTTTCACAAATCAATCGACATCCATCCATTTCGTTTCACAAATCTGTCTACAGAATCTGTCCAAGATTTGCGAACAAATATTTGAGAATTGGATGAAAGTCAGAACAGGGATTACTGTCTCCAAATCTGTCACTTCCTACCATTTTTTTCGACTTTCCTTTTTCGACAAAACCATTATATTCCACAATACTTTTTAGACAAAATATTTGTGTTCCAAATATTTTGAAGACAGATTCTGTATATCTTTATCTCAATAGTGTCTTCACGAATTATATATCCACAAATCTGTCGTTTCCTAGGTTGATGGAAGTGACAGATTTTGTAAACAAATATTTGTATTTGTTCAAAATGACAGTGCTTACAGATGTCAGTGCAACGACATCAGTTGATGCATGCTATTGACATACACCACTAATGTATGTTTCTATCAGGAAAATAAAATAAAAATATATGATTCCATTGGGTTTGGTTGTTTAATTGGAATAAAAATTTACATTGCTCTAAAACTTTATTAAATTCAACCATCAATACATGTTTGTTTCTCGGAAAATGCAAAAGAAAAAGAAAATGCCAGCCAGCCATGAACAAAGGGTATGGCCGTTCTTATTCCATGTTCAATCACAAAATCAGAAGGGCTCTGGTTATATAAGGGGCGGACTTCAAAACTCACAATCTTCCTGGAGTCAAACATGGAGATGCAGTGGGGCACGTCATGCTTAGATGGACATTCTTTCGGACAGTACAACATGGAAAAGAAATTGGGCGGGTTTGTCGACATTCGGGAAATCAGAAAGTTTGTAGCATGGATGGTCTCAATGCAAACATCTTTTTCAAACTTAAAGGTTACGTGGACTTGGTAATGGAGTGCATTTTAGGTTTTATTTGCGTCGGAGATCACTGTTTCTAAATAAACATTTGTGGGTAAGATGAAACGTTTGCACGTTAAGTATTCAAAGAAGTTTCACTAAAGGCCGCGTGAATCAAGTTGAAAAGATAAAGAAGCATTAAAATGACGGATAAACCATGGTTATATGTATAAAAATCCATAATAGTAGCATAGTAACATTATTAAATGGGTTGAAATATGCTAATAGTTTTTCTATTTTTTTTTATGTTAACCATAAGTTTATGGAAGGTAGTTATTTTATTTCAATCATTTTATTAATGTGGTTGTGTTAGTTGATGGGGGACTTGCATGAGAGGAATAGCAGGCCATGGCTAACTATGGCTAAATATATTCAAGTTATTGTTAGAGAGGATTTATTATGGTCAACATATAGATCACTATAGATAATCATGATTGTCCACATCTAACTATAATTGACTATGATAGATTGTGATTGACTATGGTTCATCATGGTTATTCATATATGTTCATGGTTGACAACAATCAACCAAAGTTTATTATAGTCAATCATGGTAACTGTTAGGGTCCTATAATAATACGGTTCATAAATTTTGGATTGACTATAATAGTTTTGTAAATATGTACATACATTGTTTTTTGCAAGTTGTTTTATCATATTTTGAAAAAATGAAAAATAATAAAAGCCAAAAAGAGGGTAAAAAGTCCTAAAAGAAAGATCAAAGGACTTAGAAAAAAAAAAAATATATATATATATATATATATATATATAGAGAGAGAGAGAGAGAGAGAGAGATAGAGAGAATAAGACCTGAAAGTGAGCAATTCCAAATGTCACTACTTCACTTTTACTGCAAGAATAATGATTATGTGCAGACTATCAATAAATGTCATAATCTATGATCAGTTAAATAATTTAATCTTAACTTTTCATGCTTTCAATTTCATATTTTAGATAGAGAATAAAAATATGTCAAACAGTTTAAACTTAACAAATCAATAGATAGGTAGAGAATAATGAGGAGCTCAACAATTTAATCTGAGCCCTCAGATGAAATAAGGTAGACTTAGATAGTTTTATGCTTTGAAAGAAAAATGTTTTAGAGATGCAAGCCTAAATGCACCCATGAAAATGAAATAAGAATGTTAGAAATAAAGATGGGTAGATAAAAAGGAGTTGAGCAATCATGTAATAAAACATCATCAGGAAAAAATCACTAAGTTCCCCTCCCCTCCAAATATTCAGTATTCTAAACTATCAGTCAAAAAGGCTCAGAGCATTTCTATGACTTTTGTTGGGACCGGACCCAAGGCTTGATGACTGGTTAGTTAAAAAATATTAAATTCCCACACTAGACTCATATTCATAAGCTTTTACCCTTCATTCATAAATCATAATCCCTTTTCCCTAAGTAAAACCCTTTTTTACTTAGTAAAAGTTAAACCCTAAATAACTAATTTCATTCCCTTTTAAAAATCATTTATAAAACCCTCAAAATGCATTTATCCTAAGTTAAAGTAAAGTAATACAACAAAGATAAGAAATGCTTTGTGCTGGCAGTTTACTTAGAGTTAACATGTATTTTGTTTCTATTACATTATCCCTTTATTCCATATTAACTACTAACTGTTTATTTATTAACTCTCTAAAGTTACACCCACCTGTATATTATTAAAACCCTTTATTTTAAATAAACCCACAAACCCTCTATTTTTAAAATTTGGACCAATGTTTAATACTCCACGTGCTCAATATAAAACCCTGCCCTACTATCCCATTGGTCTAAACCTATCATTAAAGAAAATATTCCACCCCCTATAGTGTTCAAACACATGTCAAAGGTTTGAACAACTATATAATAAAAACTCACTCCCGCATACTGTTGAAACCTCTCTTGAATGTTTTAAATAAAACATATATAAGTCTTATCCCCCCCACTAAACCATATAATATAAAGTTTTAAACTTTAATTAATGGTTATTTCTAAGGTTTAAAACCCATCCACACATAAACCTTACCCGTGAGCCCGTCATTTAAACCTAAGGTTTTAAACTTATTAAAATGTTTATTTCTAAATTTTAAGCCTGTCGCCACATATAAATATACCTTGGTCCCACTCCTTCATTCCGACGTAGCTTCCCAAACAATCTGGGTCATTCGCAATCGAACCCCAGATCTAACGGTCGAAAACCAATATCACACAGAAAATATGCACGATTACTCCCATCTCATTTCCGTGCAAAATGGGTGGCATTGTTGAACCTCAAATTTACCCTCTCTTTGAAAATTTTTCTCACCTCTTTCCATCACTTTCCCATAAGATCATAGACCCCGATCAATGAAAAATGTTATGTTTTGTCTCAAGGATACATTTAAATGATTATCATATTGTATTTTCATGATTTTTCTATTTTGATAAATTTTTGCAAAATAGCTACAAAATGCAGCATATTCTATAGCTGATTATGCGTTCCATAGCTAATCTTGTGGTTGAATAGGTTTCAGGTGTCAATTGGAGGATTGGGCCACATGGGTGTTTCTAGAATGATGCCTACATGGATTCTATCCTACTCATTCGGTCTAGATCGACAGAAAAGCAAACCTAAACTCATGGTCAAAGGTGGAGTCAAACTATGTTATCCAAATGCAGTAGGACTCTTGATTTGAGTCCAACAGTCTTATTGCAAATTCTAAATTCGAATTAGCAAGAGTCCAATAGTCCTATTTTGATTGTAATTCAACCTAGATACCTGTAGCTAACTTATCTCGCAATTAGTTATGTAATCTCTCTTTAAATAGTGGTTCCACAGAACCTAAAGACAGTTCAGAAAAAGTACAGTACAGTTCAGATTTTGTAGTGAATACTCTGTTTTATAGCCTCTGTTTTAATAAAGAAGTTTAGTTATCAAATGTTGGTTTGATTTCACTTTTTAAAAGCTAAGGAGTCAACAAAATTAGTAGCAGAGGGCCCCTGCTGCTAAAGGAGGTTTCTAATTATTTCTAGTTAGATTTCTTTAATTATGTTTAGTCATTTTTGTTCTTGCTTAATTTCCAGTTTTTGAATAGTTTAAATGCAGCTCTGTAGATTTTCCTTCCAAAATGTTTCAAGGAGATAGGAACTCTATCTTTAGGATTGGAATAAAGATTGAAGTGTTGAGAAACATGGTTGCTTAGTTTATTGTCTTGTCTTTTCAAATTCATTAAAATATAACTGTCAATTGCTGTGTCTAATTAAGCATTTGTGAAACCCATTTTTCCCATTTATTAAATCTTACATTGAATGGTTAAATGTCTTATAAGTGCAGTGGTTGAATACATTTTGTTTCTTGTTATTTTCTTGCTAAGAACTAACGGTGTAATTTATTTTTCCAAAGCCATTTCAAGAAGTCACAAAACTTCATAGTTGGATGAGACTAATAAGTCAATTATTCACTTAGTTGGTTTTAGTTAGAGGATCCTCATTACATTGCAACAAAAAATCTTCTTAAAGATCATTCTGAAAGGAACTAACCTGAACATACTGAGCAAGGATGGTTAAATGATTAGATGTGATGCAGTGTTTGAGTTATTTCGTTTTACAAAGTTATTGTAGTTCTTTAACTTAGGCAGATGTAATGGTTTCTTATAAACAATACCACAAAGGGGTCACTCTCTACATATTGGGTAAATGGAGTAACTAAACACATCCTAGATACTTTCTCTATTTTCTGTCTTAAAACTTTAACAACTAAGATACAAACAGTTGATTTCATCTCATAGGGTTTTGACCTAATAATTGAATGTTGAAACAACCTAAAGTACAATATTTGACACGTTTCCTTGCTTTCATTTTATTTTCAATCTTATTTTAGTTATAGATCCATGGATTAGGTTTAATCACTAAATGAAGTACTTGTTGTACCTTCTTTTTTAGAACTAGGTCTTAGAACTAATCCATAAACTTTGGTTTCTCTTATAGAAAATTAACTTAGTTTTATAATACTTCCTTTTCTTCCTTTTAATTAGATTCATTTTCACTTTTCTAGACTAGCCTAGGATAGCACACTAAGGATAAAAAAGACAAACCCCCAAGAACAATAAAAAAAACCACATACAATGAAGAAAGGGAAAGGTCACTTAGGCACATATAGTGCACCATACTTCATGAGTTTACTAGCCCTGGTTGATAATGAATGGAAGCAATTTAGGAACACTAAACTGACTAAACATTATGGCGCCATTGCCGGGGAAGTGTAACTAAGTAACCTTAATTCTTACATAAAAAAAAAAAAAAACACTTCAATCACCTACCACACCCTCTATATCATGTGGTGCAGTAAGAACCACACATCCACGTCATGAATTCATATTTTTGCAGGTAGAAGAAGAGGTGACAAAGGAGGTTGAATAAATGTATGGAGATGATGATAATGAGGGAGATCCTTTTGGATTTTCCCATTCAATAAACTGATATCAATGTTCAAATGAAGAACATCCATCCATATGTACTTCCTAACTTCAAAGGTATGAGATCAAAAGACCCGAAAACCTTTCTTTTTGAGTTTGAAATACTTTGTAGATCTTATGGCTACTCATTGAACATTCAAAAATTGAATTTGTTTCCGGCAACATTGAAGGATAGAGCTCTTAGATGGTTCATGACTTTAGGAGAAAATTCTATAAGGACATGGGATGATATGAAAAGAGTCTTTCTGGAAAAATATAAAGATTATTGCGTGCACAATGACCTTAGAAATGAAGTCTTTAAGATGAACCAAAAATATAATGAAAGCCTAGAAGATTTAGTGGAGAGATTTACCTATAATATCAACAGATCTAAATTGCATAAATTAGGATGAGATGCATTAAAAAATCTCCTACTAAATGCTATAAAGGATGAATGGATTGATCTTCTTAATCTTGTGGGAAAAGGAGATTTCTATCAATTTCCATTTCAAGAAATTTGTGAACTATGCAAGAACATATCAAGAGGAAAAGAAAAGTGTGTAAGATCCCCTCAAGATCCATTTATGGCAAGAGTAAGTAAGTCGGCATCAGGATTGGTAAGTCAAACTGAACCTAACAATTTTGCTAAACATTCTTGGTAATTTAAATGAACAAACTAACATGCTAAGAATGCAAAAAAAGAAAAAAGTTGCTTCATTTATATTTTTCCCTAAATGTAGAAAGAAACATTCTTTGCATGAATTTCCACTTGATAACATTAAAATTTGTAAAATTTGTGCAGGATCACATCTACTGAATATTTCCCATCATTAACAGGGTTGAAGGCAGTTTACCGGAATGACAATGGAGCAAATCAAGCACAAGAGAAACTTTGTTATGTAGCTCCAAGAGGACTATGGCAGCCTCATCAACCCAATATGATGCAATATCCTTATGCACAATTTCAAGGTCATGCACAACAATTTCAAGGTAATTGGAAAACACCCTTGCCTTGGCAACCTTGGACATCTCAATCCCAAACTCAAAACCAACCTTGGAAACCTTGGCCATCTCAATCCCAACCTCAAAATCAATCTTGGCAAAAAAGTTGGCAAAGGCCCTACAAAGGAAATCCACCATCTCCTCAATATTTCCCTCTCTATCCTCAATACCATCATCAATGTTATTCATACCATTCACCTCCACCACAACATCAATATCACCCTCATTTGACCTCAATTCAACCTTTCCCATTACCATCTACACAAGTACCCCAAATATCTATTCCCACTCCACTACATGCACAACCATTTCATATCCCCAACAATAAAACACCTCAATCAACTTACAATTTTGAGGTATTGCAAAATGATTCACCAGCTATCATTAAAAAACAAAAAACAAAAGAAGAAGACTCATATAAGGTCTAAGAATCATGGATGTCTGTTGATAAAGAGAATTTATTGGAACCATATATTCAAAATTTTCATGCCTACCTATCACCAGATTCGATAAATGAAGATCACATCTCTGAAGACTCGCATGCCAGGATAGAAGGAAGCCAAGGAATACAAGATTACATTGAATCTTGGTTTAGGAGAGTCATCGGATCCCACTGCTCCATTCTTTAGTATCTTCTGATATCATCTCAATCAAGGCAATTGGTCTCTCATATATGGGTACATATCAAATAGTATATTTCAAACCTGCATATGAGTTTATCTATCATCCTATTACAGACATGGTTCCATTGGAAGTATTCATATACTTGAATAAGATTTATTTTTCAAATAGAGTAGGACATATAAAAAATAAAAATAAGTAAAGAGAAAAATAAGTCCTATTGTGAAAAGCAGCTTGCTGGTGCAATTGGACATGAGCTTTGCTTGAAAACCATGCAACTGGAAAGAAAAGTTAACAATAATTTTTGCAATTTCAAGATGTTTTCAATCTTTTATGCTTCTTCAAATCATTTTTGGCTCTATGCTCGAGTTGGATGACGTGGAATTCCTTAAGGTCCACCTTCCAACAGATCTTGTCCCATCGACCTCAACACTTTATCTGGGATCAAGATCGGAGATTATTTGGAGTGCCTTGGAGCTTGCGTACATCAATGGCAAGCCTCCTCATTGATAACAATGGGAATATAACAATGTCTCTTGATTGTCAAATCTTGCAAGCAACTCGACTTCGACACATTCATTCGTCCCTGTCAAGATGCACTCAGGTACCTTGACACTCATTTACATTATCGGTAACTTGTCTCGCATTGGTTAATGATTTTCATCATTGATCGGTAATCCAATGATTTCTTCCCATGCTCGACTTCGACATATTCATTCACATGGTAAGAAGTGTACCATGAATTTTCTCTTCGATGAAGACTAATGGTTATATGGAATCAACAACAACTTGCAGCAGTACATTTTATTGGTTTCTTGTAGCAGCATGTTTATCTTTTTGTCAATTCAACAATAGTTGCAGAAAGTGGCAATTTTTACGGCTATTGCTGTAGTAGCTTGTTTTTGTTTTTGTAACTTTTTCTAGAGGCAGTTTTGGCGCAAATATTGCAATATTGGAGCAGAAATAAAAAATTTTGAGCTTCTGGGTTTTCTCAGAATATGATAAATTGAACAACATGCAAACAGAATTAAAAAAAAATAAAAATTGAAGGAAATTCAGATGGGTTTCTAAGGCAGATTTCCATTTTTTATCATTATGGACAGATTAGGACAGATTTTGGTATTTTTGCACAGCAGCACCTTTTCTTCATCAAAATGAAATTCTGAAAGCATGTGGCAGTAGAAAAGGTAAAAATACATAGTTTCCCTTTTGAATCACTCAATTTGGCCTTAAAATGAGTTCGTGGCGTATTTTTTTGTTGCAACATTGGGTAGCATGAAGGGTGAAACAAGGCAAAATTTGATTTGGTCATAAATTTCAATCCGTTCGTCTGTTGGTCCTAAAATTTTTATGGTAAATGCATTGAGCTCAGGTAAATAAATACAAAAAATTTCAAAAAATTTCAGTGTGTATTCTTCAAGAAATTGGCCACTTTCACCTACAGCCATTTCTCATTTTTCGGGAGATCAGTGCAACCATTGGCTGAGATTTTTTGTCCGAAGATGCATAATATTAATGGTAACAACCTCAGAAAATTTTAGGAAATTATGATGTACCATTTGAGAGAAATTGCAAAATTCATTTCATTTTACAATTTCACTCCATTTCACTCCACTTTCACTCCATCTCACTCCACTTTAAGTCATATTCCACATTCATTTCATTTCATCTCACATCCATATTCCATAGCCATACTTCATTTCTTTTTACAGATTGCATGCTCTAGCCACATCTTATTCAACAGTTCTGACACAATTGTACAACCTACAAATAGATGATGATTACAGGAAATTGAAGGATTCAGTTTTGAAGACCAACATGCTAAAAGAGTACCTAAGGATCAAAATCAAGCAAACAACAAACAAAAATATTAAGTTCTGAGGAAAAGTGTAAAAATTTATTTTTAATATCAAGGTTAAAAACATGAAACATGTATAATATGAACATTCATATGTTCCTTGACAACTCATCATTTGATTTGATTGCAATCTCTATCATACCACATATCAACCATATCCTCCACATCCCAAATACCATCTCCTGTCAACATTTCTCCTCCACACAGTCCTCAAAATTCTCCAACTCAGAATATTAAAGAAGGCCCCAGTAGAAGATCTCTTGGCATAGATCTAGTTCAACAGCAGATATATGATTATGTAGAATCATTGGAGAAAAGAAATGCCTCAATGAACCCAGAGCAACATCTCAATCCACAAAAACCTCTAATTGATGCTCTTAAGCAGGATACTTATGAATTAGAGATATTGAATGGGCACATCAAGCAGAAGAATGAGATTTTGAAGGAATAGAACAAATTGGACAAGGAAATTCATGATAATACCACTCTACAACTAATACTATGGCATAAGAAAAATAGGAAATTGAAGAAGAAGAACAAGTCATTGAACAGAGAAATCATTAACCTTAAGTTCAAAATTCTTATGAAAAGGCCTAGAATGTCAGTCACTTTAAAGAAGAACAAAAGAATAAAGTTAGATGTGCTAGTAGAGGTATCAGAGCAAATGCAGTAGGGGGGAAAAACTCACATTTTTTTTGAAAATTGCATGAGGACATGCAATGATTTTGCAATGGGGGTATGTTGAACCTCAGATTTACCCTCTTTGAAAATTTTTCTCACCTCTTTCCATCACTTTCCCATAAGATCATACACCCCAATCAATGAAAAATTTTATGTTTTGTCTCAAGGATACATTGAAATGATTGTCATATTGTATTTTCATGATTTTTCTATTTTGATACGTTTTCGCAAATTAGCTATAGAATACAGTCTATTCTGCAGCTGACTGTGCATTCCCTAGCTACTCTTATGGTTGAATAGGTTCCAGGTGTCGGTTAGAGGATTGGGCCACATGAGTGTTTCTATAATGATGTCTACATGGATTCCATCCTACTCACTCGGTCCAGTTTGATAGAAAAGTGAGCCTAAAATCATGGTCAAAGGTGGAGTAAAACTATGTTATCCAAATGCAGTAGGACTCTTGATTTGAGTCCAACAGTCCTATTGCAAATTCTAAATTCGAATCAGCAAGAGTCCAACAGTCCTATTTTGATTGTAATTCAACCTAGACACATGTAGCTAACCTATCTCACAATTAGTTATGTAATCTCTCTTTAAATAGTGGTTCCACAGAACATAGAGACAGTTCAAAAAAAGTACAGTACAATTCAGATTTGCAGTGAATACTCTGTTTTCCAGATTCTATTTTAATAAAGAATTTCAGTTATCAAATTCTGGTTTGATTGCACTTTTGAAAAGCTAAGGAGTCAACCAACTTAGTAGCAGAGGGCCTCTGATGCTAAAAGAGGTTTTTAATGCTTTCTAGTTAGATTTCTTTAATTCTGTTTAGTCATCTCTGTTCTTACTTAATTTCCAATTTTTGAATATTTTAAATGCAACTGTGGAGATTTTCTTTCCAAAACATTTCAAGGAGATAGGAACTCTGTCTTCAAGATTGGAATAAAGATTGAAGTGTTGAGAAACATGGTTTCTTAGTTTACTGTTTTGTCTTTTCAAATTAATTAGAAGATAACTGTCAATTGCTGTGTCTAATTAAGCATTTGTGAAACCCATTTTTCCCATTTATTAAATCTTACATTGAATGGTTAAATTTCTTATAAGTGCAGTGGTTGAATACATTTTGTTTCTTTTCATTTTCTTGCTAAGAACTAAAGATGTAATTGATTTTTCCAAATCCATTTCAAGAGGTCACAAAACTTCACAGTTGGATGAGACTGATAAGTCAATTATTCACTTAGTTGGTTTTAGTTAGAGGATCCTCATTACATTGCAACAAACAATATTCTTAAAGATCATTTTGAAAGGAACTAACCTGAACATACTGAGCAAGGATGGTTAAATGATTAGATGTGATGCAGTGTTTGAGTTATTTCATTTTACAGAGTTATTGTAGTTCTTTAGCTTCTAGCGAGATGTAATGGTTGCTTAGAAACATTACCACAAAGGTTTCACTCTCTACATATTAGGTAAATGGAGTAACTAAAGACATCCTAGATACTTTCTTTGTTTTCTATCTTAAAACTTTAGCAACTAAGGTACAAACAATTGATTTCATCTCATAGGGTTTTGACCTAATAATTGAATGTTGAAACAACCTAAAGTACAATAGTTGCCACATTTCCCTACTTTTAGTTTGTTTTGAATCTTATTTTAGTCATAGATCCATGAATTAGGTTTAATCACTAAATGAAGTACTTGCTTTACCTTCTTGTTCAGAACTAGGTCTTAGAAATTATCCATAAACTTTGGTTTCTCTTATAGAAAATTAACTTAGTTTCATAATCCTTCATTTTCTTCCTTTTAATTAGATTCATTTTCACTTTTCTAGACTAGCCTAGGGTAGCACACTAAGGATAAAAAATACAAACCCCCCAAAAAAATAAAAAACCACATACAACGAAGTAAGGGAAAGGTCACTTAGGCACATATAGTGCACCACACTTCATCAGTTAACTAGCCCTGGTTGATCATTAATGGAAGAAATTTAGGAACACTAAATTGACTAAACAGGTATTGTAATTTTCTCCCTCCTCCACGTGGTCAATCCTTATTGGATCGTGTTGGTTTGCACCAAAACTGCTTACCACCATTAGGGCATGTGATAACCACTTACTGTTTTAAACTTGTAAGCCCGAAAACCGCCCATTTTTATGACATAAATGCCATTAATTTCCATTTCGTGTAGCCCTAATATGCATAATAAACCTTGTTAATGAATTTTATTTCATATCCTTCTAGGCCTAAACCCTGCACGAGCCTCTCAACTGTTAAAACAAGCTTTTTCCGCCATTTTCTTGCCAAAATACCTCAAATTTCAGCTTGTTACTCTTTGAAGACCACTGAGGGGCTTTTCGTTGCTATAGAAGCTCCACAAAAGCTGTTCGACCGTTTAAAGACCTCAGAAACTGTTTCAAACCACTATACCTGCGCATAACAGGTTTTCTTCTCAAATTAGAGCCTGTTTTTTTTAAGTTTCAAGAAAGCATTTTTAAGAATATTTCCCATTCAAAAATTAAAAATTAACAAAAGAAGCCATAAAAAAGACCAAAAACCAGGCCAAACACTGTCAATTTTTCTCCAGAAACCCTATTTTACTGTTGCCTACTACTTAGGACGAAACTTGTGAGTTTTTTTATAGTTTTATGACCTATTTCAAGCTCCAAATTAAGCCAGAAAACCTCTGAAGGTATCCTAAGCCTCTGTGCCCAATTTCAAAACACTTTTTTAAGCCCAATCCCTCAGTGAAAGACTCATGAAACCCATGTTTCGTGCTTAAAACCAGTCAAAAGCCAATAAACCCTCTTTGACAGACCTAATTGGAAAAGAAATCCCAAAGAAGAGACCATACTTTCCCTGTTTTATCCAAGAATCATCTGCTAAAAGTAAAAATACTTCTGCAAACTATTTAAACTTGTAGAAAGTAGCCAAAATGCCTAAAAAGTAGAGCTCTAGCAATCCTGAAGCTTCCAAAGTGCCAAAATCCGCTCCAGCCATGTATTCTAAGACTGTTATTGTTGTCAATCCTTTACAAACCCCACCCATAGACATTGAACATATTCCATTGGCTAATGTTGATTACAAGATAGAAAATCCCATTGTTGAATTTAACCTTCTAGATATTCATAACTGGTGCTATGAGAAATCCTTAGATAATGAAGAAGAAGTCCATATTTGGGAGTCCCACTTGCCCAAATATGTTGTCCCATTAACTCATCCATGCCAAGAATTCATTAGGTTATGTCAACAGTATTATGTGCCTGAGCAAAGAGCCATTGTAAATGCTAGCAAAGAAGTGCTTTTGACAATTACTGCTGAATCAATTAACCAGATGCTACAACTTCACCTTGATTCTCAAGCAATCCTTTTATCCATAGAGGCCCTTATCAAGCTGTACATTGGCCTTTATTTTCCCAAGAGATTCATGATTTTCTAGACATTTATTCCCTCACATGTAGAAATTCCTAAACTAAATCCCCCATATTCTATTGCCAAATTCCCAGAAGGTTCAAGACATGTGATTTCCATGCTTTCCTTCATCCTAGGATATTTTACTGATGAACACACAGATGAGTCCATCTTAGAGTTCTTATCCACTTTTATCCCAGTGAAACCCCCATTAGTAATCTTTGATTATGTCAGTTTCATTGCAAATAATATTCATTATCAATTGATCAATTTTCCAATTGAAGGAGTGTTCAGATATACTTCCTTCCTTGCCCATATGTTTTTATACTTTCAATCAGATAATTTTCCAGTCACTCTCCAAAAGCTTGACATAGAGGGAAATCCTCCTTCTGTCATTTTCTGGACATCTTTGCTCAGGAAAGAATGTACATATTTCACTTATGCAGAATTTTCAAAGTTATTCCTACATCCAGTGATCACAATGTTAACAAAAACAGAGCAGCCAAGGATAAATGAAGAAATGAAAAATATATTGCAGTTGTCAGAGCAGAATAAAGTTGGTGATTGGTACCTATATGAAAAACATACTGAGATCAGATTCTTTGGGTCAAACTTGTTACCTTACAAATTACCCAAGCATGTTTCAATGAGGATCTTTGCCTTGGAATATATCAGACAAATCTTAAACTTTGATTCTATAAATTTCATGGTGGAAAAGAAGAAAACTCAATTCAAAATAAAGAATCAGATAGGGCCATTCATTTGCAATCATAGAGATGCAGAGAAATAAGCAGCAAAACAGTTATTGGAATTCAGATTTGAAGAAATTTTTTCTTGGAATTATTATCCACAAGGGATCCTAAGAAAACTAAGGGTTAAATTTAAATTAACACCCTTCATTCATGAAACAAAGCCAGAGATAGAAATGTATGCAAATCAGAATGAGTGGACTGAAAATACCTTAACAGATGCAGTCAATAAAAGTTACACTAGTCACACTTTGGAGTCACTGCAAATCAGCCAGAAAAATACACTAAGAGAGTAAGGGAAGAAGTGCTTATATTGCAGAAAATTGAACTAAAACTAAATTCAAGTTAATATATAACAAAAGACCTAAGTTAAGTTCAGTTGGTAAAGGAAAGTTAACAATTGATGTTGAAGAAACAGAGCTTATAGATACCAACACTGATTTTCCAGAAATAGATGTTGCCACTGTGATCATCAATGAGCCAGCTACTAAGAATCAAAATGAAGAACAAGTTAACAATGAAGATGCACAGTTGATAGAAAGACAATAGATAATGGAAGCCTCTTCATCACAGGCAGCTGAGGAGAAATACCTAGACATCAAAGAAAAATATAAACAAATCAAACTGAAGAATGAAGAGATAAAAAACAATATTTATTCTCAATATCTCAAATAGACACCATGTGTGAAAAATAGACTTCTGTCTCCATTTGATTATTCAAATCAAAAGCTAATTATGTCAATGTTGCAGCCCACTATCAAGTCCCCAAAGACAGTGGCAGATTATAAGAAGGTTGATTTGGAAGTCGAGACAGATAAGATTCATGCTCTTGATCAAATTGAGTTCCATAGACAGACTTCAGAAATGCTATACTCTACTATCACAAGTAAAGTCATGAGTGCTTAGAGACTCCATAACACCATTTCCAACATGTAAGATCAGATGAAAATGGACAAAGCATCCTTGTATGCCAAAGATCTCAGGATAAAATCCTTAGAAGAGCTAGTTTTGTAGGTGGGATATGACCCTGCTAATATCAAAGCAGCTGAGTTATTAGTGAAGAAGAAGAATGAAGATATTGCAGCTTTGAGGAAACAACTTAAATTTCCTCAAAGTGAACATCCTGAAACAAAATAAATAATAGAAGGACAAAAAGAAAAAGATGACATGATGAATTTGATTTTTCAGTTGAAAACCCTAATCAAGGAAATGGAAATACAGATGGACAAACTTGTCCAAGAGAAAGAAACACCAAAAATACCAAATATTCCTACATTTATTCCTGTAATCACTACAGTTGTGCCTTCAACTTTAGCTGAAAAGTTAGCACCCAAAGAACCACTGGATATTGCAGTGCCAATAACTTCATCCACAACCTCAGCTACTGAATCATCTACAACAACAGTTCACCATATAGATGAAGCCAACAAATTACTGAAAGCTATGGAGGAAATGTCTCTTAAGAGAAATGAAATCAGGAGATTAAAACAGGTGGTATAAAATCTTGAGAAATCAAACAAATTGTTTTTGATAAATGAAAAAACACATGAGAAAAATGCCATCAGACTGAATGAAGAATTGAAGAAATTACAAAAAGAATTAACCTTGAAGGAACAAATATCATAAATCAAAAACTATCTTTGGAACAATAGCATTGAATCCATCCATGATGTATGGCCTTCAATTCAGGTAATAATTGAACAGAGAGAGCTATTACTAGTAGCCCAAGCAGAAATTCAGAAGACTCAAAGTGAACTGGCTAACAAACCAAAGCAAACTTTAAAGCTGATCACATTCCTTAACAGCAAAAACATACAAGAATTAGAAGAACTCAAGATTACTGATAGGACTGAAACTATCCCAGAAATTAGGAAAGTTACTACCAAGAAGAATCTAATGAAGAAATTGGAAGAAAAATGTGAGAATATGAATACTGCCATAACCAGGTTTATGATCAAGTTTACAAATTTGAGGCAAAAATGACTTCCTAAGATTATGGTCATTAACAATAAACTGATGCCTCAAAATGAATATGATAAAAGGATTAGAGAATTTGCAAAGGAACAGGTAAATAAACCACTAGTACAAGGCATTTCAACAGGAAAAGTCTTACTCAAAATTTTTGAAGACTTATTGTATTTATAGCATGGGATAAGACATTTGTTTATCATCAAGCCAACCTTTTCTAGATACACTGAAGCTGATAAAAACTTCAGGAAATTAAAGAAGATACAAATTCCTAAAGATGAGAATTGATAGTCACTCACAGATTTATTATGAAAGATAAAAAAACAGACAGATGAAAGGAAAACTATTTGTTGACTTACAGTTAAAGAAGATTTTTACAATAGTAAACAATTTTGACTATGGTTAAAGAGAATCAGAGAAAGAGTATCAGACAAGGCAAATAAAATTCCAAGACAAATTTAAAATATCTAAAGCCACCAAGGAGGACACCAATGCAGCCAGTTGCATCTTATCCTCAAAGCAGTTTCTAATTTTTTGAATAAATAGGACAGCTTGCTGACTTGTTAAGCAGTTGTCTCTATTATTGTTTTAAAGGTATTTTATTTCCCTTAGATAATTCCTAGTATCATTCCAAGATATTTTGTAAATTACTATGTATAAATACTTCATCTTTAGAAGTATTTTGTGTGGAATAAATTGCTGGAGATTGCTATAGTTATTTTTGTTGGACTTGAAGGCTTTTGTGATTCAAATTTCGAGTAGCAGACTAGATCAAACCAATTGGAATCATACTTCAGGATTCCTATGATGAGCTATTTGGAGTGAATTATTTCCTTACTTGTCATTGTTATCTTTCTTTGTTACATGCATCCATCCATGTTTGTTCTAAATTTGAATGAATAACTAGGAGTATTACTATAGGATTTGTGAAGAACACCATGTTTTTAACTAGTTATCATTTCTATGTTTTCTTCTGATTTCTAGTGTAGGGAACCCTTAATTTCTCCCTCTCTCATTTTACCTCTGCCTACTACTTCTTTTTTCCCAATCAAAGGATTCTTAATTTCCCTTTATCCCGATCATACCACCTCACAAAAAAGCCTTTCCAAGATCTTCAAGGGTTATCTATCTTGCCCTGAAAACATTTGACTTTTTGGCATTGATCCCAATTTTCTTTGCTTGATTTTGACTCCTTAGCCAAATGGAAAAATAGGTCTCCCACTATCCATCCCTTCAAGTGATTTTTTCCCACCAAATCAATCAAAACAAAACTTATTTAACAATCATAACTAGCCTAATATTTTATAAAACAAGCAAAGTTAAATCTTATAGAGAGAGCCCTCTCTGAACACTAAGAAGGCTAGATCTTAGAGTTTAAAAGTTGGTCTGTGGTTACCTCTAGTGTTCTTTGACTAAAAACCAAAAATATCACAACTTTAGAATTACTAGAGTGATGACATACTGGAGGCCTTATTGGGGAACTAACCAATCCTCAGTCATAAAACTTGTCTTAAAGGTGATCATTTTATTCATCATTTTACTTTAAGATTTCTTTTATAAGTTGTGGGTATTAAAAAATGTAATTTTGGCTTCTAGGAAAATTTACTATACCAGGTCTAAGCTGGATCCTAAACCTGATGTTGTAGTAGACAACCCAAACCGAATTGGAAAAAAGAAAACAACAGATAGAAAATTTAGAAGCTGAAGTATCATTAAAAAGAGTCAATTCAGTACCACAAGAATTAGTAATTTTGCAAGATATATATTTTGATATGAAATTTGAACATTCTTTGTTTAGAAGTCAATTTGAAAGTGATATTTATACTGTTGTTTTAGACCCTATTTTTATTTCATTTTTTAAAACAAAACAGAAAAATATTACAGTAGAATCTAAATCAACGAAAGTTGAATATCAGACTAAAATTGAAGAAATTAATGCTACTATTCTCTTAGATATTGATGAAGCTATTGAATTAGCTCAATTGTTAGGATATACCACTAAGCCTTTAGTTTCATAGTTATATACCACCATAATACCAATTGTTGACTCATTTCTATATCCTTCTACATCATATATAGCTTCCAATACCAACACATCTACAGATCCATTTATCCCTAAACTATCTTTAAAGCCTATAGTACTATTTCCACCACCCACTTCATCCACTATATCCACTAGCTCACCTTTTGATTTTTCAAACACATCATTCTCATTCCCTAGTGGTTCCACATATATTCCAGTTTCATTTTCCAACACCTAAAATACAACATTTAGTTCATCAGCTACCACTTCCAATTCAGCCCCAAGCACTTCTACTTTACCTCCTAGCCAAGCTAAACTTCAAGCTATGGCTGCTAGGTATGCTCTCCTTGTCTTACCAGTATAGCTTCATGACATGCCTCAAGACTATCAAGGTAAGATACCATAGTTTGATGCCACTACCCATTATACAGCTCAGCAATACATTAGTAAAATGACGGATTTCTTTGAACTCCATGAGATTGATGATTCAGATGTTCAAATGAGATTATTTGCACAAACATTGGCAGCAGAAGTTAAGAAGTGGTTTAAAGGTCTTGCTGTTGGTATTGTAACTGATTTAGCTATTTTTCATAGATTGTTTTTAAATAAATGGGAAAAGAAAAAGCATCCACTCCAAATATTGTCCGATTTGATTCCATGAGAAGAGCTCCAAATGAGTCAGTCCAAGACTATTGCACTACATATAACAGTGTTTACAATTCCATCCCTGTAAATATTAAACCCACTCTTGATTCTGTCCTACTCAAATTCCCTGATGGATTTTACACAGATGCGGCTTATCAGTTGAGAGAAAGAAATTCAGAAACATTAGAAAGAATGCAAAATAGATGCGATTAGTGTAGAAGTAAACATTTTAGCCAAAAAAGCTAGACTAAGAAATGAGAGAAGAGTGGCCATTAAAGAAGAAACTTCCAATTCAGACACAAAAATAGACATGTTAGCTAAAAATCTAGAGAGGATGATGGATAGAATAGACAACATAGAAAGAAGAACTCAATGGGATAATCAAAAGCAAATCAGAAATCCCAATTTTAGGAAAAACACAAATTCAGGAAAAGCAAAAGAAACAGCCCACACCAAACAATAAGGCCCCCCTTCCAAGAGAACTATGTTGAAAGTTCTTAGAATAATGATGATGATAAGGATGCAATAAATCTAATGAGAATAGATTATAATAATACTATTTTCTCACTCAGGAAGATCAGGAATTATTTGAACTCCAACAACTCAAATTACATTCAAGTGAATCCTTTGATTATAAACAAGGTTATGATTTTTCTATAAATGAAATACACAGTCAATATAACCTTAGAAATAAGAAAAAAAATGAGTCTTCTACCAAGAAAACTTCCGAAACACATAATAAGAAAATAGTATAAGCTCTCAAAACAAAAGTTCTGCAAATTCTCCCAAGGGAAAATAAGCAAAACTCTAGTTCTTCCCAAAACATTTGTAGTCCTAAAAATACATCAAGCCCTAAGATTGTTGATATTAATGATGAAGTTTCTCAAGCTACAAAATATTCACAGAGATCTACTGCTGCAAAAGCTTCTAATTCTGTTAAAACAACAAATTTAGATCCTAAAATATCCTATGTTGATCCTAAGTCAGTGGATCCAAAAACTGCTACTTCAAAAACACCTGCCGATAATTCTAAGTCTAAAGGAACATCTATTGCTTCACAAACAATCCCTCAAAATAAAATTAGGAGTAGTAAAACACAAGAAAATCAAACAGAGAATGTCAAACCAATTGAAAATGAAAACATAACTATAGAAAAACAATACAAGCCAACACAAACTATGATTACCAAAGAAGAATTAATTCAAATCAGTAAATCTAAACCTTCATTTAATATACAAACTAAAATTTCAAAGTTAAAAATACCAATTCATTTAACAGAATTGGTAAAACATGACTTGTATAAATCAACCATAACTGAAACATTAAACATAAATGATAGAGAAGATTCCATAAATCTGAATGTTGATCAACCAAAGTTGATTTTTGGCCCAGATGTGAATGGAAAACATGCAGATGGAGCAGTTCCTCCATTTTATATCAGTCTTACCATTCATGATCAAATTTTACACAATGCAATTCTAGATTCATGGGTTGCCCATAATCTAATGCCCAAAGCCATAATGGAAACCCTGAATTTAGAAATTACTAGGCCCTACAAAGATTTTTTTCATTTGATTCGAGTAAAGTTAAATGCCTAGGTTTAATCAAAGATTTGTGTGTAACACTAGTTCAATATCGTGGTAAGAGTATATTAATGGACATTGTATTAGTTGATATCCCACCTAAATATGGAATGTTACTATCTCGCTCATGGGGAGCAAAGTTATAGGGATCTTTACAATTGGACATGTCTTATGCTACTATATCAGTTTTTGGTCAGCCTAAGAAGTTATATAGGGAAACATTGATGAATTACATGGTCAGTAGTGCAGAAAGATCTATAAATTACCCAATTTACTCTACACCAACTGACCTTGATTCTTTTATCTTATGTAACTCTGAAACTAATGAAATCCAAACTGAACTAATAGAGAAAAATAAAACACCAAACAATGATAGTATATTTCATGAATATTTATGGAATTTAGACTTTGATGGTTCTATAAATAATTTAGGAGCAGGAGCAGGAGTTTGGATAACCAACATGGAGACTAATCACTCATAAGGCCATGCTTTCAGGCTCAATTTTAAATGTACCAATAATATGGCTGAGTATGAAGCCCTCATTCTAGGACTCCAAATTATTAGTAACTTAGGAGGCAAAATAATATTAATCATGGGAGATTCAGAGTTGGTCATAAAACAAATAGATAGAGTATATTTTGTTTACAATCCTAGATTAAGTCATTATAGAGAAATTGTGCTAGATTTAACTGATGATTTATTGGAATGTAAATTTGTTGCTATACATAGAAAACAAAATATATAGGCTCACTGTCTAGCAACCTTTGCTATTACATGCAATTTATCATTCCAACCTAATCATAGATATATTGCTGAAGTCAAGCACAGACCAATAATTCCAAACAACCTCAAATATTGGCAATTTTTTTCTCAAGATGAACAAATTTACAAGTTTATGAAAATTGAAGGTGAATTTCAGAACTGTAAGATAGACAGAGATTGTACTATAGATCAAGATTTAAATTGTGAAATTGATTTGAATAACATAGACATAAATAAAGTAAAGTTTGTTAAACCAACTAGATTTAGTCAATCAGATATTGATAACTTAGAGAAATTAGAGATTGAAGAAATTATTGATGATGAATCTAACATATTGAATCCTAAGAATAATTTCTTACCCAAAGGTTTAACTCCTTTAGAAGATCTTTTTGAATCAAATGATGTAGCTAGAAAACCCAAAATGGAACTAGTTAGATTTGATATAGAAGAATGCAATATTGGTACAGAGTTAAAACCCAAAATAATCAAACTTTCCAAAACCTTACCTCAACAAGAAAAGGAAAAATATATTTCTCTTTTAAAATAATATCAATATGTTTTTTCTTGGAGTTATGAGGATCTCAAATCCTATGATACCAACATAATTCAACATAAAATTCCAATAAAAGAAGATCAAAAGCCCTTTAAACAAAAGTTGAGAACAATTAACCTTGTTTTATTGCCTTTGATAGAAAAGGAAGTGAAAAGAATGTATGATGCACAAATAATTGCACCAATCAGATCTTCTGATTGGGTTTCCAACCTATGTTCAAACAAGAAAGAAAATAGGAGAGATTATATTATGTGTTGTACTTTAGGAATCTAAACAAAGTGTCCTTAAAAGATAATTACCCTTTACCTAAAATGAATCACATATTACAAAGGGTAGTTGGTTCTTCTAGGATCTCTCTTTTAGATGGTTTTTCAAGATACAACCAGATTTTAGTCCATAAATAAGATCAAGCCAAAACAACATTTACTACTCCTTGGGGCACTTTTATGTATGTAAAAATGCCTTTTGGTGTAATAAATGCAAGTGCAACCTTTCAAAGATCTATGGACATAGCTTTTGCAAAGGAAATACATGATTTCTTAGTGATTTATTTAGATAACATTACTTTGTTTTCCAAAACAGATAATGAACACTTGGATCATTTGAGACAAGTTTTTATTAAACACGGGAAATTTGGCATCTCTTTAAACCCTAAGAAAAGTTTATTTGGATTAGAAGAAGACAAGTTACTTGGACACATAATTTATAAAGAAGGAATTAGAATAGATCCTGCTAGGATAGAAGCAATTATTAACATCAGTCCACCAAGAAACATCAAAGAGTTACAAGCCTTTTTAGGTAAGATTAATTTTTTAAGAAGATTCATATCCAATTTAGCTAAGATAATTAGAGAACTAAACAACATGCTTAAAAAAATTTCAGTTCTTAAATGGAATATTGAGGCCAAACAGTCATTTTATTCCATCAAATAGGCCTTAACCAAAACTCTAGTCCTAATAAGTCCTGACTTTAAGAAGGATTTCATATTTTTTTCATTTGCTTCAGAAAACACCATTGCTGCAGTTTTACTGCAAAAAAATGACCATGGATTTGAACAACCCATATATTTCTTTAGCAAGAACCTTAGAGATGCCCCTTTGAATTACAACATCATGGAGAAGCAAGCCTTAGCTTTGGTAAAGGCCATTAAAGACTTCAGAGTTTATATTCTCTACTCTCACATCATTGCCTATGTCCCAAATTCTATAGTAAAAGACATTCTTACTCAGGATGATCCTGATGGAAGAAGAGGTAAGTGGATTGCCACTATATTAGAATATGACATAGAGATAAAACCCACAAAGCTCATCAAAGGTCAATTATTAGCCAGACTTATGGATGAATCTAACTGTAATGCCCTAGACATAAATTCTATTGCCCAAATAGATGATCAGGAAGAGATGGCGACTCAAATGATCAGTGAAGCCTTTTTAGACTCACCTTGGTATACAGATATCATATTTTTACTACTAAACTTACAAGATCCTCCTGGATTGTCAAGAACCAAAGCCAAATTCTTAAAACTAAAGGCAGTAAGATTTTGTATTTTAGACAATGTACTTTTTTGGAGAGATCATAGTGGGATTTTATTAAATTATTTGCTCAAGGAAGAAGCTGACAAAATATTTGAATAATTTCATTCAAGCTGATGTCAAAAAGTTTGTGACTTCCTGTCACAAGTGCCAAAATTTTTAGGGTAAGAAAAACTGATACTCCTGCCTTTAAAGCACATTGAAACTGAAATTCCATTTCAACAATGGGGTTTAGACTTCATTGGTGAAATTAACCCTCCATATTTAGGCCAACGTAAGTGGATTTTGAAAACCACTAACTATTTTACCAAGTGAATTGAAGCCATACCCTCCAGACAAGCTACAAATACTGTCATTATCTCCTTCCCAGAAAGTAACATTATTTCAAGATTTCGATGTCCCCAAAAGATAATCACTGAAAATGCAACAACATTCAAATCCAAAAAGATGATTGACTTTTGTCATAAATACCATATTACCCTATGCCACTCTACTGCATATTACCCTCAGGGTAATGGCCTAGCTAAATCCTCAAATAAGAGCCTTGTAAACATCATTAAAAAATTACTGAAATATAACAAAAAATCTTCGAACAAAAAGTTGGTCAATGCCTTATGGGTAGATAGACTTACAACTAAAAAATATATTGGTACATCTCCTTACTAGCTTTTTTATGGAATGGATGTTGTTTTCCATCCTTCTTACGAGTGCGAGTGATGAATATTATCCAAGAGTTACAGGTTGAAACAAATGACATTCAGAGAAGGATTAATCAAACTATTCACTTGCAAAAAACAAGAGAAGAAGTTTATATTAGATCCCAAGTTATCCAAGATAAAATAAATAATTTTTTTGATAAAAAGAGTAAAGAAGATGATTTTTACATTGGAGACCAAGTGTTAAAATGGGATTCAAGAAGAGAAGACAAAGGTAAACATGGAAAATTGTATTTTCTGTGGAAAGGACCTTATGTGATTTATGGATATAGAGGTAATAATTCTTTCTTTTTGAAAGAAATGGATGAAACAAATCTGCAAGAAAGACCAGTAAATGTCAAAATGTTGAAGCACTACTACTCTCCTGAGTTAAAAAATAGTTAGTTTTTATTCACTTTGATCATTGTACATATACATTGCAGATTTTAGATTGGATTGGATGTTTCCATAAAAAAGTTGAAGCCCAGAGAGAAGGCCCTAAGCTTTGAGAGGTAAATATCATAAGTATGAATAATTGCAGATATCATAAGACATTTACAGGGTCATCACAGTCAAATTCCAAAGGCTACTGATCTAAAAGTTCTTAAAATTTCACTAGGAAAGACCATCCCCAAGTGGATCCACTGTTAGGGTCCTATAATAATAGGGTTCATAAATTTTGAATTGACTATGATAGTCTTGTAAATATTTACACACCTTGCTTTCTACAAGTTGTTTTCCCATATTTTGAAAAAATTAAAAATAATAAAAACCCAAAAAGAGGGTAAAACATCCTAAAAGAAAGATCAAAGGACATAGAAAAATATAAACCCCAAAAGAAAAAAAAGAGATAAAATAAGACCTAAAAGTGAGAAACACCAAATGCCACTACTTTACTTTTACTGCAAGAATAATGATTATGTGTAGACTATCAATAAATGCCATAATCCATGATTAGTTAAACAGTTTAATCTTAACTTTTCATGCTTTCAATTTCATGCTTTAGATAGAGAATAAAGATATGTCAAATAGTTTAAACTTGAAAAATTAATAGATAGGTAGAGAATAATGAGGATCTCAACAATTTAATCTGAGCCCTCAGATGAAATAAGGTAGACTTAGATAGTTTTATGCTTTGAAATAAAAATGTTTTAGGGTTGCAAGCCTAAATGCACCCATGAAAATGAAGTAAAAATGTTAGAAATAAATATAGGTAGGTAGAAAGCAGTTGAGAAATCATGTAGTAAAACATCATCAGGAAAAAATCACTAATTTCCCCTCCCCTCCAAATATCCAGTATTCTAAACTATCAGTAAAAAAGGCTCAGAGCATTTCTATGACTTTTGATGGGACCGGACCCAAGGCTCGACCATTAGTTAGTTAAAAAATATTGAATTCCCACACTAGACTCATATTCATCAACATTCACCCTTCATTCATAAATCGTAATCCCTTTTTCCTAAGTAAAACCCATTTTTACTTAGTAAAAGTTAAACCCTAAATAACTAATTTCATTCCCTTTTAAAAATCATTTATTAAACCCTCAAAATGCATTTATCCTAAGTTAAAGTGAAGTAATACAACAAAGATAAGCAATTCTTTATGTTGGCACTTCACTTAGAATTAACATGTATTTTGTTTCCATTACATTATCCCTTTATTCCATATTAAATACTAACTATTTATTTTATTGACTCCCTAAAGTTACACCCACCCGTATATTATTAAAACCCTTTATTTTAAATAAACCCACAAACCCTCTATTTTTAAAGTTTAGACCAATGTTTAATACTCCACGTGCACAATATAAAACCCCGCCCTACTATCCCATTGGTCTAAACCTATCATTAAAACAAATATCCCTCCCCCTATAGTGTTCAAACACATGTCAAAGGTTTGAACAACTATATAATGAAAACTCGCTCCCACATACTCTTGAAACATCTCTTGAATGTTTTAAATAAAACATATATAAGTCTTATCCCCCCGCTTAGACCATATAATATAAAATATTAAACTTTAATTAATGGTTATTTCTAAAATTTAAAACCCATCCACACATAAACCTTACCTTCACACCCATCATTTCAACCTAAGGTTTTAAACTTATTAAAACGTTTATTTCTAAAGTTTAAAACCTGTCCCTGCATATAAATATACCCCGGTCCCACTCCTTCATTCCGACGTGGCTTACCAACCAATCTGGGTGATTCACAATCGAACCCTAGATCTAACGGTCAAAAACCAATATCGCATAGAAAAAATGCGCGATTACTCTCATCTCATTTCTGCGCAAAAATGGGTGGTATTGTAATTTTCTCCCTCCTCCATGTGGTCAATCCTTATTGGATCATGTTGGTTTTCCCCAAAATTGCTTACCACCATAAAGGCACATGATAACCACTTACTATTTTAAACTTGTAAGCTCGAAAACCGCCCATTTTTATGACATGACTACCATTAATTTCCATTTCATGTAGCCCTAATTTGCATAATAAACCTTGGTAATGCATTTTATTTCATATCCTTCTATGCCTAAACCCTGCACGAGCTTCCTGACTGTTAAAACAAGTTTTTTCCTCCATTTTCTTGCCAAAATACCTCAAATTTCAGCCTGTTACTCATTGAAGACCACTGAGGGGCTTTGTGTTGCTCTAGAAGCTCCACAAAAGTTGTTCGACCAATTAAAAACCTCAGAAACTGTTTCAAACCACTATACCTGTGCATAACAGGTTTTCTTCTCAAATTAGAGCCTATTTTTTTTAAAGCCTTTTTAAGAATATTTCCCATTCAGAAATTAAAAATTAACAAAAGAAGCCATCAAAAAGACCAAAAAACAGGCCAAACCCTATCAATTTTTCTCGAGAAACCCTGTTTTACTGTTGCCTACTACTTAGGAGGAAGCTTGTGAGTTTTTTACAGTTTTGTGAGCTATTTCAAGCTCCAAATTAAGCTAGAAAACCTCTAAAGGTATTCTAAGCTTCTGTGCCCAATTTCAAAACACTTTTTTAAGCCCAATCCCTCAGTGAAAGACTCAGGAAATCCATGTTTCTTGCTTAAAACCAATCAAAAGCCAATAAACCCTTTTTGACAGACCTAATTGGAAAATAAAGCACAAAGAAGAGACCATACTTTGCCTGTTTTATCCAAGAATCCTCTACTAAAAGTAAAAATACTTCTGCGAACTATTTAAACTTGCAGAAAGTAGCCAAAATGCCTAAAAAGCAGAGCTCTAGCAATCCTGAAGCTTCCAAAGTGCCAGAATCCACTCCAGCCATGTCTTCTAAGACTGTTATTGTTGTCAATCCTTTACAACCCCCACTCATAGACATTGAACATATTCCATTGGCTAATGTTGATTACAAGATAGCATATCTCATTGTTGAATTTAACCTGCTAGATATTCATAACTGGTGCTATGAGAAATCCTTAGATAATGAAGAAGAAGTCCATATTTGGGAATCCCACTTGCCCAAATATGTTGTCCCATTAACTCATCCATGCTAAGAAGTCATTAGGTTATGTCAACATTATTATGTGCCTGAGAAAAGAGCCATTGCAAAGAAGTGCTTTTGACCATTACTGCTAAATCAATTAACCAGATGCTACTACTTCACCCTGATCCTCAAGCAGACCCTTTATCCATAGAGGCCCTTACCAAGCTATATATTGGCCTTGATTTTCCCAATAGATTCATGATTTTCTAGACATTTATGCCCTCACATGTAGAAATTCCTAAACTAAATCCCCCATATCCTATTTCCAAATTCCCATAAGGTTCAAGACATGTGATTTCCATGCTTTCCTTCGTCCTAGGATATTTTACTGATGAAAACACAGATGAGTCCATATTGGGGTTCTTATCCACTTTTACCCCAGGGAAACCCCCATCAATAACATTTGATTATGTTGGTTTCCTTTTCCATATGGTTTTATACTTTCAATCAGATAATTTTCCAGTCACTCTCCAAAAGCTTGACATAGACAGAAATCCTCTTTCTGTCATTTTCTGGACATCTTTGCTCAGGAAAGAATGTACAGATTTCACTTATACAGAATTTTCAGAGTTATTCCTACATTCAATGATCACAATGTTAACAAAAACAGAGCAGCCAAGGATAAATGAAGAAATGAAAAAGATATTACAGTTGTCAGAGCAGAATAAAGTTGGTGATTGGTACCTATATGAAAAACATACTGAGATCAGAGTCTTTGGGTCAAACTTGTTACCTTACAAATTACCTAAGAATGTTTCAATGAGGATATTTGCCTCGGAATATATCAGGAAGATCTTAAACTCTTATTCTATAAATTTCATGGAAGCAAAGAAGAAAAATCAATTCAAACTAAAGAATCAGATAGGTAAATTCATCTGCAATCATAGGGATGCAGAGAAAGAAGCAGCAAAGCAGTTATTGGAATTCAGATTTGAAGAAACTTTTCCTTGGAATTATGACCCACAAGGGATCTTAAGAAAACTAAGGGTTAAATGTAAATTAACACCCTTCATTCATGAAACAAAGCCAGAGATAGAAACGTATGCAAATCAGAATGAGTGGACTGAAAATACCTTAACAGATGCAGTCAATAAAAGTGATACTAGTCACACTTTGGAGACTGCAAATCAGCCAGAAAAATCCACTAAGAGAGTAAGGGAAGAAGGTTCCTATATTGTAGAAACTACAACTGAAACTAAATTCAAGTTAATATATAACAAAAGGCCTAATTTAAGTTCAGTTGGTAAAGGAAAGGTAACAATTGATGTGGAAGAAACAAAGCTTATAGATACCAACGCTGATTTTCCAGAAACAGATGTTGCCACTGTGATCATCAATGAGCCAGCTACTAAGAATCATAATGAAGAACAATTCAACAATGAAGATGCACAGTTGATAGAAAGAAAATAGAGCATGAAAGCCTCTTCATCACAGGCAACTGAGGAGAAAGATCTAGACATCAAAGAAAAACATAAACAGATCAAACTGAAGCATGAAGAGATAAAAAAAATATTTACTCTCAATATCTCAAACAGACACCAAGTGTGCAAAACATAATTATTTCTGCATTTTATTATTCAAATCAAAAGCTAATTATATCAGTGTTGCAGCCCACAGTCAAATCCCCAAAGACAGTGGCAGATTATAAGAAGGTTGATTCGGAAGTCCAGATAGATAAGATTCATGCTCTTGATCAAGTTGAGTTCCATAGACAGACTTCATAAATGCTATACTCTACTGTCACAACTAAATCCATGAGTGCTCAGAGACTCTAAAGCACCATTTCCAATATGCAAGATCAGATGAAAATGGACAAGGCATCCTTGTATGCCAAAGATCTCAGGATAAAATCCTTAGAAGAGCTAGTTTTGCAGGTGGGATATGACCCTGCTAATATCAAAGAAGCAGAGCTATTAGTGAAGAATAAGAATGAAGATATTGCAACTTTGAGGAAAAAACTTCTCAAAGTGAACATCCTCAAACAAAAGAAATAATATAAGGACAAAAAGAAAAAGATGACATGATGAATTTGATTTTTTAGTTGATAGCCCAAATCAAGGAAATGGAAATACAGATGGACAAACTTTTCCAAGAGATAGAAACACAAAAAATACCAGAGATTCCTACAGTTACGCCTGTAATCACTACAGTTGTGCCTTCAACTTTAGCTGAAAATTTAGCACCCAAAGAACCACTAGCTGCTGCAGTGCCAGTAGCTTCATCCACAACCTCAGATACTGAATCATATACAACAGCAGTTCACCATACATATGAAGCCAACAAATTAGTGAAATCTATGGAGGAAATGTCTCTTAAAACAAATGAAATCATCAGATTAAAACCGGTGGTAGAAAATCTTGAGAAATCAAACAAAATGGCTTAGATAAATGCAAAAACGCATGATAAAAATGCCATCAAACTGAATGAAGAATTGAATAAATTACAAAAATAATTAACCTTGAAGGAACAAACATCATATATCAAAAAATATCTTTGGAACAATATCACTGAATCCATCCATGATGTCTGGCCTTCAATTCAGATAATCTTTGAACAGAGAGAGTTATTACTAGAAACCCAAGCAAAAATTCAAAAGACTCAAAGTGAACTGGCTAACAAACCAGAGCAAGCTTTAAATCTGATCACATTCCTTAACAACAAAAACAGACAAGAATTAGAAGAACTCAAGATTACTGACAGGATTGAAACTATCCTAGAAATTAGGAAAGTTACGACCAAGAAGATCTAATGAAGCAACTATAAGAAAAGTGTGAGAATATGAATACTGCCATAACTAGGTTTATGGTCAAGTTTACAAATTTGAGGTAAGAAGGACTACCCGACATTATGGTCATTAATGATAAATTGATGCCTTAGAATGATTATGATAAAAAGATTAGATAATTTGCAAAGGAACATGTAAATAAACCGCCAGTACAAGACATTCCAATAGGAAAAGTCTTACTCAAAAGTTTTGAAGACTTATTCTATTTATAGTATGAGATAAGATACGTGTTTATCATCAAGCCAAATTTTCCCAGATACACTGAAGCTGATGAGAACTTCAGGAAATTAAATAAGATACAAATTCCTAAAGATGAGGATTGGCAGTCACTCACATATTTATTATGAAAGATAAAAAGACAGACAGATGAAAGGAAAACTATTTGTTGATTTACAATTAAAGCAGATTTTTTCAACAATAAAGAGTTTTGACTATGGTTAAAGAGAATCAGAGAAAGAGTATCAAACAAGGCAGATCAGATTCCAAAACAAATTTAAAATATCTAAAGCGAGTAAGGAGGACACCAAGGTAGCCAGCTACATTTTACCCTCAAAGCAGTTTCTATTTTTTTGAATAAATAGGGCAGCTTGCTGACTTGCTAAGAAACTGTCTCTATTATTGTTGTAAAGATATTTTATTTCCCTTAGATAATTCCTAGTATCATTCTAAGATATTTTGTAAATTACTATGTATAAATACTTCATCTTTAGAAGTATTTTGTGTGGAATAAATTGTTGTAGATTGCTATAGTTATTTTTGTTGGACTTGAAGGCTTTTGTGATTCAAATTTCGAGTAGCAGACTGGATCAAACCAATTGGCATCATACTTCAGGATTCCTGTGATGAGCTATTTGGAGTGAAGTATTTCCTTACTTTTCATTGTTATCTTTCTTTGTTACATGCATCCATCTATGTTTTTTCTAAATTTGAATGAATAACTAGGAGTATTACTACAAGATTTATTAAGAGCACCCTATTTTTAACTAGTTATCATTTCTATGTTTTCCTCTGATTTCTAGTGTAGGAAAAACCCTTAATTTCTCCCTCTCTCGTTTGACCTCTGCCTACTACTTCTTTCTTTCGGATCAAAGGATTCTTAATTGCACTTTATCCCGATCATACCACCTCACAAAAACAACTTTCTGAAATCTTCAAGGGTTATCTATATTGCGCTGAAAACATTTGAATTTTTGGCCTTGATCCCAGTTATGTTTGCTTGATTTTGAATCCTTAGCCCAATGGAAAAATAGATCTCCCACTATCCATCCCTGCAAGTGATTTTTTCCCACCAAATCAATAAAAACAAAACCAATTGCACAATCATAACTAGCCTAATATTTAATAAAACAAACAATGTTAAATCTTATAGAGAGAGCCCTCTCTGAACTCTAAGAAGGCTAGATCTCAGAGTTTAAAAGTTAGTCTGTGGTTACCTCTAGTGTTCTTTGACTAAAAACCAAAAATCTCACAACTTTAGAATTAATTGACCATGGCTAACATAGTAAGCATATTCCAATAGTTGTTGCAATTGTTTATTCACCTCACTTTCTTCTATAACAACCTACCTATACAGCCCAATATTCGACAAGAGGGATTTTTGCCATAGATGGATCTCATTTTCCACTCCCCTATTAAGTGGTAGTCCTTTAGGCTCTCAAAACACATCCCTATATGCCTATAGAAACCCCTCCAATTGTTTTTTTTGTTTCTTAGTATACCCTAGGGATGCCTTTCCTCTTATTGACTCCTCTACACACTGACTTTCTCTTAAAAACAATAAACATACTTCTTGCTAGAACTAATCAATTTCTTGGCTTGGTTGGCACTTACTAGTGAAATTTTTTACTTGCATTTTTGCCCGTTGATGATGAATGATTTTCCATCCTTTATGGACGTACTTTTTAACTCTCCTCATGAATATTTCATCACACATGTACATGTATGGACTCTCAGATACGACACCACTTACACCAAGGGGAACCACATCCATATCTACTTCATCAATAAAATCAACATTGATAACATATATAATTTTACACTATTTTGTTACCCTCAGCTCTGCATCCTTATTTACCCATCCCAATGGATATGGGTTTGGATGATCATGAACTTCCAGCCCCAAATTTTTATTTTATCTAAGTAATTAATTAATTATTTTTATTTATTTTTATTTATCTATTTACATTATTTATGTATTAATTAATAATTTGCCCCTCCCTATTACCTATTATATTACATAAACCCATTTTAATATTTTTATTTAATTAATTTATTTATTATTTTAATTATAATTCTCAATTAATTAACTCTCTAACAACTACTTCTTAACGGCTAGTTCTTAACAACTACTTTCTCAATGGCTCTTTCCACGCAATGATGCATCTCCACTATTTATTCATTGAGATCGATTAGTTCCTCCACATGTCCTAAGGATGAACCACATTAGCTGGTTTGAAATGTCGACCTAATCCAAATGATGTGATTAATCCGAAAGATATTTATCTACATTATGGATCACAAATGTCTTAGATCTAAGCATTCCTACAATGAGATTTTCCTGCAATCCTGAGTCAAATAAAGCATCAGTCTTTGTCTTCTTCACATGTATCTTTATATGGAAGAGTTTCATCATTTCTTTCTCTTGTTGTTGTTGAAGGATACTAAAATTCACCTCCTTTTGTATTGACATACAAATAATCTTCTCATCCACATCCGATATAGTTTCAACTTGGTTGCTCGAATCAGTGGCCATGGGCTTCTTCTTCTTGTTAGTCAGTTTTAGCTATGGATGCAACTTCCAACATTTTTCCTCTGTATGGAAATCGATGTTGTAGTGGTTGCTAGAATATTTGCATTGGTGTGATGTGGTTGTCATATTCTTATATTTTCCCTCTTTTTTCTTCTTCTTTCCCTCCTTATAAGCGTCTAGTTTCTCCTTTTGTTTCGATCCACATGATTATGCTCTCTTGAGGCCTATGTTCTCTAGGTATTGTGCTTGCACACAAGCCTCGTCCATGGATTTGAGCTTGAACAACATCACTTTCTCACGCAGATGATGGTGCAGACCCCACAAATACTTGACCAGCACATCTCGGTTCTTTGGAGAGATACCCAACATTATATCCATCTTTTTGAATTTTGTGGTGTACTCCTACACGCTCGAGCTTCACTTTTTCTTGAAGTAACACCACCGGATCCACTGGTCCTCCACATACCCAATGCGATAAAACTGTGACTTAATGATGGTTTTGAAATATTCCCACTTAGTCACTGGAGGTTCTCCCTCCAACCTCAATGTTTTTGTGTGGCTCTCCCACTAAGTGAGTGCATGACCCCCCAATTTTAGTTGTGCAAATGAGATTTTATGTCCTTCTTCAATATGATGGAGGCTAAAATAGTTTTCCAGTTGTTGTAGCCAATGGTTAGGCTTCAAATCTCGTTGTGGTATGACTTGATATCGAATTTTTCTTCCATTTTAATCGGGTATTTTGATTGGTTCACAACAATCAAATTGGATTGATATTTTTCAGGCTCTTTCTTCGACTAGTTCTTTGTTTCTCCTCGATATTCTGATCCCCATTCTAATTTTTCCTCTGCATTCGAACCTACATCTTCTCCAAGTATCCTCATCTTTCTATTCATGGCCACCATAAGGAGGTTTACATTGCGGTTGATATTTGTGACTTGTTGTTCCAGCCACTTAAACCTCACCTCTATAGGATCAGAGTGGTTGTTTATAGATTCATCGCCCATCATTAGGGTTTTACAATTTTCGGCCCTGTCGATCTAGATTCCTGAAATCTCCACAAAATACACAAAGAAACTTGATTTTATATCAAATGATTTGTAAATTGTCATGGATCTTCCACTAGACAATTCATCACAATAGATACGATAATAATATATTAAAATACTAGAATTTTATAATGTTACAGTTTTATTAAAATTCTAGATTTGAAGATTTAACTGTACAATTAGTGATTCATATGAATGGAAATTATGTAGAAAAATAGAGAATGACAAAATAATTTCACACACACACACATAGGACAAAAAATATCCTCTCTAGGAAACACTTTTGGAAGAAAACCTATTTAGAAGGTGAGGCAGCTTTGCTCTCTTTCTCTGTCTAGAAATATGGATGTAGGTCCAAAGAAGTAATGCATGTGGCTTGTGGGTTGGTATAGTGCACATATCCTCTATGTGTGCTCTACCTCCTATCTCTCCTGGCTATCTATGCTCAGCTATGGAACAAAATTCTCTCAAAATAATGGAATGCCTCTTCCTCCTAGTGGTTCAGTTATAACACAACTCGATAACCTACTAGTGGTTAATTTTAACTACATAAACTCTTAAATAAAGTTACAATATAGACTCTTATAGATTATTTTACATCATAATCACATGGCTAGCCCCTTTCACATTAATATCGGTGGTTGATGCAGCATCCTCCCAAACTATAGGTGTTAAAACAGGAAGGTCAACTTCGAAGTGGCATAACTTTTCATATAGACTCTGATTGATGGACTTTGTATGTTGTTCGAAATAGCTTTGTGTGTAGAATAGCATGAAATTTTTTGGCGCTATGATGGAAAAATTTTACCCCAAAAAAACATCATTTGATGCCTCAAAATGCTCCCAGAAGGTTTCATACCTCGTTTTTCCAAACTGAGTCTTGTTGGTAAAAACGGTCACGTGAAATGTTTCCTCCACTTTTTCCACTCCAAATGAATCGAGATGGATGAAAAAAAATATAATCATGCAATCCAGAGCATTCAGACACCTTGCAAATTCTATGAAACCTTCACATCAACCATGCTCTGATACCAAACTAATCTAAAAATGAAAAGTGAAGGTTTCATTAAACAATTTGCAAGCTAGTTTATGTATTTTAGGCAATGGATCATGGTCACAAAAGTCCACAAACTTAAGTTAATTTGCAGAATTTTAACAGTTAAAAGAGGACAAAAATGCAACATCAAACATAAGAAAATTGATAACGAAGTTTACCCAACTTGAGCTACATCTCTAGGTCCAGCTTCCAGTGGTGACCACTTTATTATATGGTTAAATGCTCAATAAATCAGCATACAAGCTTAAATATATAAAAATAATAGTATCATTATGTCCACAATACTTGAAAACCCTCATCTAAGCTCTTCATGAGCTAAAAAAAAACTTAAAATTGAGAAAAATACCCCCCTTTTACTAAATTGATCTGCAACTACAATATATTAGCTCTTGTCCCTACAAAACATTCAAAAAAACAAGCCATAGCACGATAACTTGGGAAATTTGTTTATTAACTCGTCGCAGGTCGGGGGTTCGATCTGCACCCGTTGGCATTTGTTGATTGCTTGTTTTATATATAATAATAAAAAAAATGTTAAACTGGTAGTAGTCCCCACCCACATCCTCCACTCCCAGTACCTGTTACCACATGGCCACAGTCCATGGGTGTGGGTAGTATGCCATGCGCCCTAGCCCCTCACGCTTCGTCGTTGGTCATATCTCCTGCATTAAACCGTGGGTTGGGTTGGTCGAGCAAGCCCGTCGGTCTGCCCATAACCCCCAACTCTTCGACCAATGGTAAATAAATATAACCCATCGATAGTGATTTAAAAAATAGCATATATGGAGTAACAGTTGGGCATTGGTCTATTGGTTGAAAAGTTGTGTGTTCGATTCCTATGGAGGCTCAACCAGTTGGTTAACAAATATTTTTTTTCCCAACTATAAGGCCACTTGGTAGCCTCTCATAGGGCCACGTGGCACCCTATGATTGGACCACGTGGTGACAAATGGTTGGTCCACCAAATCATACCACTCAATCACAAACTGACACGTCACCACTTTGTACAACCTAGTCAGAAGATGATGTCAACACTACATTAATGTATTGACTCCCACATGACATTTGTACATGTACAATCAACCCTGCAATTTTGACCTTTTTTGTGTTTGCCTAAAACTTTAGAAGTGTGTTTGCCTAAAACTTCAGAACACAATAACTTTCTCACACAAGTTTCGGGAGATTTTGATCATATCTTTTATCCTTTCAATCACTAAGTGATCAGGATAAAACAAAAAGGCACTATACATTCATTAATTTAATTTATTAAATTTTGATTATTAAATATTGATTGTACATTAATTTTGGTAATTAAAAAATCATTTAAATAAAGCTTATACAATTTTGGATTTACTTTGAGTGGTTATATATTCTAACATTTAATTTGGTTATACATTTGAATCTTTTATTATTAAGGTTTCAATTAAATAAATATATTATTTTTTTACTCAATTTAATTAACACAATAATAATAATAAAATTTAGGTCTAGAGTAAATGAATATGTTATCTTTTACCTAATTTTAATTAACATATAAAAACATTTTAAATTGAAGTTATATATATTTTTATAATCAAAATTAATTATTATTATTATTATTATTCAATTTTTAAGGTCATAATAAAATACACCAAATTGGTGTATGAGAGCCTCTTGTTTGTGAGACAAGGAACCCACTTGGGAAGAGAGATTTGAGTGTTGTCTATGAAAACATACATAACTACGAAGACATGCATACCTACCTCCATGTAATTTTGAATCTGAAAATTTTGAAATTTAATAATTCTCACTTGAATCTTCAAAAAAAAAAAAAAAAAAACACCAAATCTTCCCAAACTCATACAGAATTTATGTTATATTACTCTTGAAATTGTGAATTTGTTAAAAAAACATATTTACCAGTTTTAAAAAACTATTTCTTCCACGAACCAAAAGCAATCTGAACTCTTTCATACTCTCACAACCAACCTTTCCATAATTTGAGAAAGGCCGTCGAGAAGGGCATTTATTGTGATGGGCAAAGTCACCATTTATTTACTTATGAGAATCGTCAACTCAAAATATTATAACAAATTTTATTTTATTTTAACTGAAAATTTTGTAAGGTATATACAACAGCCCGCAAGTCATATATAGCAGTAATTCATCACTTCACAAGGACCCAGGCGTTTGGAGACCATCCAGATCTCAAACTCTAACTGGACGTCTATCTCTCTAGCTTCATGAGGAGCCAAAGACAACCCTACCCGGCCGATTTTAAACCTCTGATCTCCCAAGAGAAATCACAACTTCTAACCATTGAGCCAACTCAAATTATCTAGAATATTAGAAAAAAAACTTGCAAGATGGGATATGAGAATTCTGAAGGGTGTCTGCCCATTTATGTTTCCCCGCGGGTCGTAGTTGCAGATAGCAAAAGTCCAGCCATTGTTACATTGAGCTTGAGCGCAGCCGAGCCTTTTGGAATCCTTCCACACCACCTGGGTATAGCGTAGGCACTTTTGACCTTCAATGCACGAGTTAGAAGAGTGATCATAGTATTGCTTCTCGTTAACCCAGGACTCCACGGCGCTTCCCACGAGATCCGAATATCCTATCTCATGGTAAAGATTCTCTCCGTATTGACCACCAGAGTGCTGCATAGCGCAGTCGGCTATGCGCTGATTTGCATAGCTTTGGGCGTAAGCTGCGACGGTGTCGTCCCATTGGAGAGCCTGGACACCCACTTGGGCTCTCGCATCATTGTGAGGAGATAAGAATTGCTGCTGCACATCTTGCCCTTGCACCACCAAGCAGTACCATGCCATTTGCAGGAAAAAAACATACTTCACCAACCACTTCATAGTGACAACACTGACAATAATGTCAATCCAGAAAGACACAAATAAATCACTGGCTGCCCACTCAATTCAATCTGTGAAAGCAAGCAACCAGTTGTGTATATTTATAGCATTTCACAACCCCACTTTGCTTTCACAATATCCACGAAGTTGCAACGAATATCCTCCACTCATCATTTATCATGCTAATTTCTCGGTACTTATGGAAAAAACTCATTCTGGAATAACGCCGACCCTTGACTGACATGAATCTCATCCCGCAATTCCACCAAAAGTTTTGTAAGACAGGACCCGCGAAACAGGAAGGTGTTGTGACTGACTTTGTCTGCCTGGCTACAGTTTGGTCTCGATTGTAAATGGAGAGGAGTTATGGTTGAAGTGTTTGAATCATTTTTTTAAATGAATTGAACATTATCGAGAATTTTAGCTCGAAATTTTTTAATTTTTATTATTTCTTAAATTATAAATTGGTTAAACAGCACTCCATTTTTATGCATGAAAATTAAAAAAAAATTAGTGATTTAGTATCGGATTGTAAATTTTGAAATACTTTTTAAATTTAATTAATAGAAACAAAATCAAATTATATTTTCTTAATATTTCAAAATTTATAGTAACAAAATCTGGTTATTGTTAAAAGCCAGGGTTGCAAGCTCCTGAAGTGATGATTGACACTATTTCAATCTCATTTCTTCACTCTGTGAGCATCACCTGATCTTATAGGTGTTAAATGGACTATTTAAATTCATTTCACTAGTTTCAATCCCACTTCTTCACCCTGTGAGCATCACCTGATCCAATAGGTGCTACTTAGACTATTCAAAAATCATGAGAAATTAGTAAGTTAATTACAACTACCTCTCATGCAAATGGTCATAAATGAATGACTTACTTAACCCAATTGAATCCCAAAAAAATCTAATCCAATATGTGCTAAATGGGCTATTCAAAAATCATGAGAAATTAGTGAGTTAATTACAACTACCTATCATGCAAAAGGTCATAAATAAATGACTTACTTAACCCACTTGAATCTCAAAAAAATAATCTAATATAATGTACTAGGAGAACCCTCAATACTTCAACATTTTAATTATAAATAAAAATTTTCATAACATTTTAATTGTAAATACAAATTTTGATAAAATAAATACAAAAACTCATATAAAAAAAAAAAAAAAACCCCTCAATACTTAAACATTTTAATTATAATACAAATTTTAATAACATTTTAATTGTAAATGCAAATTTTGATCAAATAAATACAAAAACTCATAAACCGCTTCCCTCATAACATCGACTGACCTTTTGTTTTTTTTTTTTTTTTTAATATATTCCGTTTCTTTTTCTTTTTCTTTTAATTCTGTTCATCATAAGGCAAACACAAGCAAGCTGTCTACCACGGAAACATACCCATTGAGGTATATACTATATACCATTACAAAAGAAAAGAATATTGAGATTTTCGCAGAAAATTAAGTGACTTTTAAAGATGTATGGAAAATTCCAATCAGTCGAATGTAATTTTTTATATACTGCGTGCCTCTAACGCAAACATAAAGTGGCAAATAAGATAAGATTAATGGTGTCATTGACCTAAGTCAAGTGGAATGGACGTGGAATATTAAGATAAGATTAGTGGTGTCATTGACCTAAGTCAAGTGGAATGGACGTGGAATATTAATAGCTAGTGGAGATTTCGAAGAGGTTTTATCAAGATCGTGAGCTATTGGCATCCTTTTTTACTGTGTCATACAGGAGAATTAAGCATAGCAGGATTAAGCCCTAATTTTTCACATTCAAATCTATGCATTTCCACATATTAAAGATTGGAGAGCAATCAGGTTTTTTTTTTTAATATTTTAATTTAAGTTTTGCATATAACAATAATCTATCTATTTATAATTAATAATAATATTATATATAATTTTTATAGGTAAAAAATAACTCTAAAGGATTTCATTTAAGTAAGTGGGAATGTATTTATAAAACACAAGGTTCATGATATTATAAATGTTTATTTCCAAATATCTTTAAGGGTTAAGTTTTTATATAAATATTATATTAATCTAAAATTTTCTTATTATTTATGTTAGATGATTACATTTCTATTATTATATTTTTATGTAGGTTAGAATCGCTTTAATCATTTATATATGTGTATGTTAAGGAGAAATAATTTTATAATTATTAGGTTGATAGGTCTTTTTTTTTAATCAATTCATCTCTCAATTATGTCTCCTATTTTATTGTTTCGATGACATATGTCTGCCACTAAAATTAGTTGTGTGGTTTGTCGAATTTAATTGTACTTTGCGAGAGCCATTGGCTTGAGACACGATGTTGGGCAAGCAAATTCCCTTCGGATTTGCAAAGTTGGCATTGGGAGAATGTAACAGTTGTGATATTTGGAAAGAGAGCAGGGTTGCATTTTGCAGGGGTGAAAATCGAATCTTGGGATATGAGCGGTGAAGTCGACAAGAAAGAAGCATCAACCTCTCGAAAAGGGTTGGTCCGGGGAATAAAAAAATCAAGTGAAATCAGATTGTAACATGGTGGGTTAGCAAGGCATGATAATGAAAGCTGGTGATATCAATGGATATGGGAAACTAGGCTGATTTCAGAGTTGTAATGTAAGTTGGGACAGTAAAAAAAAAAATTTCTAGCAGGGATGGCCCTAGAGTCGGTAGGGCCTCCACTATCTTATTATCTCTGATGGGGTTTGTGGTTAGCAATATCAATGCCAATTTTTTAGGCAAGTTTATTCTTGATACAAGAGATTTGCAATCCTGTGTTGGGTGGTATTTCAATAAAGTAAAAATATCATTTCTAAAAAGGTGCACGTTGTGCTATGATAAGGTTCGTTAAAAATGTCATATGTTCATACTCCCTTCTTTGGTAATTTCTTTGTATTAAATATGTGTTTCTTGTCGCCTTACATGTCCCTTGTGTGGTATTTTGGCGATTCGATGAAACCCCTATCCATAAATACAAAGACAGGTTTTCGCAATGAGAGTTCACATGTAACATGTCACCGCTAAGATTTTGTGTCTCAATATTTTTTTTTTTAAGAAAAAACCTAGCCCATCTTTAATCAGTATTGATATTCCTTTTTGTTTTAAGCAGGTTTTGTTCTGGAGATACCCGAAGGCCTTCTTGTACTCGGATTGATCTGTGTCACAGGTAATATACATCCTGAATTTACTTTTATGTATCATTCATTCATTGCAGTCCAATCAGCATAGCGAGCTTCTTTATTTAAGTAATTCAGTGAAATAGTTTTCCAGGAAAATTTTAGTGATTCACAAATTCGCATATCTCAATACATTTGAACCTATTCTTCATACACATATACAATGGCATGGGCCATTCATCATTACAAGGCCTTCATCATTCTTTGCATGTTTTCCATTCTCTGCAAGTTTACCATTCTCTGCATGTTTGGTTTCTGTTGTGCGCAAAGCTCCTATAAACAGGTCAATCGATGTTGGAGGACGTCACAACCTGCATTGTATTGGTATGTACCCAATTCTCCACACCTCATAGCCATGAAACGAGTCTCTTTGTTTCATTCTATGTGATGAAAGTTATTGGTTTTCCTTGATTACATTTATTTAGTTCGATATACTGTAAAATGCATTAGTGTCATGCAACATGCTTCTGGTTTTCTTCTTAGTTTTCTAAAATTTCTGCATACGAATAGCAATATGTATTATAGTGAAGTAGATGTTCTCACTATGGATAGACAGGTTTTGGTAGGCTTAAATAGAACTTTTCTTTATGTAACCAAAAATTTTGTGAATTGACATTTTCATAATACAACCTACATTCTTACTTTGTTCTTGCCAGAAAGGAATTCTTGGCTCTATTATTGCTATTATTGGAGATGTAAGGAAGCTCCATCTTACTGCATTGACAAGGCATGGCACCGTTTTGACTTGCATGCTGCCCATTTTGGGCGCTCTGTTCCTTTATCACCTTCCAATTTGGACCACCAAAGGTGGGAAATTGCTCGAATGGCTTATAATGATGTTAATGTAAAGGGTGACATAGTTTAGGGTAGAAATATTGTTTTGCACTGTTAGTGGGTCAATTATGTTGGTTGTGCTATCACCTTTTGTTTTTTAATTACTTCCCTCTTTAAGGGTAACACTGTTAGTACTTATGGAAGGGTTATCCAGGTCAGATGTAATGCAAGAAAGTGGAAAAAGGTTTGTAACTCTTTTGTTTGGGTGTTGTCTTCTTCGTTATTTTTTTTTGTCTACTCTTGCTCACAGGACTATTTTGGGTAATGGGTCTACTCTGGTCTATGGTTCTGATCAGGATAGGATTTTTGTTAATAGGTTGAGTCTTCAGAGTCTTTCAAAGTTGTAGTCTCCATCTCTTGATGGAAGAAGTCAGGCCTTGTCTCTCTCTCAATTTGTAATTCATTCGGGATGTTTTAAATTTTCCATGATTTGCACTGTTACAGGTCTTCCAAGCAACTCCTATCTGTTGAGAAAATTGCTGGAATACTGGACTATCAAGATAATGGTGAAAGGAAATTTGGCAAAAAGGGAAGCAAAGGACAAAGGAAAATCGAAGGTTCCAAAGTCACCTCCAGCCAAACGCGGCAGGAAATTGGGCAAAGAGGTCATGGAGAATCTGTTCCAAACTTATTTCAATGGTACACCATGTTATATTAAGTCATTGATCCATGGATGGGAGGGCCATGCAAGAGCCAAGCAGGAGGAAGAAGAGGATAAGGTTTTGGAAGAGCTGAATCCGATGATCACTGACCCTGGTAACACTCGAGGTAGAATATCATTATTTCATCACTCAATCCGTACTTACTGGTTGCTGAAATGCCTTTGGGTAAAGGCAATAGTTTCTATTCAGGAGATCGAGGGAAACCCCAAAGCTGCCTCAAATTTAGCAAATATCACTAGGTCCATTCAGGAAATTAACCTGCACTAGCACCATTAGTGTGTTCGCTTGGGAAGAATTGAGAAGAAATTGCAAAGCATGCACCAGGTTGACATGCCTGGCTCCAGCGTTAAAGATCTAGCTCCTGTAGATTCAAATGAATATTGATTGAATTATTTCTGTGTCTTGGACTGAGAACTGACCTTCCTTGTTTTAATTTTTGGGGATGTTAGCAGATAGCTTTTAATTTTTTAGTATGTGTACAACTGGAAATACTGATGTTAGCTACTTGAAGACAGTAAGTAACAAACTTAAGATGTTTCTTTTTTGGATGGCCTATAGCTTGGTAAGACAGCCAACAGACCTAGAAGATTGAGGCCTAAAGATGTATCTTGTGACCAGCATTTTTTTTATAAATAAAAAAACATAAAGGATCTACTAAGCTTACAAAAAACTAAAACGGAATAAACCATATCGAGATAGGATAAATTGCCTTAAAATGATTAGATCAACAAGATAACTAATTGCTTTACATTTCTAGGATTTCTCCAATACTATGCAATGAGTCTTTTCTTATCATGCTAACTTTTCCTGTCTGAGTGTTTTTCAATGTGTTGATATATGTTCACTATGTGTTGGTTCTTGGTCTCTTATTTTTCTTGTGTTGATCAGATTGTAAAGAAACTTCATCAGATGGACACAAAGTGCTCGCATAATCACAAGTAGGTGATTTTTTTTCCTGCAAACTTTCCCTCACCCTCTAAAACAAAAAATTAAGTGGGTACAAAGATTAGTATGTGTGAAGACCTAATATGTTTTATTTTGTTTCCTACAGATCTCTTGACTACCGGAACAAGCATGTGAAGTCTTGATGTGATTAGTGAATCCGTGGGGTTGCCTTACTATTAAAATTTTGTATATTTCACCTCATGATTCATTCATTTTTTTGTACATATATTTTCCTTCCCAATCGGATTAAGGCCTACAAAGTTGAAAGGAGCGCAATTTGAGGACTATTACATATATACAAGTTTGTAATGGAATTTTCTCCATCTGGAAATCATGGATGTTCCTGCAACGTCATTCCAAATTTTGAAATGAGAACAAGTCTATATATTGTGTATATAAAAGTCCGTATTGGAATTTTCTCCAGCTAGAAACCCTATATGTTCCTGCAAGGTCATTCTGAATGTACGCTCAAGAAGTTTTGTAATATTACCTTCAAATGAGGTTTATTATCACCAAATTGGTATTCTTCATTTCTCAGGATTACGAGGAAGGTGTGTTCCTATTATCATGTAATAAATATTTGATAAAAATTTTGTACATGGGGATGAAGAACTTTTAGTGGATGAGAGAGAAGTAATTTTTCATACCTTATTTTTACAGTGACTAGATCATAGTTTGTATGTCAGTCACTCATATACAACACTGATGTCAAAATCTATATCGATTTGGTTGAATTTCGAGCCTACTCAAAGGTACTGGAAAGTCTGAGCAATATTTAGTTAGGAATTAATTTGATTTGTATCACTATTTCTCCATTATTTTTCAATAACCCAACATTTCAGCTTTTCCTAGCTTTGGACTTTTGATAGGAAGGGTAAATTGGGATGCATTTGTAGATTGGTAATATTTTGAAGTTACTAATCACTTGGTTTAAATTAATTAGTATAGATCTAAAGTGGCGCAATATATGTCTTTGGATGCACATTAAATTAAATAATGGGTTTATTCTATTTTTTTGGGTAGAGTTGCACCTGAATTCCAACCATTATGTTGTCACTGGCCTCGTGTATGACACAATTGGGATGGGTTGATGGAATTGCAGCTGTGCTAATTTTTTCAACCATAAATTATTATACCTCATGTTTTCTTGCTCATTGCTATAGATTGGAACATCCAACAAAAGGAAAACGCAATCCCGCATATATTGATGCAGTGAGAGAAAATTTAGGTATTATGGGTACTTTCCTCCTTAATAAAGATTCTGACTCGTATGTATAGATATATACTACTAACTGATTTTTCTAATATTTCTCTAGTAAAACAAAAATATGGTTTTGTGGGCTTCTGCAGTATTAGATTTTTTATGGAGCTACAATTTCCTACACAATCACTGCTTCATTCAGTATGGTGTAAGTTGTAGTGTTCACAAGTCCAAATTCAAAGACAAATATTTAATAAAGTGAAATGATTATTGATCACCAAAGATAAAGATAATCATAACATTCCCTTATCCCATCACTTTTATTTGTATAATCTTTACACTTATAACCTTCTAAACATGAGAGGATAATCTTATAAAAATTAAAGTACTTTTTTTAATTTAAGAATTCTATTGGCCTCTCTTTGCACCTTTTGGGGAAATTTCGAGTTAAATATCATCTTGTACAGTGTATCTGTGGTAAAAAGAGGTTTTCCTACCAAAGAATATTGGAATTATTGGTTTCTTATCATTTTTAAGAGGCAAAGATCATAATATTTGATATCAGAGCTCATAATCCTATGGTTTTGCTGCTTCAAACAAGACATCATGACATTTTAGCTATAACATTTTTTTGAGGATGTTTCAGATGGTGAAACTTGAAAATTGTAGATTTGGTTCCTCTGTTTCAAATTGTAAATCTTGGTTCACTATATTTTTTGAGATCTTGTCCATGGAAGTTAGAATTTATATATGATCCTTAAATCTATATCAAACAAGTCAGATTGAAATTTTCATTACCACTTGTTTTTAATGAGGTTTCAATGTAATCCAAACATATGTAGCTTTCATAATAAACTATAAAACCAAAATTGTTGTTACAATGTGCACAACATCAACCATTTGATTTTGACTACTGTACTAAACTCATTGAAATACTAAATTACAGAGTATAAACAAAAATTAATTCTAAACCTACACATGAAAACTCATAATGGATTTCAAATATCTTTTATTCATTCAGAAACTGTTTTTACATATACGAATTCAAATATGGAAGTGGAGTCCTTATAGTGCTTGAAATTCCTATGATGTTACACAACGCCATGCAACAACCAAAACACCCTCTCTAACTCATAATTATTAATGGCCTTCGATAATTATGTAACATGTCACCGCTAAGATTTTGTGTCTCAATAATTTTTTTTTTTTAAGAGAAAACCTAGCCCATCTTTAATCAGTATTGATATTCCTTTTTGTTTTAAGCAAATTTTTTTCTGGAGATACCCGAAGGCCTTCTGGTACTCGGATTGACCTATGTCAGAGGTAATATCCATCCTGAATTTACTTTTATGTATCATTCATTCATTGCAATCCAATCAGCTTAGTGAGCTTCTTTATTTAAGTAATTCAGTGAAATAGTTTTCCAGGAAAATTTTAGTGATTCACAATTTCGCATATCTCAATAAATTTGAACCTATTCTTCATACACATATAAAATTTCATGGACCATTCATCATTACAAGGCCGTCATCATTATTTGCATGTTTTCCATTCCATGCAAGTTTACCATTCTCTGCATGTTTGGTTTCTGCCATGCGCAGAGCTCCTATAAACAGGTCAGTCGATGTTGGAGGACTTCGCAACCTGCATTGTATTGGTATGTACCCAATTCTCCACACCTCATAGCCATGAAATGAGTCTCTGTGTTTCGTTCTATGCGAAGAAAGATATTGGTTTTCCTTGATTACATTTATTTGTTTCGATATACTGTAATATGCATTAGTATCAGGCAACATGCTTCTGGTTTTCTGCTTAGTTTTCTAAAATTTCTGCATACGGATAACAATATGAACTACAATGAAGTATATGTTCTCACTGTGGATAGACAGGTTAGATAGAACTTCTCTTTATGTAACCAGAAATGTTGTGAATTGACCTTTTCATAATACGGCCTACATTCTTACTTTGTTCTCACCAGAAAGGAATTTTTGGCTCTATTATTGGTATTATTGGAGATGTAAGGAACCGCCAACTTACTGAATGGACAAGGCATGAAACTGTTTTTACTTTCACGCTGCCCATTTTGGGCACCCTGTTCGTTTATCACCTTCTAATTTGGACCACCAAAGGTGGGAAATTGCTCGAATGTCTTATAATGATGTTAATGTAAAGGGTGACTTAGTTAAGGGTAGGAATATTGTTTTGCACTGTCAGTGGGTCAATTATGTTTGTTGTGTTATCACCTTTTTTTTAAACTACTTCCCTCTTTAAGGGTAACACTGTTATTACTTGTGGATGGTTTATCTGGGTCAGATGCAATGCAAGAAAGTGGAACAAGGTTTGTAACTCTTTGGTTTGGGTGTTGTGTTCTTCGCTGGTTTTTGGGTATACTCTGGCTCACAGAACTATTTTGGGTAATGGGTCCACTCTGGTCTGTGGCTCCGATCAGGATAGGATTTCTATTAATAGGTTGAGTCTTCAGAGTCTTTCAAAGTTGCAGTCTCCATCTGTTGATGGAAGAAGTCAGGAATTGTCTCTCTCTCAATTTGTAATTTGTTCAGGATGTTTTAAATTTTCCATGCTTTGTATTGTTATAGGTCTTCCAAGAAACTCCTACCTGTCGAGAAAATTGCTGGAATACTGGACTATCAAGATAGTGGTGAAAGGAAATTCAGTAAAAAATGAAGCAAAGGAAAAAAGAAAATCTAAGGTTCCAAAGTCACCTCCAGCCAAACGTGGCAGGAAATTGGGCAAAGAGGTAATGGAGAATCTGTTCCAAACTTATTTCGATGGTATACCATATTATATTAAGTCATTGATCCATGGATGAGAGGGCCATGCAAGAGCCAAGCAGGAGGAAGAAAAGGATATGGTTGTGGAAGAGATGAATCCGATCATCACTGTCCCTGGTAACACTCAAAGAAGAATATCATTATTTCATCACTCAATTCATACTTCCTGGTTGCTGAAATGCCTTTGCGTAAAGGCAATAGTTTCTATTCAGAAGATCGAGGGAGACCCCGAAGCTACCTCAAATTTAGCAGATATCACTACGTCCATTTAGGAAATTAACCTGTGCCTGCACCATCAGTGTGATCGCTTGGGAATAATTGAGAAGCAATTGCAAATCATGCACTAGGTTGACATGCCTGGCTCCAGCGTCAAAGATCTGGCTCCTGTAGATTCAAATGAAGATTGATTGAATTTTCTCTGTGTGTTGGAATGAGAACTGACCTTCCTTGTTTTAATTTTTGGGGATGCTAGTGGATGGCTTTTACTTTTTTAGTATGCATATAACTGGAAATATTGATATTAGCTACTTGAAGACAATAAGGAACAAACTTAATATGTTTATGTTTTGGATGGCCTATAGCTCGGTAAGATGGCCAACGACAGATTGAGGCCTAAAGATGTATCTTGTGACCTACATTTTGTTTATAAATAGAAAATAGAAAGGATCTACTAAGTTTACAAAAACAAAAAAACGACATAGACCATATCGAGATAGGATAAATTTCCTTAAAATGATTAGATCAACAAGATAACTAATTGATTTACATTTCTAGGATTTCTCCAATACTATGCAATGCGTCTTTTCTTATCATGCTAACTTTTCCTATGTGGGTGTTTTTCAATGTGTTGATCTATGTTCACTATGTGTTAGTTCTTGGTCTCTTATTTTTCTTGTATCGATTAGATTGTAAAGAAACTTCATCACATGGACATAGAGTGCTCGCATAATAGCAAGTAGGTGATTTTTTTTCCTACGAACTTTCCCTCACCCTCTAAAATGGAAAATTGAGTGGGCACGAAGATTAGTATGTGTGAAGACCTAATATGTTTTCTTTTGTTTCCTACAGATCTCTTGACTACCGGAACAAGCATGTGAAGTCTCGATGTGATTAGTGAATCCATGGGTTTTCCACACTTATAAACTTTTGTATATTTCATCTCATGATTCAATCATTTGTTTGTACAGATATTTTCCTTCCCAATCGGATTAAGGCCTACAAAGTTGAAAGGAGCACAATTTGAGGACTATTACATATATACAAGTTTGTAATGGAATTTTCTCCATCTGGAAATCATGGATGTTCCTGAAATTTCATTCCAAATGTTGAAAGGAGCACAAGTCTGTATATACAAGTTTGTATATTGTGTATATACAAGTCTATATTGGAATTTTCTCTAGCTAGAAAAAATGGATGTTCCTGCAAGGTCATTCCGAATGTATGCTCGAGCAGTTTTGTAATATTACTTTCAAATGAGGTTTATTATCGCCAAATTGGTATTCTTCATTTCTCCATATTACGAGGAAGTGTGTTCCTGTTATCATGGAATAAATATTTGATAAATTTTTTTGTACATAGGGATGAAGAAATTTTAGTGGATGAGAGAGAAGTAAATTTTCATACCTTATTTCTATAGTGACTAGATCATATTTTGTATGTCAGTCACTCATATACAACACTGATGTCAAAATCTGTATCGATTTGGTTGAATTTCGAGCCTACTCAAAGGTATTGGAAAGTCCTAGAAAAATTTAGTTAGAAATTTAATTTGATTTGTATCATTATTTCTCCATTATTTTTCAATAACCCAACATTTCAACTTTTCCTAGATTTGGACATTTGATAGGAAGGGTAAATTGGGATGAATTTGTAGATTGGTAAGATTTTGAAGTTACTAATCACTTGGTTTAAATTAATTAGTATAGATCTAAAGTGGCACAATATATGTCTTTGGACACACATTAAATTAAATAATGGGTTTATTCTATTTTTATTGGGTAGAGTTGCACCTGAATTCCAACCATTATGTTGTCATTGGCCTCGTGTATGGCATAATTGGGATGGGTTGATGGAATTGTAGCCATGCTAATTTTTTCAACCATAAATTATTATACCTCAGGTTTGCTTGCTCATTGCTATAGATTGGAACATCAAACGAAAGGAAAACGCAATCCCAAATATATTGATGTAGAGAGAGAAAATATAAGTATTATTGGTACTTTCCTCCTTAATCAAGATTCTAACTCGTATGTATAGATATATACTACTAACTGATTTTTCTAATATTTCTCCAGTAAAAAAAAAATATGGTTTTGTGGGCTTGTCCAGTATTAGAGTTTGTATGGAGCTACTATTTCCTACACAATCACTGCTTCATTCAGTATGGTGTAAGTTGTAGTGTTCACAAGTCCAAATTCAAAGACAAATGTTTAATAAAGTGAAATGATTATTGATCACCAAAGATAAAGATAATCATAACATTCCTTTATCCCATCACTTTTATTTGTATAATATTTACACTTCTAACCTTATAACCATGAGAGGAGAATCTTATAAAAATTAAAGTACTTTTTTTTAAATTAAGAATTCTATTGGCCTCTCTTTGCACCTTTTGGGGCAATTTCTAGTTAAATATCATCTTGTACATTGTATCTGTGGTAAAAAGAGGTTTTCCCGCCAAAGAATATTGGAATTATTGGTTTCTTATCATTTTTAAGACACAAAGATCATAACATTTGGTATCAGAGCTCATAATCCTATGGTTTTGCTGCTTCAAACAAGACATCATGAAATTTTAGCTATAACATTTTTTTGAGGAGGTTTCAGATGGTGAAACTTCAAAATTGAAGATTTGGTTCCTCTGTTTCAAATTGTAAATCTTGGTTCACTATATTTTTAGAGATCGTGTCCATGGAAGTTAGCGTTTATATATGATCCTTAAATCTATATCAAACAAGTCAGATTGAAATTGTCATTACCACTTGCTTTTTGTGAGGTTTCAATGTAATCCAGACTTATGTAGCTTTCATAGTAAACTATAAAACCAAAATTGTTGTTACAATGTGCACAACCTCAACCATTTGATTTTGACTACTGTACTAAAATAATCCAAACACTATATTATAGAGGATAAAGAAAAATTAATTCTAAACCTACACATGAAAACTCATAATGGATTTCAAATATGTTTTATTCATTCAGAAACTATTGTTACATATACAAATTCAAATATGGAAGTGGAGTCCTTAAAGTGCTTGAAATTCCTATGATGTTACACAACACCATGCAACAACCAAAACACCCTCTCTAACTCATAATTATTAATGGCCTTCAATAATTATGTAACATGTCACAGCTAAGATTTTGTGTCTCAATAAAATTTTTTTAAGAAAAAACCTAGCCCATCTTTAATCAGTATTGATATTCTTTTTCTTTTTTAAGCAGGTTCTGTTTTGGAGATACCCAAAGGCCTTCTTCTACTCGGACTGACCTGTGTCACAGTTAATATCCATCCTGAATTTACTTTTATGTATCATTCATTCATTGCAGTCCAATCAGCTTAGCGAGCTTCTTTATTTAAGTAATTCAGTGAAATAGTTTTCCAGGAAAATTTTAGTTATTTGCAATTTCGCATATCTCAATACATTTGAACCTATTTTTCATACAAATATAAAATGACATGGACCATTCATCATTACCGGGCCTTCATCATTCTTTGCATGTTTTCCATTCTCTGCATGTTTACCATTCTCAGCATGTTTGGTTTCTGTCGTGCGCAGAGCTCCTATAAACAGGTCAGTCGATGTTGGAGGACTTCACAACCTGCATTGTATTGGTATGTACCCAATTCTCCACACCTCATAGCCATGAAATGAGTCTCTGTGTTTCATTCTATGCAAAGAAATATATTGGTTTTTCCTTGATTACTTTTATTTGGTTCAATATACTATAATATGCATTAGTGTCATGCAATGTGCTTCTAGTTTTCTCCTTAGTTTTCTAAATTTTCTACATACGGATAGCAATATGAATTATAGTGAAGTAGATGTTATCGCTGTGGATATACAAGTTTTGGTAGGCTTAGATAGAACCTTTCTTTATGTAACTAGAAATGTTGTGAATTGACCTTTTCAAATACGACCTACATTCTTACTTTGTTCTCCCCAGAAAGGAATTCTTGGCTCTATTATTGGTATTATTGGAGATGTAA